>JAKOGI010000604.1:192500-494188 GCA_029747015.1 Carnegiea gigantea
ACATATGTGTATATATATATATATATATATATATATATATATATATATATATATATATATGTATCTATGTATATATATATATATATATATATATATATATATATATATATATATATATATATATATATATATATATATATATATATATATATATATATATATATGCATGCTATTTCAATGAATTTCTTTTTGCATATAGCAGTGATGCCTGTTAGGTTGTTATCCACTGTATTAAATTGCTTAAACGTCAGTAATAAACTGCGTTAGCGGTTTTAAGGTGTCAAGGAGTTGTAATAGAGCCTTTGGTTCTACCTAATAGCTCCCTAGGGTACTATGCCTACAGGTAGACTTTGGAAAATCTATAGAGATAGGAAATTATCGAAGCATGAATGTGGGATTAGATGTTTGGGTTCCATGTAGTCTTAGGTTACATTAGGCACTTCTAAGTTTTTTGTGTGCTTTATATGATGATGAATGGTCGATGACACTATCTCCCTCGTAGTGACATTGCTTTTATCCAGCTGACCACGCTTCTTGAGCACTCCATTCTTGATCACACTATTTGGATTCGGGATGCTATCAACTATCATTAGGATGACTTCTCCAATAGTTGTCTGGCTACAACTTGCTTCCTCTTGACGTTACAGGAAGACCACATATAGTGCTATCAATACGACGCGCTCCTTCCATCGGGGATCCCTCTTGATAATTGGGTAGATACTTTTGAAGAGATCAACAACGACTTTCTATGGACTTCGATGAGCTAACTAATCACTTGGCAAATCAAGACCCTAATGATGAGTTATTGGAGTTGTTAGACTCATTGGACGGGACTTGCCACCTCCGATCAGCGAGGATGAAGTTGGGGGCACCTAGGAGAAAGATGACGTAAAGGAAGAAAAAGAGCCACCATGCCATGATGATATAGTTGGTGACTCTGAGGGCAGCCCCATTGAGGTCAACTTGGATAGTGAACTTAACCACGGAGCAGGGAATGGGGTTTGGTACGATTATACAAGGTACCTTGGACAGGATAACCCTAGTCCTCTCAATAAGTCTGTGAAGAACTGAATAAGGAATTAGGGAAGAAGCCAACGAGGGGCCCCAAGTCTGAATAAAAAGACCCCTCAGAAGAGTCAGAACTTGAGGAAGAGAACTAAAAGAGGAATCTAGCCCTAAAGATGAGGGAACTATAAGAGAATCAACTTTGGAATCACCTCCACCCACCTTACTCTTTGTTGATAGGAGGAAGTGTAGTAGGACTTGTTAGAGCATTTTGGGGTGGGGATTTAATTAGTGGACTTAGCCTGAATTATTTGCTGATTTTGTTTGAAATATTTGCTTAGTCACCCCAGTGTAGGGAAGAATTTCAGTAATGAACTTTACTAGTATTATGACTATATTAGTTGAGATTCTATTTGTTTTTCCTTTTTGTGAACCTGAAAGAGTAATAAATGAAATTTGATTTATAGATAGATGGATGGCATTATGTTGCTTGATTCTGTATGTGATTTAGCCTTACGATTTAATGCGTGTTACATGTTTGATTGTGTTCCTAATATATGTGTGGGCTTACAAGCACAAGACTAAGTATTATAGTTTATTACAAGTGGCGGTAGCTAGGCCCATGTAAAAATGATAAGCATGCTGGAAGTTTTTTTGTACAATAATGGTGAACTATTAGGGTGAAACCAAAGAAGAAATCTCTAAAACTATTTCCTTCAAGGTGTCTGATAACAACTAGGAATCTCACTACTAAGGGAATGTCCCCCTGATGGCTGACGTAAGGAAGCATTTGGAGGCCTTTTATCCTAGAAATAGAGGTCCTTCGACTACTGCTACAGGAAAGAACCCTACACCTACTAGGTCCAACCTTGACAACCTGCTACACATCGAGCTAGCAGAGAAGCAGGGCGAACTGCAACATAAGCTAAATGAGAAGAAGGAAAACAAGGATGAGGATGACAACTCCAACCTATTTAAGAAGCAAGCTAATCTTCATCCGTTTACCTACAACCAGGCAGCCAACCCTCAAGCTTTCAAGGAGTGAATCTGAGATATGGAGAAATTGTTTAATGCCCTTCAATGCCCTGACAAGTAGAGGGTAGGATTTACCATGTTCTACCTTAAAGGGAAAGCTAGTTTAAGGTGGACCACTATATAGGAGAAATAGAATGTTCTTGGATTTGGATTGACTCAATTCAAAGAGCTCATACAGAATCATTTCTATCCTATATTCCTCTAAAAATTAAATAAGAAAGAGTTCCACGAGTTAAAGCAAGGGAATATAATTGTTCTACAACACGCTTCTAAGTTTATGAAATTATTTCACGCTGCTTAGACTATGTACCTAATGAGAACCTTATGATAAACTAATTCAAGTTTGGATTGAATCATAAGATAAAGGTTGCTATATCAGTACGTACACATAACTCCCACCGAGAGATGCATGACACTTATATTAATGTGGAGTGGGCTCACAATGAAAAGGATAACCTTTTCAACTAGTAAGGGGACAAGTGGAAGGGAAGACCATAAGACAACTAGGTCCAACATCCCTAGCACAAGAGGCTACGAGAGGATGGCCCACAAGGAGCCAAACAGGAAGATAGCACCTAGCGATGATATGTCGGGCTTGCGAAAAGCGTCGTCACTATACCCTCCATTATAGGGCCACTCAAAGAAGGGGTTGCCGCTTTAGATGCTCAACAACACCAATTAAGGGATTGCCCACTATCACCGTTAGTAACCAATCAAAGAAGCAGTGACAACTATGGTAGGGCCTAACCTCCTAACCAGGGCTAAGAGAGGCCTTACGAAAGCCAGTTCAACCCAACGCGGCTACCCAAATAGAGCCAGCACCAAGCACCAAATCTGTTGCGTCATAACATGGGAGGCAGAGTTTATATCACAAAAAAGACAAAGCAAAGTGCACTCCTGATGTATTTACAGGTACCTTTTATATCCACTCGTACCTAGCAACTATATTGTTTGATCATGAAGCTAGCCCCTTTTTTGTTGCATCTAGTAATATTGTTGGTAAGTTAAAGTTAGTTTCTTCCGCAGAATCACCTGTTATATCTGTTATTATACCTACAGGGGATACAATGAGGTGTAAGAAGTTGTTTAGAGGGTGTCCCATCTTAATAGCTGGCTAAATGTTCATAGCTTACCTATTGCACTTCGACTTAACCAATTTTGATGTTATCTTGGGTATGGATTGACTATCAAAATATCATGCCAAATAGGTTGCCTTAAGTAGAAGATGACCTTAAGTTGTCCTAATGGGGATAGGGTAGTGCATAAAGGGGCCAACTTGAATATAGGGATTAGGCTGATCTCTGCACTAAAGGCACATAAACTCTACAAATGAGGATGCGAGGGCTATCTATGTAATTTGCTTCACTCAAAGCAGCTGAACCATCAATAGAGAATATTCTAGTAGCGTGTGAGCTTTCGAATATTTTTTTCGAAATAAATCCCTAACATGCCCTCACCTAGAGAATTGAATTTCTGTATTAACTTAGCCCTAAAAGATGCCCATGTTACTAAATCCCTGTACAGGATGGCTCCAGTGGAGCTCAAAGAACTAAAAATTCATCTTAATGAGCTTCTAGAGAAGGATATATCAGGCCAAGTACCATACCTGGGGGAGCACTGGTGTTATTTATAAAGAAGAAGGATGGTAGCTTATGGTTGTGCATGGTCTACTGGAGTTGAACAAAATCGCCATAAAAAAATTGATATCCTGTACCTCGAATTAAAGATCTTTTTGATCAACTACAGTTAGTTGCAACCTTCTCAAGGATAGACCTCAGATCCGGCTATCACCAACTTAGCATTTGAGAGGAGGACACACCAAAAACTGCTTTCCATACCTGACATGGGATTTCAAATTTGTGTGATGCTTTTCAAAATCACCAATGTCCCAACAGTGTTCATTGATCTAATGAACTGCTTTTTTAAATCAAACCTACATCAATTTGTGGTAACTTTTAGTAATGATATACTGGTGTATTCAAAAACTCCAGAGAAGCATTCTCAACATTTCAGGATTACCCTCGAGGTACTAAGAAAAAATGAACTCTATGCAATGTTGAAGAAGTATGAGTTTTGGCCAAAGAAAGTAGCTTTCCTATGTCATATGGTGTTTAAGGAGGGAGTGTTAATGGATCCATAAAAGATTAAGGCAATTACTAAGTGGCCTGCACCAAAAAATGCAATCGAGATGGGACGTTTCCTAGGGAAAGTAGGGTATTATCAAAGTTTGTTACAGATTTTTCAAAGATAGTGATGCCCCTCACTAATTTGGCCAGAAAGGCATTAAAGTATGAGTGGGCAGAAAGATGTAAGCGCGATCTAGGCACTTAAAAAAAAACTTGCATCTACACCTATACTTACATTGTCATCCAAAACTAAAGAGTTTGTGGTATATAGCAATGCATCTCACAATGGTTTGGCATGTCTATTGATACAAAATAGATGTGTTATAGTGTATGCATCCTGATAACTAAAGAGCTACGAGGAAATTACCTGTCCCATGGCTTAGAATTGGTAGCCGCGGTCTCTGCCCTCAAAATTTGGAGGGATCACTTGTATGGAGTGCACTGCGAGATCTTCACCTATCATCAAAGTCTTAAATATTTATTCTCTTAAAAGGACTTGAACTTGAGCCAGAGAAGTTAGCTAGAATTTCTCAAGCACTAAGATGGATACTTCCAATATCACCCCGTAAAGCTAAATGTAGTCACCGGTACTTTAAACTGTAGACCATACCCTACTTTCAACCATATGCTTTCTGTAGCAATACAGTTGTGCATGGAATTTATGAGGTTGAAGATCAATGTTCCAGTAGAAAAGGGGAAATCATTGCTTTTTATATCGGAATTGCGATGCACACTCACTGAGGATATCCAAGCTACCCAAGAAATCAACCGATATTTGGTGAGGTTAAAGATAGAGGTGCTAGAAGGAAAAGTACGAGGATTCATGACCCATGATGATTGGACTTTCAGGTTGTGCAACAGAGTGTACATGTTTCCCTGCAGTGGATGTGGTTAGGAGAAAGATTCCAGATGAGGAACACAATACTCCGCATTTGGTACATCCTGTTAGGAATAAACTGTGCAAGGACTTTAACTAAAATTTTCATGGAGTAATAGGAGGTAGGAAGTAGTGGATTACAAGCCTAAGTGCCTCACTTGCTAACAGGTGAAAGCACAGCATCAGCACACCATAGGACTTTTCCAACCATTGGAGGTCCCAGAGTGGAAATAGGACTTAATTTCCGTGGATTTTGTAATGGGGCTACGAAAAATAAGACGTAAGAATAAAGTCAGTTAGGTCATTGTCGATAGGTTGACCTAGTCTGCCTATTTTATAGCACAGTAAACACTTAGACTTTGGATCCACTTGCTTGTGCTTACCTAAATGAGATTACTCACTTATAAGGGGTGTCTAGCTTGATAGTTTCTGATCGAAACATGAGGTTCTAAGTGTATTTTGGTAGAAACTATGAGAAGCATTTGGCACCAAGATGAACTTTACCATGACATTTCACTCTACGACGGATAGTTAGACCAAGCGTACTATCTAAACACTAGAAGACATGCTATGAGCGTATGTTTTGGACTTTAAGAAGGCATGAGATGAGCGACTAACACTAATCGAGTTCTCTGATAATAACAGCTACCACTCAAGCATAGGAATGTCTCCATTTGAAGCTCTATATGATACGAGGTGTAGAATTGCCTTATACTGGCAAGAAGTTGACGAGGCACTCACCAATGGATATGAGTTTATTCAAGCAACTACACAAGGTATGAGTGATCCAAGAGAGGATGAAGGCAACCTAAAGCCAGTAGAAGAGTTATGCAGATAAGCCGCGAAGACCCTTGGAATTTGAGGTTGGAGACCATGTCTTCCTATAAGTCTGATCCTCCAAGGGTTTCATGTGATTTAGATAATCAAGCAAGCTTACCCTAAGGAATATCGGTTCTTACTCTATTATTAAGTGGGTAAGAGAAGCAACATATCAGTTATAAGTGCCAGAGGACCTCACCAAAGTCCATAATGTATTTCACATGTCCCAACTAGTAAATACATTCTTGACATGACTCAGTGATCGAGTCAGGACCTCTGCAGTATCGGGAAGGCTTAACCTATCAGAAGTAACCAATCGAGATCTTGGACCACGTGCAAAAGAAATTTCACAGCAAAGTGGTTCCACTTGTAAAACTCCTTTGGGCTAACCTATGAGCTCATACACGTGCGCGCGTGCGTACACACACGTGTAAACAAACAAACAAACACACACACATGTATTCATTGAAATACCCTCATCTATTAATTTGGAGGACCAGGTACGATAAGTTTTAGGGACGAAATCTCTTTAAGAGGACTGAGATGTAAAACTTTGAAAATGTAGATGTTTGTGACTGCGCCAGTTATGAAGCTTCCAGGACGGAACTTCTTTTAAGGGGGTAGAACGTAAAACCTCGAAAATTAATATTTATAATCCTCAAAAAATGGTTAAGCCGATCTTTAGTTACTTGAGCTTGTAGATAGTGTTTTAGCCTGGGCTTCATGTAGTCAGAGCCTCGGACCAAGCCCATTCGACATTTTGGCCTAATCCAAGAATTTGATAAAGAAAATATTCATTTCAAATTCCAATTTTTAATATTCCTTGTTTATAAAATAAAACTCGGATTTCCAAAATGCTAATTTTCTTTTATTAAATTTTGGTTTAATTATTTCCTCTTAAATTTCAAATTAAAAAAAATTAATGAGGTGGTATTTAGGGAGACGGGATATTGAAAAACTAGAATCTCTCTCTCCCCCTTTTGTGACAATTGTGTGTATTTAAAAAAAAGATTGTTGTAGCTTTTTTTATTTACGTGAAGAGCCCTCCCCCTCCAATCACCCACTCTTGCATCCCCCTCTCTGTCCCTCTCACAACTCTCTCTTATGACTCCTTCTCCCTGTCCTTTCTCCTCCCTCCACCACAACCTCAGCAACCACTACCACAGCACTGCCACGCTTGGTGCCGCGCTAGACAAGCTGCCTACCAAGTCGCCTTCCTCATTCCTTTTGAGTTTTTGGGTACAAAGCTTTAGGGTTTTGTTCATCTTAGTTTAAAAAAGTTTTATACATATAAGGTTCATGAGTTGAGGTCACGTAAAAAAGTTATGAAAGCTCATGTTGATTTTTTCCAAAAGTTGAGAAGAAATGGTATGGAAGTTTCGCATACTTATCGGGTTCTAAGAAATGAGGTTGGCATTCGCCATTACTCGGGTTTAGCGAAAGGGATGCCCATAATAGTGTTACATATGAAGTCAGGAGGACTTTACAATGGGGTGATGTCAATCATTTGATGTGTGTTTTAGAAACTAGGTGTGTCAACAAGCAATATTTTTTTAATAAGCTTAAATTTGATGAGGATGATTGTTTGATGAGCTTCTTTTGGAGAGATTCATAAATGAAATATGACTATTTGTTGTTTGGTGATCTCTTTATATTTGACATGACATATAGGACCAACCGTTCTGAGATGATATGCGCACCTTTTGTTTGTATGAGTCATCATGCGAAGAATGTTATGGTGGGATGCGGATTTTTTATGAGTGAGAAGATTGAGAGGTTTGTTTGGTTATTTGAAACATTTTTGGAAGCCATACATAACATGCAGCCGAAAACTATGATGACAGACCAAGTATTTTCTATACCAAATGCTATTAAAAAGGTCTTCCCTTTGGCAAAACATAGATTATGTACTTAGCACATCTTGGACAATTCAAAAATGAATATTTATCATCTTAGGATTTTCGGTGGATTTATTAATAAGTTTGACCATGTTTTGATGAGATATGAAACAGAAGCAGGGGTTAATTTTTGTTAGCACATGTGAGGCCCTATCTGTTTCTGTTTATTAATGTGCTCACTAAGTTATTACTTTCTGATTACTAATTATTACTTTCTGCTCACCAAGGTTATATGTGTCTGCTCACTAGATTATGTCTTTCTGCTCATCAAGATTACATGTTTTTGCTCACTAACTTATTATTTTCTTCTCACTATTTGTGTGTTAGGCTGGTTGAAGAGTATAAATGTGCTGAAAATGCTTTGTTGGTTAGATTGTATCGGTTCAAAGAAAAATGTTGTCTAGCTTTTTACAAGGATGTTTTTTCTGGTGGCATTTTATCATCACAAAGAAGTGAGTCTACAAAATGCTTCTTTGTCAAAGAGAGTCAATGCCACATGTAAGCCTTTTGCAGCATGCTTCTAAAATCTATACGAACAACTTGTACAAGGTGTTTGAGAATGACTACATTAAAGGGAAAGGGTGTTGCCAGGATCTTCTTAGCTCAAGTGAAACCCCTTATGGTACAAAGCATACATATGTTGTCTTTGAGAATCGCTTTTCGAAGAAGTTTGGGTTTGTGATTAGGTTTAATCTCCCAGACCAAAATATTATTTGTGACTGCAAAAGTGCAGTGAGAGTGGCATTCTTTCTTGCCACTGTTTGCATATTTTCAACATCCATTAAGTCCCTGATTAATATATTTTGAAACGTTGGACTAGGCTAGCTAGACCCCTCCGGGTTGTAAAAGAAGCTCTAAGTGTTAATGCAATTGGTGTTCCTGGTTCCATATAGAAGGTTCAGATGCATAGGCAGTTTGAGGCATTGCTTCTTGCGAGTGAATCTAATATCCAAGCAAGAAAGCTATGTGAAGAAGCTTTTATGAAGTTAAAGGTTGATGTTGGTGTTGTTGTGGGCTGTGTTTATGTTTCGGACACAGAAAATGATCAATAGTTTAGTGCTGGTAATAAAATTATTGGTACTCCTAAAGGTTCTATAAAGAAAGGGGAAAAGAATGTAAGGAAGAAGAGCACATCAGAGAAGGTTTCAAGCATTACAAGATAAAGAAAGGCAAAGTTTTCTCCAAGGAATGGAGGAGATGTATCACAACCTCAAGTTAAATTCTATTCACAATCTTAGTGAATAAGTTATATTTCTTATACTAATATCTTCTTAGAGTTTACAGAGTTTGTTGCTAAGCTCAGTAGATTATACTGTGTTTGGCTCACTAAAAGTGTTTGTACACTCAATAATATAGTATATCTGCTCACTACAAATACATATTGGCTCATTACAATTTTCAGTTCTCACACTGTTAGTCTTACAGGTTCCATTGACTACATTTTTATGTTGGCTCACTAAAGTAAATGATTTGCTCACTAAGATATATGTTCTCTTCACTGAAAATGTTGTTCTACTCACTAAAAATGTGTTCAGCTCACTAAAAGTGATGTTGTGCTCACTGAAAGTACAATATTCTGATAGAATAGAAGGAACTTATTGTTGTGAATTCCTGCAACTATAAAGTTTATCATTGTAAAACTTACGAGTGTCGTCCTCAGGGATGGCATATGAGATTAGGCCGCTTCAGAAGGATAAATTGCCTATGCTAAACTAAACCAAAGCAAGTGTTGCAAATTTATCGAACTAAATTTACAAATAATTAGAAATAATGATTAAAGAAAATTCTCAAAATTCAACACTAACTGGATTATGACGTATCAGTAAGTCATACACTTTCGTCTCAACACTCTTTGCAAATCAAAACAGTGTTATCATTGAGAATCAGCTGTGAGAAAGGAAAAAAACAGAGGAGAATAGGGCCAAGATTCAACTCCAATGTCAATTAGTGAACTGAAGCTTAGTTACACAAAAAAACCTAGAACCAGATCTGAAATTCGACAACGGAATGAAAAGCAAGATCCAAAAAATCTCTTTTAAATTGAACAATTACAAATTTTGAATCCTCTAACTAGAAATTGAATCACTAAGAAATGGAAACTCGGAATCGAATTAAAACTCCAGCTTTAGTTCTAGAAATAAAACAAAGACAAATAAAACCAACTGAATCGCAAGTGAAGCTGGAAGATTAAAACTTTGCTCTCTTGCTACTCTCTACTGCCTCTCGTTGCTCTATTTTGACCTCCGTTAAAGCCACCAATTAATAGCGTTGATGAGGGCTGCACGAATGAGTAATGGATGCCACCAGTTTAATGTGATGAATGATGGAGGAGAGAGAAAGATTAAGGATGATGACATGGTGGGTAACGGTTGAGGAGAGGGAGATGAAGAAGCAGAGCCTAGTTATGGTGGAAAAATATGAAGGGCTGCCCTGTTTTTCAGTCTGGGAAACACTAGACTAAACAAAGAAGAAGAGGAAAGATGGGGGGAAAGCTGACTGTTAATGCCCCAGGCGTGACCAAATAAATGAAAGGGAGGGGGAGAAATCTAGGAAAGAAAGAGAGAGGGAACCAAATGGGCCTCGATTCTGGAATTCGAGCCCGACCCATGCGCAAGTCTGAGAAAGGAAGCAAAAAGGAGAGTTGGGGGCTAGCCTGTTGAGCTTTAGTTTGGAGGGCCGATCCAATTGAGAAAGAGCAAAGTGAATAAGAGGGGTGGATTGGGTTGTACGGGCCTGCTCTTATTCCTTTTTTCTTTGTCTTTGCTCTTGTTTGATCGAACAACACTTTCTTCCAATTTATTCAAATCTACATAATATCCACAAAAACAATAAAAACACATTAAAAATCTAATTAACTAATTTACTATGAGCAAACATTACGTAGTAAAAGTATATAAAATATCATAATTTATGGTTGAACAAATACCCCTACACCTAAGTTTTGCTCATCTTCGGCTAAAACAAAACTAAAAATTGTAGAAAAATAAAAATAAAATTCTAACTCACTTTCGTAGAAATCACGATTGCACTTAGTACGTGCAAAAAGCGCTCTAAACCTCTAGGTTACCCCTAGTAGACGAAGAAGGTCTCGTGAGAATTTGCAGAAGATGTACCCACAAAATCTTTAAAAGAAATGAAGAGAGAGAAAAATCAGAAATCGTTTTGGTTTATAAACAAAATACAAATATATACAAGAGAGAAAGTTGTATAAATTCTAACCAACCAAATCACCCTTGTAATAAAGATATTGGCCTGCATATAGATAGAATTTACTCAAAGGCGCCCTACCCAATGAATGACATCAAAGCCCTAACTTTGCACCGCACTGTACATCAAGACTTTGAATCCATTCCAGTGCTCATGTGCAAGTGCATCATCATTCTAGGACTTAGGCTTACCAGAATCAAACTTAATCCTACTTGACTGACACAAACTACATTATTGACTTATTAACATAGGAAGCAAGCTTCTCAAGTAGCAGTATTGCCTCAAAGGGTAACACCTAATAGCACATGCCTCAAAGGGTAATGCCCAGTAGCGTATGCCTCAAAGGGATACTTTTCATTCTAAATTTTATTTCATTTCCTTTTCTTTTTTTCCTTTTCAATTCCCTTTTTTTGTTTTTTTTAAATTTTTAGGGAATGCAAACAAAAACCAAAGTAATCATATCAAAGACAAGTGGGAGAGCCAATCTTGAAAGACTACGACCTTTAGATAATAATAATGGTATAAATAAGGATTGGATTACATATCGATAATGAACAATTAGGGTTAGAATTAGAGCTTAGAATGACACACTGAGCACGGAGACCTATCATGCACTTCATGCTTATATACAAGCTAAAAGTCAAAGCACGTGGGATTTAAGCTGGTCAGAATAGTGCCAAGGTTTCTTAAAAACAAAACAAAAATCTTTTTGGAATTTCAAATTTTTCTCAAACTTTTTTGGATTTTTTTCAAAGTTTTTAAAAGTTTCCTCACCCTCACACCTCAATCTCACAATATCCTCATTGGGAGTGGAAAGAAACATTAAAAACAAAATAAAACCTAAAAAGAAAACAAATAAAAACATGACTTAAACAAAAAGGACATGACTTTAAAACTCAAAAAGAAAACAAAAATAAATGACAGCCACAAATACATACAAAAGAAAATAAAATAAAAAGAAAAGAAAAAGAGGAACGATTATACGATATCAAAGATAGAATTACACGTAAGGTATAGCATTCCTTACGATCAAGGAATTTATGGTGCACCAGCCACTCCATATCAAGGTGAAAATTGCTACTCAAATCAAAACTCGTTAGAGCATGTAGCAGCTTATCGAACAAAGAAGTTCAACTCTTAATAACCGTGGTGCAATAGAGATTAAAGAGTTGGAGCCACAATGAATACATCCACCATGGCAATAAAGCACAGGTAAGGGCCGCTTCAACTTATCAAATTATTGGGCCCAATTATCAGATAGGAAAATGTATTTAAAGGTAGCTAGTAGGTGGGTCATTTTCCTAGAATTTTTATCATCATTAACAAATAGCCTAGGAAAACAGTGGATGCAAAATCTACAAGTCTCTTAATATCAAATTGCATGAGAGCCTGGTCAAAATCAGCAATCATGGGTACAAAAGTCTTAGACTCTAAAAATTTAGACTTGCAAGATTCAAAAACAAGGTCAGTTTGGATGAGGTCAAAAAAAAAAGATCCATACTCAGTACACAAATCCACATCCAAACTCACATTGACATCAAACCCACATAAAAAAAATTCATATTCTGTAGAAAGAACATCATTATCAAAGCCCAAAATAGTAGGTTCAATTTTCGCCTCACTTGTCTTCTATGAAATATCTTCTAAGTCATCTACATCATGAGGCTTAACTTTAGTCATGATGCTCCAATCTAACTCACCAATACTGTCACATTGTTCACCCACTTCAAACTCACAAGAGTCATCAAAAAGAGTAATTGGGTTGGCATAAACTAGGACATCTTTAGTGACATCCTTAGGAGAGCTAGTGTGGGGTGCAAGGTCTTGTAATAGAGACATAAGAAGGCCACTCTCTTGTTCTAGACTAGGCAAAGGCATGTCATCATTTAAGTTGGGTGTAGCAAGATAAGAGGGTTCAAAATCATCATAAAGACTGACTTCAGGTTTAGGAGATCCTAAACTAGAGTCAGGCTTATTACAATTCTCCCTACTTTGATTAAAACATCAAGAATATTCAGTAATTCTCACTTTCATAGTCTTGAACATCTTATCAGTCATTTCATTAATCGTCTTTTCAACACTTGCACAAGTAGCATCAATATAATCACGATATGGACAGTTACAAGCATCATGATCAGAAGAGTCATAATATTCACACAAAACAGGGGGCACACAAGAATAAGAGGGGTCATGTGAGTTCATAAAGTGATCATGAGGGTAAGGGTTAGCATGAAAATAAGACTCATCAGGAGTTGGGTATCCAAAATTATTTGTAGCACGTTCAAACTCATAGATATCCCAAGCTAGTTTTTTGAAGAAATCCCAAACTTCATCTTGAGTTTTAAATAATAAACCTAGTACACCTCTAGGATAAATAGACCTAACATAACCCCAAGTTTCAGAATTTAGACTTACAACAATGACCCCATAAATTTTTCATTTTTGAAAATTCTGATTCAATTGAGCACAATAATCATTAAGTGGTGATAAATAGCTCCAGAAAGGTTCATATTCAAATTGTGGGAAATTGAAAACTGGCATCCTTGAGTCTTTTTTTGAATTTAAGAATTTTTTTATTTTTTAAATTTTTAATTTTTGATTTTTTTAAGGTTTTCTTTTTGGAAAAGAAAATGCATCTAGGACACTATTTACAAACTAATAACTAAAACAAAAAGAAGAGACTCTAATAATCAAGTGAACAAAATAAAATAAACTAACAAAAATAAAACTATGTTACAAAAATAAAAGAAAAACACAAAAGACTCCATCAAGAATTATCCCGACACTAAAAGCCAAAGAAGAGCACAAACACAAAGCTTGTGCACCAATTTTTATTTTTATTTTTATTTTTTATGATCTTATTTTTGGGATTTTTGATTTTTCTATTTTTTTGGTTTCTTTTAAACCACAAAACAAAACAAACAAAGCGAATCCAACTAAAAACATCATACAAGCAGAAAATGATCAAATATAAAACAGAAACACAAACACCAATAAACTAAAAGAAAATTAGAAAATAAACTAAACCTAAACAACGTAATTCAACAAATAAAATTAAAACCGAAAATAAAATCCCTAAAATTAGAACTAAATATACGAAAAAATATATACAATCACAAGGGACATAAATATAATTTTTCTCGAATTTTGTCTATCCCCAAATAGTGCAGAAAAATGCAAACAGTTTATTAAGTAAACAAATTCATAGAAAAATCCAAACAGTCCCAAAAATTCCAAAACAATTCATAGAAACTCTAAAAACTATGCTGAATCTAGGAAAAATATCAGCACAGCCAAATGAACACAAATATTGCTCCAGAAAATTCAAATAGAATGCAAAATTGGTAAAAAATCTGCACTGATTTGATTGTTTTTCGGATCAGTTCTACCTGGTTGCTTTGTGCTGCACATAAACCAAACTGATTAGTACTATTTTTCAGCAAGAAAGAACCTCTAAAAATAAAACTAATCTCAACAAAAACAAAAATCAAAACACTAACTGAATTCAAAAATTAAAAACAAACTAAACTTAATTTCTAAAACTAAATTTACAACTCAAGCACAACAAAAAATTACGCCTACAAAACTAAAATGAAAATGACACAAACGACTTGAATAACTAAAGTACGACTCGAGGCAACCAAATTTCATAACGCCATCCTCGGCAACGGCGCCAAAAACTTGTTGTGAATTCTCGAAAGTATACGATTTATCGTTGTAAAATTTACGGGTGTCATCCTCAGGGATGGCGTATCAGATTAGGCCGCTTCAGAAGGATAAATTACCTATGCTAAACCAAACCAAAGCAAATAACTTGTTGCAAATTTATCGAACTAAATTTACAAATAATTCGAAATAATGATTAAACAAAATTCTCAAATATCAACACCAACTGGATTATGTTATATCAGTAAGTCATAACACTTTCTTCTCAACACTCTTTGCAAATCAAAACAATGCTATCATTGGGAATCAGCGGCGAAAAAGGAAAAAAAAATAGAGGAGAATAGGGCCAATATTCAACTCCGATGTCAATTAGCGAACGAAGCTTAGTTACACAAAAAAACATAGACCAAGATCTGAAATTCGGCAATGGAATAAAGTGCAAGACCCAAAAAACCTCATTTAGATTGAACAATTATAAATTTCAAATCCTCTAACTAGAAATTGAATCACCAAGAAATGAAAACTAGGAATCGAATTAAAACTCCAACCCTAGTTCTAGAATTAAAACAAGGACAAACAAAACCAACTGAATCGCAAGTGAAACTGGAAGATTAAAACTTTTCTCTCTTACTACTCTCTACTGCCTCCCGCTACTCTATTTCGATCACCATTAAAGCCACTGATTAATGGCGTTGATGAGGGCCGCATGAATGAGTAACGGACGTTGCCGGTTTAATGTGATGAATGATGGAGGAGAGAGAAAGATTAAGGATGATGGCATGGTGGGCAATGGTTGAGGAGACGGAGATGAAGAAGCAGAGCCCAATTATGGTGGAAGAAGATGAAGGGCTGCCCTATTTGTCAATCTCGGTGAAGCTGGTCTAAGCGAAGAAGAAGATGAAAGATGGGGGGGAAGCTGACTATCACATGCCCCAGGCATGACCAAACAAATGAAAGGGGAGGGGAAAAATCTAGGAAAGAAAGAGAGAGAGAGCCGAATGGGCCTCGATTCTAGAATCAGAGCCCGACCCATGTGTAAGTTTAAGAAAGGAAGCAAGAAAGAGAGTTAGGGGCTAGGCTACTGGGCTTCAGTCTGGAGGGTCGGTCCAATTGAGAAAGAGCAAAGTGAATAAGAAGGGTGGATTGGGTTGCACGGACTGGGCCTGCTCTTCTTCGCTGTTTCTTTGTCTTTGCTCTTGTTTGATCCAACAACACTTTCTTCCAATTTATTCAAATCTCCATAATATCTACAAAAACAATAAAAACACATTAAAAATCTAATTAACTAATTCATTATGAGCAAACATTAGGCAATACAAGTATATAAAATATCATAATTTATGGTTGAACACTTATCATCAAAAAGAAAATAGGCCCATCAAAGTTTGAAGCCCTCTTTTTGACAGATTTACACAATTTGTCAATGGTGTACTAACACCAATCAATTGTTACTATGTCTTCAACATTAGCAATATTCTTTGCAAAATATGGTGCGTAGTGTACATTTCTCAAATCGTTGAAAAAAATAAGACGCTATGTGTAGCACCAAGTTTCTTTTGAAACTTTCTCCTGCATCAGCCTCGCTCAGCATGTACTATGACATTTGGCTGAGCTTCAGGGTCCCATCTTGCAGATTCCACTCCTTTCTCCATGCTGAGAGGACTTCATTGTATTTGGTGTGCTTTGGTTTTTTTCCATAAAACTCCTCAACCTTCCTTCCACCAATGGGGAGAGCTAATGTGAGATGCACACCCATCGGTGTAATCTCAATCTTTTTGTTAGCACATATATACAATGTAAGTGAGTATGGGTCGAAACTATCTACAAGTCACTTGCATAAATCCCCTAGCCATTCAGTTACTTGCAAATGGAGGAATCCTCCAAACCCCATATCGCGTAATGTCTGTCTCTGTGCCTCATTAAAGTTCTCAATCATTGCAACAAACCTTAAAGGTGACATTCTGGTCTGGAAAATCTTTTTTGGTTTTGTGTTTGCATCTGCAGGTTTTTGCACAGATTGGACAGACTTGGGGTCTTGAATATGAATGGTAGTATTTGCTTGTTGTTTCAGGGATTTCTTTTGTTGATCATGTTGCAAAATTAGGAGTTGTCCATATTTTACAGGACCTTTTGGATTCTTCTAGATAGCCTGCCTCTTTTTTTCAGCTTGTGCCCTTGCACACTTTTTTGTCCTGATTTGGATTTGCTTTGCTCTAGGCTTTGATGCTTGTTTTATTTTCTTTATTCTCTTCACCAACACTTCATCTTCAGAGTCAGATTCATCATCATGCCTATGGGGACGCATTTTGTAAGTGGTGTCCCTATGGTGTCATTTGTTTCCTCTGAAAGTTGTCGATGAATGTTGGTGATTGTTTTCTTTCTGTTGTGAATCCTCTCTTGGGCATCATTTTTCCTTGACTACTTTTTCCTTTTTTCCTACACCACATTTTGCTTTTCCTATACTATGGGATTGTTTTGTTAAGGTGGTTCTGTTGGTTTTTTAAATTCTTGTTCTCCTTTTCCTTGTTGAATAGGTTGTGTTTCTTCGACAACATGCATAGTTTGTTTTACATGCTCATCTGTTATGGGAGCTTGCCCCAGTTCATCTTCTGAATGCTAGATGAGCTGGTTTTTCCTAGCTTCTTTCTAACTTCTTGTTTCACCCTTCTTTTCTTTGCAGTGATGCTAGATGAGCTGGTTTTTCCTTTAGAGGTTTTGTCCCTTGGTGTGGACAGTTTTTTCTGCTCCCTTTCTGGATTTGGTGATCATCTACAGCTATACATGGTATTTTGCATAAATGAAGAAGATGTATAACTCAATAAATGTGCAATGTTTAATGTAATCTGACTGGAGCTCACTAAAAAAAAGAAAAAAAGTTTGCTCACCACATATGTAGTTTAGCTTGCTAAATATAATTGTATATGTATAGTTTACTTGCTGACTAAAATTTGATATGAACTCACTACATATATGAACTAGTATACCAAAAGAGATGGGAATGCTTAACTGCACATGGTACGCAAGAACAAAGAAGATGAATTTTCATACTGCTGACTAGACATGTGTCATAGCTCACCAAAGCAAGGTTTATTGCTCACTAATTGGCAGTAATTAACCCAGAATAGAAGGTACATCTCCTTTCAATACAATTTATCCCCACTACATATACAATTCAGATCATTACATATAGCCTCATACAATGTAGGCATACCTTGGCCTGTATTATGACTAATCTCTTCTTCCATTCGTTGATTTGTTTCATTTGTCTTATTTTGATCCTTTGGGCTTCAATTAAAAAAAAATACAATTTATCACAGTGAATTATACTGTGTGTGTTTGGATATGTTTGAAGTGTTTGGATATGTTTGAAGTTCACTAGATCAGAAGAGATGCCTCTGACAACTTGTATAATTATATCTTGAGGGCGTGTGCTTGACCCTTCTTCATTCGATCTATCAAATAGTATTACATATAATGTTAATATTACAGTACATGTGATAGCACAATAGAATAAAAGGTGCAGCTCACTGAAGTGAAAACATGGCTTATTAGAATATAAGCTACAACTTACTATAGCATGTAGAACTGTGTGATGGGAGTATAAGGTACAACTCATTAGAATGGAAGGCTACAACTCACTAGATATACAAAATAGTATGCGAAAAGAGGTTGAAGTTGTAGACTGCACTTTAGAATGTGAGGTATCACTCAGTAAATTCAAGGCATGGCTCACTAGGATGTAAGATATAGCTCATTATAGTATAAGGTATAGCTTACTAAAGCATGCATATGCTGATAGTCAATATAATATAAGGTACAACTCACTAAATTCAAATCTCAGCACACTAAATTCAAGTTATAGCTCACTACAACATAAGGTACAGCTCACTATAATATGCATATGTTGACAGCCATTAGGATATAATATACAGCTCACTAAATTCTAGTCATGGCTCATTAAACTCAAGTCATGGCTCACTATAATATAAGGTACAATCACTAAAGCATACATATGCTAATAGCCACTAGAATATAATTTACAGCTTACTAAATTCTAGTCTTGGCTCACTAAATTCAAGTCGTACCTCACTACAATATTAAGTATAGCTGCCTATGGCATGTTTGCTGAGGAAATTTAGACTGATGTTCAATATTGCCATGGTTGACTACACATGTTTCATGGATCACTAAAATAACATATATAAGCCTCTAACATGTGTATGCCGTGCGTAATGAGATCTGTATTTGTTTTTCATTTTCTTTAGAAATGTAGATAAAAGTCTTTTACATGGTATTAATCAACGTCAAATTAAGTGTTTTCTTGTGAATGCATTGATAGAATCAGGTATTTCTAATTATTGCTCACTGATTATATACCTGGCTCACTAATATTAGGTTTAAGGTTTTCAACATGCCTTTTTCAAGGAGTATTTGATTCATCACTAATAGATCTCTTCGTCACTGCTGCTGAATATTGAGTTTCCATTTGCAAACATTGTAAAAGTGAGATTATGAGGTCACGATTTTCTTAAAACCTAGAATGCCAAGTGAATTCATTGTCTTATTTCGAACATGCAAATAAATTTCATTTGTTGCTAAAACTTACATCGAAATGCTTGCTTCAAGCTTCAATGAAGATTTTTTGAAGATTGTTTTGCTAGAATCCGGGAGCAAACACGGCTTTATTTCGCTAAAATTGAGCACGAATGTAAGCAGTTTTAGAGAAAGTGTGAGGGGAAGTTCGTGGGTTTGTGAGTGTTTTGAATCGACGATTTTCTGAGCACTTTTTTGCTTTTATATTTTTTTTTTGGGTGGTTTTTTGATTTTGTTTATGTGGCGTGCGCCAACTAGACAATTGTGGGGGGCCGGTTGTACATTTGTAATTGTACAACGGGTGAACCATGTACTTATTAATATCCTTCCCAGCACTAGAACACGCTGACTTCCTAGTCCACTATCCAACAGCAGAAATGACGAAGCAGCAGTGCCTAATGAATGTTTGTCGGCATCACTCACTAGAAGAACTGGATGCGCTCAGTAAGTAAAAGGGTTTAGACGATGATCAGACAGGGTCAGGTCGGATGAAGATGATGAATTGGGATTTGTACCAAGTTCCTTTGTCGGTTTTAGAAATAATTAAATTATTTCCTTTTTGAAGATTATTACTTGGTATCCAAGGCTTCAGTTGTATAGTTGGAGATATTTTATTTTATGAAAATTATATTATTCCCATATTTTGTATTGAATATCTTTTTCATTTTCTATAAAGATGATGTTTGGTGGCCAAGACATATGTTTGTGACTAGGGTTAAACCCTTAGCATCTTTGGGGCTTCTCTATAAGTACTAGGTTATTTAACTTTGTTTGATGCAGGGCATTTGGGAGTGTCTCTCGGCACTTCCCTTTTCTATTCCACATTTTATTGAGAGTTAGTGTTGAGAGATTTTTGTTGTAATTGATCTCTTGTTGCAACATTTGCTTTGAGATCTTTATCTCTCTTGTTGATCTCTTACTTGGGCATTTGTTTTGAGATTGTTTTGTACTAACTCATATTATAATGGATTTTGTGCCGTTGTTACTGCCCGTAGTTTTTTCTCGATTTGGATTTCCACGTAAAAATTATGTGCCTGCAATCATCATTTTTGACCTTGTTTTATATTCTCGAATATTTACATCCTTTATTGCTACCGAATATACTAAACTCGAATTTGAAGTATCACTTTCTTAACATATACTGTAAACTGCAAGTGGGTCAATAGAGAACAGTGAAGAGAAAAGCAGTGATAGAGTTGTCTTGAACATCTGATGTGATGAGAATTTTTTTAAAAAAACATATGATCTAAGAGGGTCTAAAGCTTGAACAACTAAATTTATTGTGATGAGAGACAGAGATATAGACAGAAGAGAAGTGGAGTTTTTTAAAAAAAAAAAAAATTATGATGTGATGCGTGTTGGGACCCCAGATATCAATGTGCATAAAACAATTGCATTTTCAAGATATGATAATGTGCTTAATTGCTTCTAATTGATTATTGTATGATTTTATAAAGATTATATGTTAATTTTGTTGGATGATTGAGTTGCTTAAATAAATTGCACGTTATTTATAACAAGTATTTTAAGTGTATTTTTGTAATACATTAGCTCTACTCTTTTTTTCCGATAAGAAGTAGATGTAACAGTAACAAATGGTGAAGAAACTGAAAATCAAGTAACATAGATGTGTTGATTTAGAATTAGCTCTTTAAGTTTCTAGAGGCAATTTTGATTGTGTTTAAGGTGGCCGAAATCTTTGAATTAGTTTTTAGTTGTTTTGTTGTAAGATATTAGTTTCTTAGATTGTTTTAGTTGTGATTATCTTAGTGGTTGTCATCTTACTTATGCCTTATGGCATTTATTTATATTGGGTTTTGCCCACCAAATAATTGAAAAAAAAAGAAATGGTAAGCAAGTATAAGAAGTAGTAAGAATCATAAGAAATTGTTAGTTGTAAGAAGATTTAAGAAATTGTAAGATGTAAAATGCTATAAGAAGTTGTATACATATTAATATTTAGATTTGTATATATGATTGTTGGTCTTTGAAGTATGAATTGTTAATAGGTTATTTCATGAAGATAAATTACATGTAATACCTCAGTGATATTTACAAATTTAATTTTACACCTTGACTCAACAAATTAGTTTTCAACATGTTGATGCAAATTAATTTTGATTATCTACAATTTCCGTTCTCCATGAATAAATATAATAGTTTAATAATATAACTTATAGGAATAAATATTTAAAAAAGCTAACTAAATAACAATAAAATAAGCATTTGGCCACAAATTTATTGAACCAAATATGTTTCTAAATTTGGATTTTTTTAAGCATTAGTTTGAACTCTCTAAAAGAAAATTAAAACTTTCTTTAATTAAAATAGACCATTGAAGGTAAAAGAACAACTTTTCTCAACACGATTGGATAGAACCGTTAAAATTTAAAACTATTTAAATTTAACAAATTAAAAATAATATTTTAAGATGACATTAGCAAAAAAACTATACCCCTCAAAATATTAAGCTACCATTCATGAAATATGAAAACTTTTAAAATAAAGATAGTCATAGTTTTGGATTTTTTTTGGGGCTAGGGGAAAAAAAAAAAAAAGAGATGAAAAGAATAAGCCAATTTGAACCTAATAGATCAACTTTGAAATGAAATAATCAAAATGATTTCGCCACTTACAGGTTGATGATTTTCATCTATGATTCATTTCACAACTCAAACATGAATGAAATGTTTGTATTATAATCTCCAATGCATATTTACTTCTAGCCCAAACTATTGAAAATTATGGAACGATCCCTAATTTGGGTAAGATATGCAATAAAACTAATTTTGGGAATTTCTAAGGAAATATGCTTGTTTTGAATGCATAGACTTCTTATAATGACTTTACTGGTATTGGTTATTACAATTTACTGCTTATATCATAAATATTATATTTTTTGTGGCTAGAGGCCCACCATATTTAGCGAAATAATCAAAGCTTAATTAGAGAGTTTTGTCCATTCCCTGTACTTAATTGACGTTGGACTCTTGTGTTATTCTAACTTTCAGTTTACAGAGATTGTTAATCTCAACCACACCTTTCTTAGGGGCCTATTCTTTTTGTTGGTAAATTCGGGTGGGTAAAAGAGTGAAGTGTGTTGAAGTAGTTTGAAGTGGGTTAAAGTAGGTTGAACTCGGTTGAATTATTTTTATGTGATAGATTGAACTTGGTTAAAATAGTGGAAGTGTGTTGAAGTAGATTGAAGTGGATTGAAGTAAGTTGAAGTTGGTATTTTGGAATTTACTCATGAAAAGAACAGGGCCTAGATCAGGCACAGTACAGATACGTTTCATTTCCTACCTCATACTACAATCACCAATCATGTTTTTATATTTTTAAAGATAGTGAGACTTTAATCAAGAATGTATAATATTTAAGACATAAGGTTCAATTGAATAACGCTCCCTACTAGGAAACATTTTTTATTAAAACTTTTGAAAGTGGAAATATTACAATAGAATGATTTGAAAAAGGACTTAAACTATTAAGATCATTAGGAATGCTTGCTTATCAAGAAATGGAGATACCTGACTTCTCTTTTGCTGAAGTATGCTCAAATAATCGTGTACCTTCTCAACACTCCGTATTCTTTTTGTAGAGGAGATGGACTATATAGGATACCCTCGTGGCTACGGTACATATACTGATATTTCACATGGCAATAGATTGCATTATTTTACTATGTTGATAATTGACAAAATAGTACAATAATGGTGTAACAACTCCTCAGAACCTTTTAGTACTGACAAGATTTTAGTGCTGACATGACTAGTCATCAATATTAATATTCTACATGCCTTCATTTAAATAATGTCCTCTAGTCCATCATTGTCTAGATAATCATCAAAATCTTCATCAAGTTGAACATGCTCTGGATCCCATCTTTCGAATAATTCATGGAGATATCTTTTTCCTTTTTTTGATAAGAATTTTCTACCTCCAACATTAAAGAAATAATCAAAGACATCTTCTGAAGTAGCTCTATTTGCTTTCATATATTTGTTGAGCTCAATATGATAGGTGACAATGCATTAATGTTCTTCGTTGTTCAATTAATGCCCACATTTAATGATAAATGTTCTAAAAACTGATGACTCTTGCTAAAGCAGTATCACCAACTAATTCTTGTCGTTCTGAAAACCATTCTTGTTGTTGATCATTAGGATCGTCTAAATCAACTATTTGAACATGATAACGGGCTGGTTTGACTTTTCCGTTTTCATACTTAATTATTGCATAATATACTTCAACATACAGACTTTTATTGCATGGAATTTTTGTTAGGCCATCAGGAGATGTGAGATTCCAATAGATCTATCTAAACATGCACTGTTGGAACTTAGTCTTGAGAAGAATCGGTACCTTAAACATGGGATTCCTATGAGGTAAACTTCCATTCCATATTCCCACGCTTTCATCATGGAGCTATCTGGAGAGATTGAATTTCCTGTGAAACTAACACCACCAACTCAATATCTATTAGAAAGGAGGATCGTAGTGCTCTATGGCTCCTGAATATCATAGGAATAATTAGGATAGTAGTCGATACATGTTGCATATCATTTGTTGAACCATTTTTCTTAAACATGGGAACTTATTTTTTATTGAATATAGTAAGGACACTTTAGGTAATTCATTTGTAACTTTGAAAGACTAAATCTTTGTACTATTAGATAGGCGGAAAAGAATAAACCAAAGCGTGATATACTTTTTGTATGAAATTCCAAAAATATCCATAAGGATTCTACTGGAAGGAGAAACCCGTTCTAGTAGTAATGACATTTTATTTTGGATTTGCTCATTCTCTAGCAAGAGTTCTGCTCTGATAATCGCCATTGGTGGCAAGCTCATGTGTTAAACTATCCGCCAGATCATTTTTTGACCCCTGTATATTTTTAATAGAGAAAGAAAACTAGTTAAGTCATAATTGTCAATGCATGAATTGCCTTTACTCTTGCATATTTGATAAATTCATTTTCACAAAACCAAGTATTCTCTTGTAATTAGTTTGAATAAGAAAAGGTAGTGGGGCTAAAAAGATAAAGAAATTTTCAATTCTCCTTATGATTGCAAGAATTTCTTTTCCATTGTGGGATATTTTGATTTTGTTTTATTAAAACTTCTACTGTAATATTTACAGAGTTTTTGTCCTTCTTTGATTTTCAGTACTACATTCCAGTGCTCATTACTAGTATCTGTCTCAAGAATTAAATCATCTCCTTCATTAGGCAAATCAAGAACAAAAAGATTTTTACACATCTTTTTGAATTTTGAACAATTTTTGAATCGCTAGGTCCATGTCCAACTTACTTCTTTCTTAAGTTTCTACTGTAATGGCTTTCTCAATTTGGCTAGATCTTTAATGAACTTTGAAGTATAGGTAAAACATCCAAGAAACATTTTTAATTGCTTCCTATCTTTTAGGAAAATTTTTTATTTTTTCTACAATCTGCTTCTATAGGATCATTTGCCGAACTTTTATCTCTAGACCAAAGAAAACTAATTTCTTGTTTACCATAAATGAATTCGTTCTTACAAGGATAACACCATGATCAATGCATCTTTGGTTGACAACTAAGGCATCATATTTGTGTTGTTCTATGGTCTTGGAAAAGATAAAGATATCATCGATATAAACTAGATAGCAGTCATTAAGATATTTGAAAATGTTATCCATTCTTCTTTGGAATATCATCGATATATCCTTGAGGGGTACAAAAAGCAGTTAGTAGAATGCTGTCTTCATTCATTTTTATTTGCCAATATCTGCTTTTGCAATCCATTTTTGAGAATTAAAAAGCTTCTTGAATTCTATTGGAAAGCAAAAATTTTTTAGGAATATAATAGCCATCAAAGAAAGCATTATCATTAAATTTTTTGTAATTTATTACCATTCTTGCTTTTCCTCTTTTATTTCAGCATGATTTCTTACCATGAAAGCGGAGCTAGTGAGAGGACTCTTACTGTTTCTGATTAATCCTTTATCTAACATCTTTGATTTGTTTATCAAATTCTTGGATATCTTAACATGTCTACACCATTTGTTTGACTCGAATAATAGTGTTGGGATTTAACAAAGTAATTTGTGCAAATGTCTTACCTTTATCTCAAAATTTTAGAGGATTATTAGAGTTGAGTTCTTTGCATAATTGCTCTTATTGTTCAGCAATCTGCTGTTTTATAGATTAGTTAAGTAATAAGATTATTAGTGCCACCTCACATTGTGCAGGTATTACCTTTTCACCACACTGGCTGTGTGTCAACTCAATCTTCCGACAAGTGTAAGATTTATTTAACTTATCAATAGGAACTAAGTGACCATTTATTGTAAATATGGTCTATATGAATGAAAAATACAGTCTCTAAAAATTATTATCAATAATCATATCATAGAAGGATTGATCTGTAGCCCATAGGACTAGTATAAAGCATTAAACTCACCCTATTTCTATCGATAACCCTTCTATGGCCACCTTGTGGCTCATTATGCTATTGTCAGCTATCTTTACTTGTAAAGGATTCTTGGCTTTTTACCAAATAAATTCTGGAAATAAAATTCTTTTTTCAAAGCATACAAATAACCACTATCCACATAGGCACACAATTCATATTTATTATATCCCTTTGAATGTACATTTATTAGGATATAGATGCTATTAGGATTTGTGTTGATAACCTCATAGCATATCTTTATAGTCACATTTTTGACTAATTCATTCTTATAAATTGGCCTACTAACAGTTCTTGTTTTATACACAATGACTTTTCTATCTAAACTTATACTTCGGTTTACAATGTGTCTTGCAAATTCAAAGCTCGTTTTACTCATTTTAGTAGTCATGCTAATTGCATCATCTTTTTTAAGCTCTTCTTTAGCTAATGAAGACCTTTCTCCCCATTTTGATCTTATATTGATGTTTCTTAATAATTGGGGTTTAATGGTAATTTTACCATTTCACCCATTTTTATTACGTTCTTCGTATTGATTTTTGTAGGATTGACAAAGCTAGATATTTATGACCTATCAATATTTATCTCCTGAGGATTCATAGGAGTAGGACTTTTAAAATTTTCTACCTTTATTATTGTTATCTTAGTCATTGAATCTATAGTACTATCTATTTTTTAGATTATTTTTCAAAATATTCTTAGTGAGTATCCTCCTCTTTTCATGTCCATCTCAACTATTTTTATCTTAAGGGATATAAAGTTTTTTGATAAATTCATCTTTTAGGCTTACATAATATCCGCATTGGCAATTGAATCTTACAATTTCATTACATAAACTGATTTAAATCCCTGTAATAATTTGATTCTTAAATTTGATATGCCTAATATAGCAAAGTAAAGTATAAAGATCAATATATTTGCCATAATATTGTAATGGAGTGATTTGCACTTAGACAACTCCAATATGAATATACCTATACTTTCTATCTTCGCTATATTTAAGGATATTTTTTCAATTAATGAGATTAACTTCATCATGCTCACAGTCTTTGATTTCTATGTCTCCTTCTATGATTTCACATACATTTCGTTCTTTAATTGAAAGATGAATTTTTTATAATGAATTTTTTATATATCATATCTTTCTAGATTTTAAGAAAGACATCTCCTTTGATGTCTTTATTCTCATTATCTATAATAAATTCCTTCTCTTGAAGATCACCAAAAACTAATTAAACTACTTTCTATCATATGACTAGTTCATTCATTATCACTTTCTTCATACTTATCCTCTAGTATAATCTCTACAATTCCGTTGTTGTTTTCCAGAGATCTAATGCTTCTTCTTTGCTAAGCTCAAACTAATCTAGGCTACCTAAAGTTTTAAATTTTAATAAGTCTTTTACTCTACTTACTTTTGCATTCGTTTGAGTAATGACCTACTTCTCTGCATGCCGAACACTTACAATTGTTTTCCTCAGCAAGATAATAGGTAGCTTTTCTAAAAAATATTTATTTTTTAGGGCTTGGCTTGTTATAATATTCTCTTTTATATTTCCCTCCTCTTTGCCTGTCTCTTTTTCTTATAAAATTTCTTTTCTCTTCTTCTCCGAAGTTCCTTTCCCTACTGGTGAGGAGAATCCCAAAAAGGTAGAAATTACTTCTTCATTTTCCTTTGCTTTTGGAGATCAAGACATTGATCATTGACATATTTTCTTAAATAAGAGATTCTGGTACCAAAGGCATCAATGGCATCTACATTCTCAAGTCATGCAATGTATTTTTTATTGATTATAAAATTGATCGGATATGGTAATGTGTCCTAAGACTCACCAAGGTTGGTTTCATTATGTCCAACTTGTAATAATATTGACTAAATTCAGCAATATAATTTTCTAGATACGTTATATCTTGAAGCTCTACATTACTAATCTTTCTCTGCCATCCTTTAGCTTTTTCTTCGGAATCAAATTTAGCTCCGTTAAATTCAACTTCGATTTCCTTACATAAATTTTTGAGCACTGCAGCTTGTGTTTCCATCATTGTTAATGCATTTTTGCCATCTTCATTTAATGAATCATAACAATCAGCTGTAGTGCCCGAAAAAGTATATTTGATATAGTTTTGGAAGCTTCCCATAATCCGTGTAGTGTTTAAGTTTACGATACTATTCATACCTCTTTTCTAATGCTCAAATGTTTCTTTTTTATTAAGAGCTCTATCGATGTTTAAGATGTATCATGTTTGGCTAATTAGGTAAGCCTAATTTCTTCAAAGATCATGGTTTTCCTTGGGATAAACCCAATAAAAAAGTTAGTTGTATGCCCAGCTGGAACGTACCTAGGTCGCAGATAATGGGTATTTCTTCTAGAAGGTTCATCAAATTCTTCAGGTGTTGGAACATTGTTAACTATATTGGACTTGATTTCATCCATGTTAACTTCTTATCTAGTCTTATTAATTTCGTCATCAAATACCATTTTTCCATTCTTTTTTATCCAGTTTCTTTCTAACTTTTTCTAAAGGTACAGCATTAAGATCCTTTAGTTTAATTAGGTTCATTTGCTGATATATTTCTTATTCTAAGTGGACTTTATTTGTCTCTTCATTATCATCAGATAATGTATCTTATTTATCAAATCTTGTACCCATGATTTTGTTTAATTCTTCTGGATTTTGTTCTTCATCAAACATATTCTATAATTCTTCAAGATTATACTGCTTATACTCCATCATCTTCTTCTTTCTTTGACTTTTTAGTGATTTTTTAGTTGATTTTTCTCTTACTTATTTTTGGATTTTTATATCATCAAAATGAAATGGATTTTTGTTGTTTAGGTTTTGGAAATGATATTTATGTTTAAATGGAATACTAATACTTAAAGTAGGTTTTTCACTATGTCTAATCTCGTTAGCTAACGAAAGATGTATTAAAAATAATTGCTCCTTAATCTCCTTAACTTCGCTTTAATTTTTCCTATTTCGACTTTTAATTCTAAAACTATATTAGTGATATAGTTTAATGGAGGCGCTATTAAAGTGGTTTCTTTGGTGAATGAATAATATGTGAATAATTAGGAGTATGGAAAGTAGGTGATGATTCAAGCATTAAACACAGTTAATGAGCGTAATCAATTATCAATTATCTTAATTATCTTAATTATTCTTGGCCATGTGGCTCTAATTCCAGTTGAAAGGGGACTTCCAGTAGTACCTATGAAAGAAATTACACATGTACAGAATTAAATTTTTGAAAGTACGTTTTTGAGGATTGGGGTCAAAATGCAAATTTTAAAAGTTTATGGGGATATTAAAAATAGAGGGTACCTAAAACTAAGTTCAACAGACTTCGACGTAGCAGAATATGAACTCTAAAAAGGTAAGGGCAAAAATATTAATGTCTAAGACTGCAAGGCATCCAAGTGCAAACTATCCTTTATTATGTTATATTTATTGAACAAATATTATATTTATCACAATAATCATGGACTGATATGTTCATACGAATATTATGTTCATAAAAACGTATAGATGGTATATAAAATAATATTATATTTATAAGAATATTGTACATATTGAACAAACATAAGAAATAAAAATTGACAAATAAAATATCATAAAACATACATTTATCATAAATTAAAGATGTCATAAGCACACCCAAAAAAAACATTGGCCAATACTTGTTATAAAGGAGATGTAAAATGATACAAGAAGCTATAAATTATAGCCTTATAGCTTACTATTTTGAAAACGAACAGATAATTGTATGATTTGCTTTAACTGATATACTAAGCATGGAAAACATTCAACATATGCTTTTTATTGCCAAAAAATGACGTTAAGAAACGATCAAGATAAGATCCCAATGAATGACCAAAGTTTGGAAGGTTCAAAATTGGAGTGAAAGATTTTAAAATCACACCAGTATCAAATTCATTTATTCAAATCTTTGTCAAGATTGTTCCAATGGTCATATGAAGATTACAAGCCTATATGAAGTCCTATAAACAGGATAGAACACTCAAGCATATTGTGACAATCATATTGAAGCTGTAATCCTGCTCCAAGTGCCTTAATTCTATTATGTTGCGACGAAAGCTCTGTAACCAAGAAGTGAGTGATTCGACTAGACTAACTTAGTTGAATGGTAGATCACGAAAGGGTGTTGTGAAGATTGAGTAGCTAACCTTTAAATTATCCAAGGGAGCTGTTGAGGAGTTCATGACTCTTGTTTGTAACTTCTTAAGTGAACAGGAAAAGGAACTATTTCTAAGAAAGGAGAACATAGGTGGAGACTAATCCTATTTGAAAAGCCAACATTATTAATAAATACCTGTATTTCGTCCCATTTAAATTTTGCACTTTTATATTCACTTTAAAACTCTGAAACAAAGTTTCTGAATTCTACCTCTGCTCTCAAGGTTCTATCATACTAACTTTGGTTTATCTATTTCAAACCTCAAAACGTCTTTGGTTTGGAATTAAGTTATGGATTTTGTTTTTCCCCTCTATTCGTGATATTCATCGCCTTTGGTGATACCTCTTTAGCTTCGGCACCTTTAGCCTTTCATCACCATAGAACCTGCCGCTCATCTAGATTTCCATGCACTCCCGAATATAGGTTGTACCTATCTGTTTCTCTCATTCAGGTCTCACCCAGTCTCAAAAAAAAGGAAAAAGAAACAAAAAAGAAACCAATAAATAAATAAATAAATCTGTATACAAATATGGGTCCGCCTTCACACTGTCATGCAACGAATTGAGTGGAATTGCTCTTGACTGGGGAAGAGACAAATCTATTGAGTTTTAAATCTAGAGGCTTTTCACTTTCTTCTCATGTCTAAATGCTTCAGTGTTAAGATTTAGGGTCGATCCACTCATGGTGTTTTGGTTTCACTGTTGCAGCTTGCCGGTGTGATGATGGCTTGTTGGAAGAGATGATGGTGATTCCATGCCGAAAATGTAGAATTGAATTTTGAAGGAAAAAAATATATTAAATGTTGTTGATAGCTAAGTTTACGATAAGGATTTTGGAATTTTTTACATAATCAGCTTAATTATAATTTTGGTGACATTCCATTAATGGTTACAATAAAAATAAAATAATGATTATTAATAATTTCTTAACCATCACAGTAAGGGCGGCAGTTTCAAGCTTTTCTATAACAATAGAGAAAAGTATTAGTTTTACAAATTATACTAAAATTCTCATAGCATAATATATCTTAGATTCAAAGAATAAATGGCATGAAAATACATGGGGCAATATTTAATTGGTATAAATTACGTGATAAATTTACAACCAAATCCGACCTGTACTCATTTTTTATCACAATTAATTGGCAAAGTCAGTAGATATTAAGGTGGACAATGGGCAGGTATTCATCGGGTCAAGCAGATCGGCCTGTTTAAAATAGGGTCAATAAAGGGTTGGATCAATAATGGATCAGGTCAATAGTGAATTGGCCCATTAACGCATATTAACATGTTGGGTTGGGTTGGATCGGCCGATTAACGACCCATTTAATGACTCGTTGCTTTCTTAACCTACTTGAGATAATCATTTACATGCTATAATTCATTAAACTTGTTACCAACTCTTTATACATGAACATAATTATTATACAAAGTTTTTTTTTCTGAGCAAGTTTATTCTATTTTAAAACAGGCCAAAAGCAAGTTTGCCTTGACGAATCCGTTTATTTACATAAATAATCCGACCCAGCCCAAATCATTAATGGGCCGACTATGACCCTGCCAGCTGCACTTTGTAAATGGACTGACCCTAATCTAATCCGGTTCATTGCCCACACGTAGGATATATAGAGAGAATTATAAGGCTCTATGCAAAATTTAAAAAGCGTTAACCAACATAATCCAATTCGCTAGCATAATTGTTGTCTACTAATTAAATACGTCTACCCGTAGTGCGTCAACAATTTCAAGCCCAGCTCGATCATCATAAAAGCATGAGCCATAGTTTGTCATGTGGTATTTTCTTTGGCCTTCAATCTTTATTAAAACTTGCTATTTTGACTCATGAAGCTATGAGAGTACCAGTCAGCTTTCAACAAAAGATACAATAAACAACACCCATGACAAATCAAGAATAGCATCAGTAACTCAGCAAAAACAACATCAAAAGCCGGCAACACAATTACGTCAATAGCAAAACCAGCAACACCAAAACCACAAATACAGGAATAACATGCGGCAAAAAACAACATAAGCCAACAAAAAACAACAATAACAATACAACGCGGACAACCCCAGCAATACAAGCGGACAATGCAAGCAGAGCAATTCTTTGGTTAATCTAGAACTCCCACTGGCAATCATCAGATTTGTCCCATTTTGCTCTTCATCATATTTCCTGTAATTCTCTTCAGAGCTGTATGTTCGTTGTAGATGACTGCTGCTCAAGCAATTTACTAACTTCAAGTAACTTTATGGCTTGTCTACGAATATTCTCCAGAGGTTTTTGTACTTGATCTCATGCTTCTTTCCATTGTGTGTGCTAATGTTGGAAGGTGTTCTTTTCAGATGCATTTAGTCTTGTTTTCTTTCTCCCTCTTTGCTTCCTCTTTCTAAGTTTTCATGCACATTTTAGTCTCTTTATGTTTTTGTACCGCATCTTATCTATTTAAAATCAAATCATTATTCACAAAGATTTTAATAGGGTTGATTTTTATGAGTCTAATACGCAAGTCAATTATATTACCGCTCCTCTTAGAACCCCACTTGAGAAGTGAATTAAGTAATTAATTTGGCTCGCTTAACTGAGGAGCTTGGGTCCTGTATTTATATTACACATAACTAGGGCTACAAAAGGATATTTACATATACTTGCCTGCAATCAGGGATGAGCAATAGACTTGGTTGGGTCGGATTGGGCCAAAACATTAACTAAACGGGCCGGGCCGGGCCCAACATATTTGTTAATGGGTCAAACTGGGTTATGGGCCAAATGAACCCAACCCGCCCATAGCCCGTCTATTACCACCTAAGGAGAACTTTTGGTAAGTTAATTTACCAACTGATATCCTTATAATTTTCCAACCAAACTAAACTAGTCCAAATTTAAAGTTAGAAAATATATAATCAATGTAATCCAAATTACAATAAGCTCAAATTCAAAGTATACCACCTAGCCATTCCAAATTAAAGATAATTTCTGAAACCAATTCCACCAAGTGATAAAGTTCAAATTTGATCACGAAGCCATGGAGTAGAAAGTCCTGCACTCGAATTTGATATGGAAATATTAGCATCATATAATTGTTGCTCACAAGTATAATCTAGTAAGTATAATCTATTATAATGATCAAAAGAACTAATTACTTAAAAGAAAAGACTTGTATTGTCCTGCTCATCCTCATACGCTCCTTCCTCGTCTGAATTAGAATCATTATCGACCACTAAAGTAGTATCATAGTCTGCACATCTCCAATCTTACAAACACACCAATGCTTGTACGGTCTTTGGTTTCAATGCACTTCGAGTCAGGGAGATGGTTTTGCCACCAATATTAAATGCAGACTCTGAGGCTGCAGTACTAACTGCGATAGTCAACAAGTCTCGTGCCATTATAGAAAGTTCCGAGTATCTCATGGAACTAAAACTTCAAAACTCCAAAACATCTAACTCCATATTCAACTTAAGGGCCGACTCCTCCAAGTACAAGTCAAGTTGCGATCTCCCTACTTGTGGTCTAAACCTTCTACCACTAAAACTGCTATAATCATCAAAATAATCATCCCTAGAACCACTTACAATAGGAGAAGAGCTAACAATTGGTGAGGATGATGTAGAATGTAACTTGTACTCATCATATAGGAAATGTAAAGTACCCAATACATTATCCACCTGTTCTATGGCTTCGTCAGGAGCAAATAGTTTACTAAAACAATACTCAACAAATTTAGCCTTGCATCTAGGATCAACAATGACAACACGATAAATATAGGTTATACTCAGACCAATACTTATTAGACTTCCCAAGCATCCTATTTCCCATGTCCGTTAAAAATCCATAAGGACCCTAAGTAGCTTCGAGCATCCGAAGATGGACCATCCATGCACCTTTAAAATACAAATTTGAAGCTGGGGTCTTGACAGCACTAAACATACAAGTCACTTCATAAAATAACTTTAAAAATTGATGTATAACAGTGACTTTTTCTCGCTGTTCTTCTACAGGCCCATAAATTTTCAATGGTGAATTAGTGGACACCAAATAAACAAATGCATTCTTATAATAAATAACATTATCCACCATCTTATAAGTGGAATTCCAACCAACTTCCATGTCCAAATTCTGTTTTCTTCTCACATCCAAATGAAAGATTTTTTAGCAATTTCATAGAAATCTTTACTTCTTTGCGAAGATTTGGTTATCAACTTCATCAAATTTTGAATCTTTTCCAAAATGTCTCCAATTATTTGCAAACGATCTTACACAATACAATTCAAGATATGTGCACAACATCGAACATGGAAGAAAGCACCACTACTAACCAATCCATTCCTTGGAATAAGACGCATTTTCAGATTAGACACCATCAAATCATTATACTTAGCATCATCCACAGTGATAGTAAGTATCTTATGTTCAATGTTCCATTGAGTAAGAAACATAAACACTTCATTCGCAATACTTTCACCATCACACTATAAAAAAGGTTGCTTCCCTCTACATTTAATTTTGCCAACAATCACACTTATAAGTGTGGAAATAGCAATTGCCGACAATTAGGCTAAATGTGGGGAAGTTAAGTGTGTGGAAGTATTCTCCACACTTAATAGAAATGCGGACAGAGCTATATTTCATATACTTATAAATGCAGAGCAAGTACTAATTATCCACAATTTATGTGTCGTCATTTTACGCTTGCCACTCAGGAAGATGCAAGAAATCATAATTTTCCCACACTTAAAATTGTTACTCATGTCGTTTTAGTTTTTAAAAAATTAATGCTGGTAATTAATATAAAACTTATTAAGCTAAAAATAGAACAATTGTATACCATTGTTCTTTTTTTAATTAAAAAGTTTTATATTAATTACCAGCGTGCATCACCCTACATAAATGAATAAAATTAGCAACCAACAAATTAAAATAAATCAAATGTCAATCAAATAAATTACACATTAATGCCTAAAAAAAATAATTCTAGACATAGCAACAAAGACTAACGTAATCAAAACTAAATATTCTTAAATTTTGAATCCTTCCTGCTAATTTTTTTTTTTTTTTTTGGTTGTAGCTAGCTGATTAAGCATTTTATTGCTCTAAATACTACCTAAAACTATACTTTGAAAACATGCCTAATGTCCAAGAATATATAAAAAATCTCCATCTTCGTTTTCTTCACTGAGAGATGTTAGCTCCAAAAATGCAACCTATTAGACAATTGAAACACACAAAAAATAAATTATTAGAAAAGATAACCAAAGAGATTAACTAAGGCGCAAACTCGGAAGAATCAATTTTAAAGACGCACAGTAGAATGCAACCAACTATAGAACCACAACAGAGTTAAATCAAGAATAGAACCACAATCGAGTTTAACTAGGAATATATAGGACCTAGGTGGGTTCAACTAACTATAGAACCACAATTGAGTTCAACCAATAATACAACCACAATCGAGTTCAACCTGAATTATAAGAGGTCTAAGAGCATTATTATCAAAGAGATACCACTATTTATTTCTCAAGCACAAAAACATAAAAGAAAACCTGAAGGGGGTAAAGAATGCTATACATGAATAAAAGGCAAGGCTAAACCCCTTTATCCTTGGAAAAATTACAACAGATAATAAAGAGAACTAGAAGAAGAAACTTACCACAATGTCATTGCCATATGATGCATTTTCAGCATCATCGACCTACAAGTTGACATACAAAGGTAGCTCATACAGTAAGACAGCCAACTCTGAGTATAAGGGCATGAGAATGAGCAAAGAACACCTAGAAAGAGCACCATAGTACCTTCACAAAGAGAGCACCATCCACATGGATGCTAACATTATCAGTTGTAACAACAGGCTACTCAGGGATTTCTATGGTCTGCTCCTTCAATGAGTGTACATAAGGTATTCAATCGACAAAAGGTATCAAGAGGTGCAAACCAGCTTCAATAACCACTAAAATCATCATACCCCTTGAAAATAGATGTGGCATGAAAATCACACAATATACGAAAACCAGTTCAAAAGGTCTTCATAGATACCAATTAATTCCAAAAATCTAGTATGAAAAGGCTAAAAATCAAATAGATCAAGTGTCACAAACTAGAAAAATCAGTGTACTTACCAGCTAGGATGTCTAAGAAGAACACTTCCATGTCCACATTCAATTGATCCCATTGGTGTTTCACTCTCAAAAGCAAGCCTTCCTCTGTTGAGCCAGAGAAGTGAGAAGCTTACCCATGCAAGACGCTGTGCAAATCTCTAGTCAACTTCTCAACTGCAGATTGTTTTGGACGAGTTACACAAGTTTCCTTCCTTGATGGAAATAGAGTGTCCCAGACCATGCATTGTGTAGGACCTGTAAACGGCCACAGTGAATACTAGAATAGCTAACAAATACAAAATAATATATGAGTACCTGATTCATAAGTAAGATTTTAGAACTGAAGTCCATTGGCGACAAGCCTTGATTACACTACACAAGCAGAAGCAATTAGCTTCAAAGAAATGTGCTTAAATTTTACATATGATATAGGAAAGTGAATTCTAGCAGTGATGCAATGAACATGATTCAAAGCATTCAAATATAAACCATAATATTGTTGGAAGGTATAGAATCAACATACCACCAGTTTTATAAGTTAACTAAGCCTGCAATTTTGAAATTACTTATTATAACCACTCATTCAATCACAAAAATTAGATCATAAAACACTTCCCCTTCTAGTTATAATACTTGCAGTATAATCAATAAATTTATCATCCAACATCACCTATTACAGTGCCAGGACAAAGAAGATGACAGTCAACAAACTTATCACTAGCATCATTGTCCAATCTAATGAATAATTTACTAGAATGTAGTTAAGCCCCTTACTTGTCATGTCACTGGCATCTGCATTGCCAAACAAGGCACAACACTTAGAATTTGATATGACCAAGCCTGAACTTGATCTATAGCTCGCAGCCTCATCCAGGCTCTTCCGAAAACCCCGACTGCAATCAGCAGTATATTCCCCATCTATTGTATTATCATAATTCAACTTGCTTTCGTTTAGCTTGTCATCCTTTCTCTTAAGAGAGATAGTTTTTACTCTGCTCCTCATAATTGTTTGGATCTAGTCTAGCATGGAGAGGTGTACACACTAACCAACAAGCATACATAAACACAAGCTGAAACTTTGAGGTTTTGATAGGATATAACCCCCCTCTTCAATATCTTACTTGCATACAGTTTGGTCAGTTCTCATATACTCATATATCCCTCAACTTTCTAATTAAACACAAATCTAGACAACCAAATTGCATGATAAACTTAGGTTGTTGCAGTTAACTCCACTTCATGTAGTCAATCGTAACCTTTGTAATCATCAAAGTGAGAATTTATAACTTAATAGCAAATAATCTAATATAATAACATCCAATCCAACATTCATGGTGGTTATCCACATTTATGCAAACCAAAAAAAAAGAATAAGCAGGAGCAAGGGAAAAGGTTAAGGCATCTGCCCAGTTAAGAACCCAGACCAGTTTCTTGAGCACAACCAAGAACAGAGAAAAACGCTAAGCAACCGAGCAGTAGAGCAATATCAAGTCCAAATCGTGCAGCAAACAAACATAGAAGAAATAGAGCATTAGAGCATAAGCAACAAAGAAGCTGAACAGGGGATGGGGAATTCGAAGTTAGCCGAGAACAACCCAGAACCCCAAACAGTCTAATACAAGCTGAAATTCATCAAACCTACTCCAAATCAATGCAAAAAAATTCAATCATATGAAATTAAAAGCTAGAGAATGAATTTAAAATTCGAAATCAGAGTCGAAATACCGAAAAGTGAACCCTAAAATTTGTAAAACAAAACTTTAAATTCAACCCAAAAAATCTAAAAACTGAAATTAAACTAACAAGAAATCCTAAATTTAGCCTTAAAAACTTAAACTAAAACCTGATTGATACCTAGATTTTCCAATTACCTCGCCTAAACGATGTTGCCTTCGATTTATACACGAATCAGCTCGATCTCAGCCCTTGGTGTGGAATGGTGTGGACGATTGGATGATGATGCACTGGCTGATGAAGATAGTGGAGTGGATGAGGGTGATTGTGGTGATGGGGGGTGTTGATGATGGGGTTGATGTGGAGTGAGTTCGAGAGAGATAGAGAGATGGTGAAGAGAGGGAAAAGACTAAGGTTAAGGGGTCGGGGCTTCTGGTTTCTTTTTGCCGGGGGAGAGGAGAGAGACATGAAGAGATAAGTGCTTTGGGGGGAGTTGGCATGTGCCCAGCATGGGGGGGAACCGGGGAGATTTGGGTTTTATTTTTATTTTTTTTAAAACCTTTTTTGCCTTGCTTGTCCTCCATTTATTCAACACCTATAAATAAAATAAATTCAAATAAAAATTTAAAAATAACAATTAGTACAAGTATAAATCGAGTGTAAAGGTATCGTATAAATAACATATTTTTGCGTAAATAATTAAATTTAAAAACCCTTTTTCCTATTTCTTTAAACTTGGTTCCCTATTTTTCTTCTTTTCACCACATTCCACATCAAATAATTATGTTAGTGCCTCAAATAATTAAATTGCACAAAAAAATATAAAAAGATGTTTAAATTAGTGAGTCAAATTGTTGATGTTATAAAGTTAATAAATATAGAAGGAGATTTATGGGTTTCCCACACTTATGAAGTATAGAGCTGAAAAGTTCCTGATTTTCCCTCCCATACTTCCTTAAGTGTAATTAGATAAGTGTAGACATATACATTGTTTTTTGTACTGTCATAAGGAGGTGTCAACATCGTAAACCTAAGGATCCTTTTGTGCAACTTTCAAGCACTATCCAAAAATGAGCTATGATGCAAATGTAGTGCTAATAAGTGTGATTAGACTTCCAATTATCAGTTGTAAACAAATCCTACCCGGAACCTTCAATAGCATATCCTTGACCGTATCTCTATCTTCCACATACATGGACAACAGTTCTCTCTTAGCCGTTGAACGACTGAATGGCACAAGGTTTGGATTAGCTTTAGACATCATCCGTCTAAAACCTTTTTCTTCAACAGTTGCAAACGAATGGGCTCCTTATATGATATAAAGCATAATTTCTTTTCGAATCTCATTCATGTTAAACACAAAGTCCTCACAATCATAGCACCCAACTCCCTAATTTCAAATCCACTAGGTCGTTGTGGACATTTATCTAAGTGATGCTTCAAGTGAGAAGTCCACTATTAGGATTAGCGGTCATGACTACTTTACAATGCTTACAAGTTGCTATTTTCTCACCTTGTGCATTCTTGCCTTCTTCAAGCTCCCTCCACACTTTAGACCACTTCTTCCTTTTACTTTGTTGAATAGTATACTCACTATATCCATCTTTGGGTTGCACTAAAGAGTTGCCGCTTCACTTTTCATGTCACTTCCTTAACAAATAAGCATACTGAATGGTAACAGTTCGATTATCCAAAAAAAGAAAATGACTAACTTTATTTCAGTTTATGCAAAGTTGAGCTCCATTCAAAATCAAGACAGAGAAACAGGAAGGTATAGCACACAGAATGGATTTTAATACAATTTTCAAAGATGTTAAACTAGTTAATACATCCAAAAAAGGTGCAAACTCATTATTGCTACGCCAAAGAGAATACATAATAGGCATTAGAAATAACAAAATTTCCCTCTGAGACTAAGGAAAAGAACAGACAATTAATCGGATAATAAAATTGAAACTGAAAAGTTTTCCACTCTTACGCATTTCACACAATTGTAAATCAATAAAAACCTACTTCCCACTTTATATTCGTTATCTACTCTATTTCATGGGAAGGGTAGAAAGGGTCATGTTATCATAATGAAATCAGAATCAAAAACCAGATTAGGATGAACAAAACAAATCACACTAGTCTGAAACTCTGAATCTTCAAATACATACAGCAGAGTCATAGGTAGAAAACAAATTAGACCAGTATCCTTTATAAGCATATTCATCAAGAGCGACTTAGCAAATTGATTCATTGTTGTTCACTTCATACGCACAATAGAAAATATGGAGCAAATCCAGATCTAAGAAGTTCATTTTTTTCACTACCCGTGCCGCTAATTTCTACAATTACGTATAGTTGAAGATCCTCTGCGCCTAAAAGACAGAGAAAGAGAAAGAGAATGAGAACCAAGAAAGAGGAAAGAGAAGGAGAAATGAGAAGAACTTGGAAGGATAGAGGATAGAGAGGTGGAGAGAAGAGGCGAGGCTTCAGGCTTCAACCTTCTGAAGATTACCCAGAAATGGAGCAAAGGAAAGTGACTAGCGTTAAGGTTGAGGCAGAGAGAGAGAGAGAGAGAGAGAGAGAGAGAGAGAGAGAGAGAGAGAGAGAGAGAGACAGAGAGAATGAAAGAGAGAGAGAGAAAGAAAGAGAGAGAGAGCGAGTAAAGCATTTCGAGTGTCATAGAAATGGTCAGCACCCCAACCCGGTCTCAACCCATTATGCCTAATTAATAGGCAACCCTTTTAAGGACCCGTCTAGTTAAAATTTTATATGGGTTTCTATCTTTTTTTAGGGTCGGTCCATTTATGCCAATGGACACCCGGTCCATTGCCCAGGCCTACCTACAATACAATTATACTTGTTGCCATATAATGATCCTCTATTATGCCCCCTCAATCTATATAGGAGATCCACGAACATATTGGACTTTAAAATAGAAAGCTGGAGATAGGAAGTGATTTTGTAAAAATGCCTGCAAGCTGAACTTGAGTGGGAACATGTCGATCCACAAGGTCATCATGAGAGACTTGTTCATGAACAAAATGATAGTCCACCTTTATATGCTTGCTGCTAATCACGAAGAACAAGATTAGTAGTGATGTAGGTGGTAGAGATGTTATCACAAAGCACTTGCACAGGATCACGGAAGACAATGCCCAATTCTGCTAAGGCATAATGAATATAAAGATTCTCAGTGACAGTATAAGCAATGGCACGGTGCTTGGCTTCCGTAGAGGACTTGGAAATGGTAGGTTGCTTCTTAGAACACGAAGAGACAAGATTTGGACCCAAGAAAATAGCATAGCCCGTAGTAGAGCGAGCGCTGTCAAGACAATCTACCCAATCGGCATCAGAGTAAGCCAGCACCAGAGACAACGACTTGGCTCGCTTGAGTATAAGACCATTATCGAGAGTACCTTGCAAATAACGAAAGATGCATTGCACAATAGATAAATGAGTAGTACGAGAAGCATGCATAAATTGAGAAACAAAATTCACTGCATAGGATATCAGATCTAGTCATAGTCAAGTATTGGAAAGCCCCTACCATACTGCAGCATTCTGAGGGATCTGCGAGCAATTTCTCATCAGTAGGTGACAACGTGGTCCCGGAAGGAAGTGGTGCGTGAACAGGTTTAAATTTGTGAATGTCGAACTTGGTGAGAAGGTCCTCAACACATTTCGATCCAGATAGAAAAAGCATATCCGGAGTTTGCACAACCTGAACCCTTAGAAAATGATGGAGGTCCCCGAGATCCTTCATAAGAAATTGAGTAGAAAGAAGATGAATAATGTGGTGTAAAAGAGAGGGGGAACTGGTAGTAAATATGATGTCATCCACGTAAAGAAGGAGAATGAGAATGGCACGTAACGTTTGATGAATGAACATGAAAAAATTAGTACAAATACAAGTCAAGCTCAAGGAGAGAAAATGGCTACTGAACTTATGAAACCAGGCTCGGAGAGCCTGTTTGAGATCATAAAGAGATTTGTTTAGCTTACACACATGAGTGGGAAAATTTGGATGGACAAAACCCTAGGTTGAGTCATGTAAACATCTTCGTGAAGATCACCATGAAGAAAAGTATGCTTCACATCGAGTTGATGAATAACCTAACCATAGGTAATAGTAAGAGTAAGGACAACGCGGATAGTGGTGGGCTTCACAATACGGTTGGAAGTCTCATTATAATCCAAACTAACAAGCTGACCAAAACCCTGGACAACCAAATGCGCCTTTTAGTATTCAATAGACCCATCAAACTTATATTTTATGCAATAAACCCACTTATAGCTTAACAAGTTCATGCCATCACAGTTTGGGACTAGACGCCAAGTGTCATTATGGATAAGTGCATTAAACTCCTCTGTCATAGCCATTTGCCATTATTTTGATCACGAAGCCAATGAAAACACATTGTTTTGATTGCAAAGCTAGTCTATGTGGTGAAATGAGAAGGGTGGCAAATCATTCACATCCAAACACTCAGAAAGGAATCATCAGGCATCCTATGAAATAACTTTTCAAAAGGAGAATGATTATCTAAAAGAGGCATAGCGAGCCGATTAATGACCGAAGTGGCTGCATAAGCCGCATTAACCCAAAATTGACTAGGAAGATTGGCATCAAGAAGAAAGTGTGAGCCATTTCAATAATATACCGATGTTTACGCTTTGCAACCCTATTTTGCTCAGGAGTATGTGGACAAGATTCACGAAAATAAATGCCATGTTGGAAAAAATAGTCATTTAACGAATCATTATCAAATTCTTTCTCACCATCACTTTGAAAGATTTTGATTTTCTAATCAAATAAGTTTTCAACCATTTTATGGAAAGCAATGAAAATAGTATATGCATCAGACTTATGCTTCATTGGATAAATCCATGTAAAACGAGTGCAATCATCACAAAGCAGACATAGTAACGACAATGTAAATTAAAAATCACGAGAGACTACCAAACATTTGAGTGTATGAGAAATAAAATGTTCTGCTTCACAAAAAGGTAACTAGTGGGCTTTCCCCAACTTACATGACACACACTTATTACTAAACTTGGATGCAAGATAAATAAAATGCTTCTGCCTAGGAGACGATAGAACTCTGGAGCCACAGTGATCCAGAAGGTGATGCCAAACATCAGCAGAAGTTGGAAGAGCAACTAAAGTAGGGACAGGTGAGAACGAAGACAAGGTATAAATGCCACCATCACTGGAACCCCGAAGCAGAGTTATCCCCACTTGTTTGTCCTTGATATAAATAGAGGATGAGTCAAAACCAACTTCACAATTGTTATCATGACATAATGTTTACACATATATCATATTATATTTTAAGTTAGGAACATGTAAAACATTAATAGTTCCATGATAAGGCCGTTTATGGATAAAATACCTTTCAACAGGGTCATATGAAATACGGCAGTGGAATCTGGATACCAGAGGACATTGGTCGCTTCACCAAATTAAATCATAGCAAGAGCAGGTGGTCCAAAAGTGGAAGAAAAGGCCACAGCTGAAAATACCGAGGGCAGTAGGGAGCAGTATGACCTGGGCAGAAACACAATGGGCAAACAACTTGGAGAGGAGAAGGGACACATCAACACATACATTAGAGAGGGAACAGGTGAAGGAACCCGAAGTAGATAAAGAAGCTAAAGCAACACAAGAGTCATGAGTAGAGGATATACCAGAGGCCGGTGTACTCTGTTCCCATGTAGAAGGATGCTGTTATGCTTGGTGGTGACCCCCACGACCACAATGTTGTTCATGACCATGGCTACCTCCGCAGCCTCGATTATTGTGGCCTCCTTTCTAATTATTAGTGCGACCTTGCCAAGTGGTGGTCTGATTTCTATTAGGGGAGGGAGAATGAGATGAACCACCAAATCGAGAGTTGGAGGAAGTAGTAGCAGTAGTGCCAAATGCCTACTATGTGGTAAGAGAGGAAGTGCCCTCACGAATGTGCAATACTCGTGGTTCATACAAAATTGACTTTGTACGAAGATCGTCAAAGGTGAAATTACCCCCAAATAAGTGGCAGCATCAATAAAAGTCTCATATTCATCATCTAGACCATCAATAGTGTACTGAATCAGTTCTTGGTCCGTTGAAAGAGAGTTAATGGCAGCTAAAGGGTCAGCAGTATCTTTTATTTCACGAAGCTAGGACTCTATAGATTAAGATTTCTGTTTTTTAAGATTAGTAAGTTTGGCTCTCAATTTGATTTTCTTGGCCAGAACAGCAGTAAGAAATCTCTTATGAAGGCGATCCCAAATTTGATAGGAGTGATTTAAAATCACACACTTCAACCAACAAGTCACCAGATGTGGTAGCAAACAGGCAAGAATAAAGCATTTGAATAATGTCCAACCATCGAGAGAAAAGGGGGTTTACTACGTGGCGATCAATGGAATCAATAATAGTGTAGGACGGTGGAGGAAGGATCCATCAACGAGGTCAATGAGGTTGTAGGAAATAAGAAAGTGCATGAGACACGTACACCAATTAACATAGTTATGGATCTTGTCCAGAGGGACTGGAACAATGTTGATCGGAGTGGGAAACGCTAGTGTGAGGGCACCCGAGGTGTATGGGACAGTGGGGAATGTGCTAAGTTGTAGATGCTAGAGACCAACCAGGAGGTGGTCTAGAGAGGAGACAGCAGACTGACTGGAACTGTAGCTGCGTGTTGGGAGGTCTGAGCAGGAGTGTTGGGCCTGGCAGTTTTGGCAAAGGAGATGGTCCATCAAGGCCAAAACAAGCTGACGGTGGAATAGGCGGTGAATGGGACATGCTTGCCAGCAAAAAGAGGAGGTTTTCGGCCAAGGAAGAAGCCGACAAAAGGAAAGAGGACGCTGGCAGTGGCTGCACGCGAAAAAAAGAGGAAAAATAAAGGAAAATAAAATTGAAGTGTTTTAATTTTCGTTAGGGTTAGAAGCCACTGGCTTTGATACCATGAGAAGTGAATTAACTGATTAATTTGGCTTGCTTAACTGAGGAGCCTGTGTCCTGTATTTATATTACACGTAACTAGGGCTACAAAAGAATATTTGCAGATACTTGCCTACAATACGATTATACTTACCTACCATATGATGATCCTCTATGACTACTATAGACATTCGTATAAATACTACATGCACTCCCGTGTGTGCCACATGTTTGGGATTTACAACCAAGTTTGGGGTTTCTCTTTTTAGTTATTTGGTGACAGTCTTTGCTCGTAGATGTGAACTATTTCCTAGATTGTTAGAGCCTTCTGTGACAATGTTTTAACTGAGGAAGAAGTGGAAAGGCCATAGTAACTATGGCATAGGTATTATGAGTGGGGAGACAGGAAGTGCCCTCATGAAGGTATAGCACTCGAGGTTCGTATAAAATTAATTTTGTACGAAGGTCATCAAAGGTAAAATTGCCCATAAGTAAGTAGCAGCAATAATAAAGGTTTCATAGTCACCATCCAAACCATCCACTATATATTGAATTAATTCTTCGTCCGTTAATGGAGAGTCAATAGCTACTAATCAATTAGCAACGTCCTTGATTTCACGAAGGTAGGATTCCATCGATCGGGTTTTCTGTTTCTTAAGAATGATGAGTTTTCGTCTCAGTTCCATTTTCATTGCCAAACTAGCAGTAAGAAACTACTTATGTAACCTATCCCAAATTTGATTTGAATGATTTAAATCATGTGCTTCAACTAAAAGATCTCCCGAAATAGTAGCAAACAGACAAGAACGAAGCATTTGATCCGCACGCAGCCACTGAGATTATTAGGAAATAAATAATTGTATAGATTTTATTATTTGTTATTATTTGTGTTTCCTATTTCTATGTAACTAGAATTGTCATGTTTCCTTATTATTGTATGGCTAGGAGTCTTAGGCGGCAAGCTGATCAAACTCTTGGTGTATATAATATTGCATGTACACAGCAGAATGAGGCGAGAAAGAGGAATTGTCTATATACAAATTTATTCAATCATATTTCTCCTCTTTTATTTCATGGTATCAGAGCAAGGTTATCAAAATTATCAAGTTCATATTTTTCAATCATGAGTGGAGGAGGAAAGAAGAGGTTTGTGATTGAATCTCATTCACCATATTATTTACACCCATCGGAAGGACCCGGGGTGTTGATAACAGCTGTAATTTTTGATGGCAAGAACTTTGATTTATGGGAAAGAGCTGTAAGAACAGCTCTAATAGCGAAGAACAAGCTGGGGTTCATCGATGGAACCCTGACACGTCCAGCAGAGACAAGCGACGTGGATTTTTCAGAAGTTAATGCATGGGATATGGCGAATTCCATGCTATGTTCATGGCTTCTCAATATTATTGATCCGAAGCTACGTATGAGTGTGGCATATTCAGAAACAGCGTATGCTATGTGGGATGATTTGAAAAGGAGATATTCGGTGACAAACGCACCAAAAATACACCAACTAAAGGCCGCAATAGCAGATTGTAAGCAAGGGAATCTTGACGTTGGAGAGTTCTATTCAAAGCTAACAAATTTATGGAATGAACTAAACAATCATGTGAAGGTTCCATTCTGTACATGTAGGAACTGTGAGTGTGGAGTGTCAAAGAAAATTGTTGCTATGTATGAGGAAGAGAAATCTCATCAATTTCTGATGGGATTAAACGATGATCTATATTCTCAAGTGAGGGGTCAAATTCTCACTCAAGATCCGCCCCCCCCTCTTGGTAAGATTTTCAATATAATATTGCAGGAAGAAAATCATAAAAAGATGATGGTTCAACGTGAGAGTAGACCCGAGACTGCCGCCGCTTTCACTGTCAACAACGTGCCCAGAACAACACAATTTCAAGTTGGAAGACCAATATGTAAACATTGTGGAAAGATAGGACATGAAGAAGGTAGCTGTTTTGAGTTGATTGGCTACCCGGATGGATGGGTGGCTCGAAGAAGCAGTCGAGGACGCGGCAGAGGGGGACGCGGAGGTCGCAGCACAGGAGGGCGCGGCAGAGGTACCGGAGCAGCGTACACTGTCCAGACAGCACTAGAAGAGCCCAGGCAGACAGACGCTGATGGAGGCCGTGCGACTATACCAGGAATTTCAGCTGAACAATTGCAAAAGCTACTAACTCTCATTGAGACCCCGAAAGCTGGTAATGAGAAGTTATCAGGTAAAAGTGAATGGCTATTAGACAGTGGAGCTTCGTATCATATGACTGGAGAGTTGAGCAAGTTAACACAAACGTATGATGGTCATCCGATTATAGTCAACATGCCCAACGGTCAATATAGCGTAGCCACTAAACGTGGCCTGGTTCAACTCAACTCCACTGTTATCCTTCATGACGTTTTATACGTACCTGATTTAAATTGCAATTTAATTTCTATTGCACAGCTTATAAATGAGTTATTTTGCACAGTAACTTTCACTCACAAATTATGCGTTATACAGGACCATTCTACGAGGAGGCCGATTGGACTGGGTGAACAAAGAAGAGGGGTCTTTTTCTTCAAGGACATCCAACCAGAAAGTATTCAAGTCAACAAGGTTACTACTTCTGAGCTATGGCATCGTAGGCTTGGACATCCGAGTCACCAAGTTATGTCCTTTTTGTCAAGTAGCATTGGAGGTCTTAATAATAAGCGTATAGATGTATGTGATGTGTGTTTTAGAGCTAAACAGACTCGTATGCCGTTCCCTATTAGCAATAATAAAGCTTCAGAGTGTTTTGATTTAATACACTGTGATATTTGGGGTGCCTATCAAATTGAGTCCTTATGTGGAGCCCACTATTTCTTAGCTATTGTTGACGATAGTCGTGGTACTTGGGTATTTTTGATGAAAGAAAAAAGTGAAGCCTCTAAATTGCTTAAAAATTTCTGTCTGATGATCAAGACTCAATTTGCTCAGAGTGTTAAAGTAATAAGGAGTGATAATAGAGCCGAGTTCACTTCTGGGCCCATGAAGCAATTCTATGGAGAACAAGGTATAATACATCAAACGAGTTGTACAGACACCCCGCAACAGAATGGTAGGGTTGAACGAAAGAATCGGCATATTCTGAATGTTGCGCGGGCTCTTCGTTTCCAAGCTAATCTTCCATTAGAATTTTGGGGAGAATGTGTTTTAACAGCAGCATACCTAATTAATCGAACTCCCGCATCAACCTTGCATGGGAAGACCCCTTATGAGATACTTTTCCGAGCCAGGCCTACATATGAGCATATTAAAATTTTTGGTTCCTTGTGCTATGCTCACCGATATCAGCGACAGAAGGATAAATTTGCTGCGCGTAGTAGAAGATGTATATTTGTAGGTTATCCCTTTGCTAAAAAGGGATGGAAGGTTTATGACCTAGAAACGAACGAACTATTTGTAAGCCGAGACGTTATTTTCCATGAGGACATATTTCCCTATTCTACTCAAGGAGAAAAGGAAGCCGTGCGAAGGCAAAATTTGGGAAGTCCCTTTGACTTTGAAGAAAGCCGTGAGCTACTGCACATAACTCAGTACCATGATGATTCTCAGCCATCACAGTTCCGCACTAGAAGAGAACCAATGGCCCAGCCTTCTGACTCCACGAAAAACCAAAGCAGCGAAGAAAATAATATGGGTCCTGAGCCTGCTGAGGAGATTGGGGTCCCTGAGCATACTGGGCCTGCTGAGAGCAATGATAGTCACGGGACTGGTATTAAAACACCGGTTGGTGGGCCCAGCGTGTTGGTAAACAGGGGGAGTAATATGCTCCAGGCAGAAGAAAATCTAGGTAGAAATCAACGCAACAGGAAAGCACCGAGACATTTAGAAGATTATTTGTGCTATACTGCTCGTTCAAAGGACCCCCTTCTTCGAACCCATTACAAAAGGCCTCTTCAGATAAACCATATCCTGTAGCTAATTATATTACTTGTGCTAAATTCTCAACTGCGCATAGAAATTATCTTGCTGCTATCACCAAAATTGTTGAGCCTAGGTATTTTCATGAGGCTGTAAAGGACATAAAGTGGAGAGAAGCTATGGCCAAGGAGATCGAAGCTCTAGAGCTGAACAAGACTTGGACAATTAAGGATCTGCCTCCTAACAAGAAACCCATAAACTGTAAATGGATATATAAAGTTAAGTACAACTCTAATGGGACGATTGAGCGCTACAAGGCACGACTTGTGATTCGAGGAGATGAACAGATTGAGGGATTTGACTATCATGAAACCTTTCAGTAGCTAAAATGGTGAGTGTTCGATGTTTCCTAGCAGTGGCTATTGCAAAAGGTTGGGAGCTTCATCAAATGGACGTGCATAATGCATTCCTGCATGGCGATTTGGACGAGGAAGTTTATATGCGACTTCCTCCAGGTTTGAGTCCATCGGTTGCTAACAAGGTTTGTAAACTCAGGAAATCACTTTATGGACTTAAACAGGCACCGCGTCAATGGTTCGCTAAACTTTCTTCAAAATTGCTTGAATATGGTTTTGTTAAATCATATGCAGATTATTCCCTATTTACTTATCGAAAAGGTGATATATTTATGGCATTGCTAGTTTATGTGGATGATTTGGTGCTTACAGGAAACAATCCTGTAGCTTGTGCTGAGTTTAAATCTTATTTGAACAGTTGCTTTCATATTAAAGATTTGGGCCCTCTAAAATACTTCCTAGGAATTGAAGTAGCAAGAAGTCCGCATGGTTTGTTTTTGTGCCAAAGAAAGTATGCCTTGGAAATTATTGAGGAGTGCGGACTTCTTGGATCAAAGCCGGTGGCTTTTCCAATGGAAGCTAACCATAGACTCGCAGTTGATGAGAGTCCATTGATTAAGGATCCTACTCGATATAGACGTTTGGTTGGGAGGCTCATCTACCTCACCATCACGCGACCTGAGTTGTGCTATGCGGTACATATATTGTCCCAGTTCATGCAAGCACCTACCGAAGCTCATATGGAAGCTGCTCGACGTGTTCTGAGATATCTAAAAGGAAATCCAGGTCAAGGTTTGTTACTCAAGGCAGATGCAGATCTGAATGTTTTTGCTTTTTGTGATTCAGACTGGGGGGCATGTCCCCTCACTAGAAGATCCTTAACTGGCTATTTTGTTACCATTGGTGGGTCTCCTGTATCTTGGAAGACGAAGAAACAAAGTACAGTATCTAGATCATCAGCAGAAGCTGAATATCGTGCTATGGCCACTGTGACTAGTGAATTGATATGGATTAAATCTTTCCTGGGTTCTTTAGGTATCTTTCTTGCCAAGCCTATGAAGCTATACTGCGACAATCAGGCTGCATTACATATTGCTAAAAATCCTGTTTTCCATGAACGCACAAAGCATATAGAGATTGATTGTCACTTTGTTCGAGAACGTCTCCTTCTCAAAGACCTTGAAACTGGATATGTCGCATCACGGAATCAGGTTGCAGATATTTTCACTAAACCTCTAGGCACGCAACAGTTTCAGTTTTTAAGGTCCAAGTTGGGCATTCTTAATCCTCATGCTCCAACTTGAGGGGGAGTATTAGGAAATAAATAATTGTATAGATTTTATTATTTGTTATTATTTGTGTTTCCTATTTCTATGTAACTAGAATTGTCATGTTTCCTTATTATTGTATGGCTAGGAGTCTTAGGCGGCAAGCTGATCAAACTCTTGGTGTATATAATATTGCATGTACACAGCAGAATGAGGCGAGAAAGAGGAATTGTCTATATACAAATTTATTCAATCATATTTCTCCTCTTTTATTTCAGAGATAAAAGAGGATTAACCACCTGATGACCAGTGGAATCTAAGACGGTTTTTGACGACAGTGACAAAGATCCATCAACATGGCCAATAAGATTGTAGGAAATAAAAACTCTATGAATCGTGTGCGCTCGTTTAGATAATCTTCAATCTTGTTAAGAGGGAATGGTACAATGTTGGCTATATTGACGGACGTGGAAAAGTTGGGATGAGAGCACCGGAAGGAGGTGAATCGATGGGGGGAGAGCTAAACTGAAGATGGTGACAGCCGAAAATTATTTTGCGCAAGATGGCGCCATAAAGAACTTGACTACGGCCCGTGGGAATCCTACCAAAACGGGCTGTGAGCCCAGCCCATCAGTGATGGGCATTACTGATGGAACGAATGCCCACGGGAAATCTAGGAGGGTCGGAGATGGCAAGGAGGCGCCGATGGTGAGGCAGGAAGGCTAATTGAAAAGAGGTTACGAAGGGGGTCATAGTGGCACAACATTCGAGCTGCTCGATGCAGGACCAACATTGTGCAGGGGCTGGAGGGGCATGCTGGGCACGGTGGAGATGGCAGCAGAGTTAGACCTTTCAAGGCCCAAGCAGATAGTTAGTTGCGACATGGCACCGGAGGCACGTAATTGGTACAGGGATACGACGACGACCAGTGAGCAGGGATGATGCCTCTGGGAACTACGAATTCCTACGATAGATAGTAAGCAGGAAGGAGGCCGATGGAAACTACTAGGATTAAGGTTTTGAAAAAAAAAAAAGAAAAAAAAAATTAAATGTTTAGTTTTAGGGAGCCAAAAAGACCTGCTCGGATACCATGTGACAATATCTTAACTAAATGATTTGGCTCAGTTCAATTGAGGATCCTGGGTCCTAAATTTATGTTACACATGCTTAGGGTTACAAAGAGATGTTTACATATACTTGCCTATAATACAATTATACTTGCTTAGAATACAATGATCCTCTATTACCTTCTACTCGGACTTCGCTTTTAATCTTGGTTAATAATTATTCCTCTTTAGACGCTATCAAATTATTTATCCCGTTTAGAACTAGAAACCTAGTTTTTATGAGATAAAAATGCAAACTACTATCCCTAACAAGAATACATAATTGGATGGATGGAGTACTAAAAAAATGAAACAGGCCTAAGCTTATAAGTTTTTTTTATAGTAAGTACTAGTTCAAAGTTTCCTTTTTTTCCCTGTTCGGTCACTCAAGTTCGACTTTAGACTAAATTGGCACTTCTATGTGAAGACTAACAATACTTTTTTTGGCTCTCGAACTCTCAAAGTTGAGGCAAGCCGACTCTTCTCATATTGACTTCAACCTTCTTTCTTTAGTGGCCTAATCCTCTATAGAAAAGGCCTCTTATATAAGTGCAAAAAGTTTTTTTGGGGGGGGGGGGGGGGGGGGGGAGTGTTTGCATTATGTTTAATTAAAGGCATTGAATAACTGTGTGAGCAAATTTACATGTTGGTAAAATTCTTTCTCTTAATGATGTTTTACATGTTCCCAATATGCGAGCTAATATAATATCTTTATCTTTGCTTGCACAAAATGGGGTCAAGGCTTCTTTTGATGCTAACCTGTTTATTATAATTAAAGACAATATGTTCATTGGAAAAGGTTTTTGTCATGAAAGACTTCTTATTTTTGATGTTCCTAAAATTGTGATTGATGAAGTTACTTCTAATTATATTAACATGCTTGATTCCATTTCACTCTGGCATCGTAGATTAGGGCATGTCAGTATTCCTTATATAAAAAAATTGAAAAGAAATTGGTTTAATATCTAGGTTTGCCAATGCAAATATGGAGTGAAATTTGTGCTGAGTCTAAGATCAATGAGAATTCTTGTACTCGGTAGAAAGGGAAAGACTTTGTCCACACTGCATTGGGTGATTTGAAACAGACCGTGACTAGAGGTGAAAAAAAAATACTATGCTACATTTATTGATGATTGTTCTCGACTCGCTACGGTTTATTCCCTTTGGAATAATGATGAAGAGTTTGGTATGTTTCTCAAGTACAAGGCCTAAGCAGAGAACCAATTAAATCGAAAAATTAAGTGACTTAGGTCGGAATGAGGATGAAAGTATGAAGGACGTTTAAATGAGTTATGCGAAAGGGAAGGAATAATCCATGAAGTTTCAACCCTTACAAACCCGAGTCCAACGGAGTACCTGAATGGAAAAATAGAATACTAAAAGATATGGTAAATTATATGCTTGTGATTTCAGGTGCTCACACTAATATATGGAGTTTGGCCATATTGTCTATTTGCCATATACAAAATAGAACTCCATATGAATTATGGAAAGTTTATGTGCCGAATGTTAACTATGTGAGAGTATGGGGATGGCTGCCACAGTTATGTTGCCTGAACCAAAGAAAAGAAAGTTTGGTTCTAACACTATTCATTACATGTTTGTGGTTATGCTGAAAATAGTATTGCTTATGGATTTCTTGTACTTAAGAGTAATGCGCTTGATCATAATGCAATTATTGAGTTGGAAAATGCGGAATTTTTTGAGCATGTTTTCCTCTTCAGATGAACACAGAAAGGGTATCGTTAGAAAATGATAGACAAACTGAAAAGCTCTTGAATGAACCTACTAGCATAGAATTGAGAAGGAGTAACAGGCCCAGGAAAGAGACTAATTCGGTGGTGATTAACTGATTATTTTGTGTTCTTGGTAGATAATGATCTTTTGTCCTATACTAAGGCCATGTCTTCTCATGATTGCTTATCTTTAGAAAGAAGCAACTGATAATGAAATTGGCTCCATAATGAGAAATCAAACTTGGGAACTAGTAGACTTGCCACCTACAGCTGAACCTATAGGCTACAAATGGGTCTTTAAAATGAAATTGAAGCCAAATGGTTCATGGAAAATCTAGAGTAGAATTCCTCTGTTTGGTGAATGAAATAACATCCGCCGAATGAGTTGATAATAAATCATAGACACATATAAGGCTAGATTAGTGGCTAAAGGTTGTACTCAAAAAGAACATGTAGACCATTTTGAGACCTTTTCTCCTGTGACAAGAATTTCCTCTGTGCGTGTGTTGTTTGTGTTAGCTTCTATTTGTGAGCTTGTTGTTCCCCAAATGAATGTAAAAACTGCTTTTTTGAATGGTGATCTAATAGAGGAAATTTATATGTCTGAAATTAAAGGGTGTATTGTTCTAGGGCAAGAGAATAAAGTATGTAAATTATAAAAATCTCAATATGGAATAAAACAAGCACTGACACATTAGCATAAAAATTTTGAACATGTTTTGTTGTCTCATGGGTTTACTTCTATTAAAGTCGAAAAATGTGTATACACAAACTATGGGAATGATGGGTGTGTTATTATTTATTTATATATAAATGATATGCTTAGTTTTGGCACAAACATAGAGATTGTGCAGGCTACTAAGAAATTACTTTTGTCTAATTTTGACACGAGTGGTCCAGGAAAGACTAATGTTATTTTGGGAGTTAAAATTACTAGAATCGAAGAGGATTACATGCTTTTACCAGAAGATTATGCAGAAAGGATACCCAAAAAATTTGGACACTTTGATTGTAGTCCTTTGCCTACTCTGTATGACATCAACCTCCATTTGAAGAGACATAAGGGTGATGTAATCTCTCAGCCCACTTATGTATAAATAATTTGTAGTTTAATGCATTTAATCAATTATACGCGACCTAGTATTGCTCATTTTATGTCAACTACGTAGATAAACCTATAAACATAAATTTTGAGTCTAAAAACAAATCAGATAAAAAAATTTAGAAACAAGTTAAACTTTGTATTAATATTATATATATAAGTACAATCTCCGTATATTTATCACAAGATGAGCACAAAATAATTCCTCTTATCCGAGCTTCAATTTGTGCTAGCAAGAGAGTTGTGACTGGCTTGAATCTCAATCAGGTTGACTGACTTAACTTCCTACGAATGAACTTGAATGAATTTGATCTTGAAAGAGGGCCTAAAAGGCTTAATCTCAAAGAAGAGTTTTTCTTGGCCGTCCAAATTAGATGACACGTGCTTGAAGTGCTTATTGTCTTCTTCTAAAGAGAGGGTGCTTGAGAGCTAAGTTTTCAGAGTGCCCCTAGGAAAGAATGAGTCTTAGAACTCCTAAGCAGAAGGGAATACCGCTCTATTTATAGGAAGAGAATTCCTTCCCACTTTAGGGTTTCCAAGTTATTTGTCTTCTAGGGGCATTGACTCAGCCTTTGACTTAGTAGTTCATTTAAAAATTGATAAGTTAGTAGTCAATTTGACTGTTGTGACCTAAAGTTAATTTGGTCCAATTCATTGAATAAATTAAATTAATTAAATGAGTTCACCCAAAATAATAGATGTATATTTATTGTCTGGCATGACACATATTATCAGATTTTTCGCACTTACAAATCACCCCCTCAAGAGTTTACCACGTACACGACTTTGGAGCATTAGATGCAATTTGGTCTCGACCACTTGAATGATCATTGAAGCTTGGTAGTTATTTCACCATCTCTGTGTGGAAGTCTGCAAATCAACTTGAAGAGTTACTCAAGTTGCACTTGCCTCATCGAAAAGAACACCCGTTTTTTCACCTGGACTTATCACATAGCCTTGATTTTAAGGGCTTGCAGAATTAGTTCCCATAAAAATTAATATGGCAAACCATTTAGGGATTTTTTTAGGTTCTTGTTGAGGATTGCAATCGACAAAAGTGTTTGATATTTTAGCGCCTGTTCTTTGATGTGCCAGTCTAAGCCATCTCACATCTCCCAATTGTGATTGTTAAAAAAAATAATGAACAACTTGAGGGGATAAACTTGAAGGGATAAGCTTCAAGTACTTGTGTTTATGTAGGACTACAAGAGCCGAAGGACATAAATGCCTATATGAACATCTCCTACTATGTTCATTATTCATCAATAATGAACACAGTAGGTATTAACATCTCCTACTGTGTTCATCATTCATTAATAATGAACACAGTAGGAGATGTTTATAGAGGGATTTAGGTCCTTTGGCTCTTGTAGTCCTACACCAACACAAGTACTTGAAGTTATCCCTTCAAGTTTATCACCTCAAGTTGTTGATAATTTTTTTTAACAATCACAACTGGGAGATGTGAGATGGCTTAGACTGGCACATCAAAGAACAGGCGCTAAAATATCGAACATTTTTATCGAGTGCAACCCTTAACAAGAACCTAAACAAATACCTAAATGGTCTACCATATTAATTTCGGTGAATGTAGGGTCCTTTTTGGTAATAGAAGCCTTTGACAGAGGTAAATTTGCTTTTCCTCCTTTTCTTCAAACCAAGGCCTATCATTGATAGCAGTATCCATGATCTCTTCACGATTGGAGATATTTACAGAGAAAGATAGGAGGGTGGACATTTTTTTTAAAAAAATTGATATCTAATTTGCAAAAATTGTTTATGCAATTGAACTAACCTGGCTGGTTCGTCCTAGCATGGAAATGGAATTATCAGGATATGTTTTTCCTTGTCCTTCTGCCTTCTTTTTTTTAGGGTGGGGTTGAATGATGAAACAAAGCTTTTTGCCATGGCGTCTGCAAATGAGCATGGGCAGTTTTTTTTATATATATATATAAAGAACTTGTGCAAGAGTATTGATAAATTATTGCAATTTACCTTTGTTTTGTCTCTTTTTGACTTGCGGCTGAATTACACCGAGCAATGCCTATTCAATTTGTCGTTATGCTTTTTTTTTTTTATAGATTTCCTTTTGTCGTTGTTTTTTGTTTCTTTTTTTATTTATCTGTAGATTTATCATTCAAATTAAGAAACAATTCAATACTAAATCATGATGATCATACTTGGCTAAAGCCCATAACAAGAAATACAATAATGGACCATTTGAATCATTACAGGCATATCTAACTTTCAGAATAATTTGCTAATTCTTGTATGCTTCGCACTATTGGGTCCATCATAGAGATTATATATGGTTAACACAAATAACAAAAAGTACAAAAATGGACTATTTAAATCAACAAAGGCGTATCCAACTTTTAGGAAGTCTAATTTCTTTTTTTTTTTAAATGAATGGCTTGCCATGTGGATTGGTTCAATCATTTAATCCTCTGATGGCTTGCCTATATAGGTCCCCTGGGATTACTTTTCTAATGTTTTCATCATTGGATGGCTTGCCCGCATAGGTCCACCCTGGGTCACTTTCTTGAATGTTCTCTCCATTGGCCAGCTTACCCGCTTAGGTCCGTTTTGCGTGACTTTCTCTAAGGTCTTACTCTTGGATAGGTCACCCACATAGGTTAGCCTCAGGTAGCTTTCTCAAATGTCCTCACCCTTTTATGTCTTACCTACACGGGTCCACATCGGGTGACTTTCTCTAATGTTCTCACCATTGGATGACTTGTTCACATGGGTCCACCTTGAGTGACTTTATCTAAGGTTCTCACCCTTGGGCGTCTTGCCTGTATGGGTCCACCTTGGGTGACTTTTTCAAAGACGTTCACCTTTAGCAGCTTTCCTATATGGGTCCACCTTGGGTGACTTTCTTTAATATGAAGATGGAGGCCACATCATCATTGTCACCAACTTGAACGAGAATGCCCTATGACTTGGAGGTAAAGGATGTTGAATTAAGGGGGACTAACACATTGTCGGTACCTCCAATTTGAAGGAGGAGACCTACAATGCTGCTTCAATGACCTTAAAGGAGGCATGCATCACCAATATGAATAAGAAGGCTATGTACCATTACTTCTAATTTGGAGGAGACCTAATTCACTGCTATGAAGGAAGAGGCTATGTGCCATTACCACTGACTTGGAGGAGGCCTAGCCGCTAACACAAACATGGAGGCTATATTGTTAGTGCTACCAACTTGGATGAAACCTGCATCGCTAGCACAATGGGGGAGGCTATGTGCTGTCCTACCAGCTTGGAGGAGGCCTATACCTTCCCCAAAAAGAAAGGGACTACGCACCACCGCTACCAACTTATATGAGTCCCACATCGTCATTGATGTTGACTTGAAGGAGGAGTTGGAAGACTTAAAGGAGGATGCTCCATCGACGTTATTACCAACTTAAAGGTAGAGGCCTATGTGACCTTTGTCTGAAACTTGAAGGAGTCCTATGAGTCTACAACTTAAACAATGTAAGAGTTGACTTAGTGCCTTTGAGATTCATGCGCTTTAACGATTCGAGGCTTATGAACTTTAGCAACTTAGGAGTCTTGATCTTTGAGGACCTGGTTGTTTTGTTTTCGATGACTTGGGAGTGTTGATCTTTTATAAATTGGGGGTCTCGTTTTTGACAACTTAGAAATCTTTAACTTTGATGACTTAGGAGCCATACTTTTGATGACTAAGCAATCTTGATCTTTGAGGATTTTGGAATCTTACACTTGATGACTTGAGAGTTTATTTAGTGACTTGAGAGTTAAATACTTTTATAACTTCAAAGACAGAGGGTCTTCGACTTTGAAGACTAAGGAATCTATTACATTAATGATTTGAGAGTGTCCAAGGTTGACTTGAAAATCTTTAATGAGTCAAGAGTTAGCAACCTTTGTTTGATGACTTCAGGCTTTGCCAGATTGACTTGAGAGTCAAGAACCTTGTTTGACATTGGAGTTTGTCACTTAAATGACTTGAGAATCTTTGAAATTTAATTATTTCAGAGTTTATGTCCTTGATGATGTAAGAGCCTACCATCGTGATGACTTGAGAGTCATTGAGTTTGGCTTCATAGTTTGTTTGTTGACTTGATAGTTATTAGGCGACTTAGAAGTCTTTGATTTTGATCACTTAGAAGTACTAACTTTAGAGTTTATAAGCTTGTACTTGGAAGCCTTAAGGGTGACTTAGGAGTCGAAATTGTTTTATGACTTGAGAGTATTTAGGAGTGACTTGAATGTCTTAAGGGTGACTCATGATCTTATGATACTTGCAATATGTAAGATCATTAGTTCTTCCAGTTTCTTCAGAATACTTTGACTCTGGGAGCTCTAAAGGTCCTTTCTCAAGTAGCTTGTTAAGAATTTCAGGTGCATTGGACTTTGAATAAGGGCATTCCTATCTTTGGTGCCTTTGAACATAGAGCTTATATTTCTTAACAATATCATTCATCCATCATCATTGAGTTATCTTCTGTACTAGGAAATTGTGAGCTCCATATCATGAGCTTGTGTTGAAATTCTTTGAGTGTCTTGGGCTCACCTGCAAAGCATATAAGATACCACACTCCATTCCTTGGGCATACATCTTAATAGCATAAGATTCAAGCAAATGATCCTTACAGTTCAAAGAGAGGGCTTGCCAATAATTAATGCAATCGATGATTAGCTCCTTATCTCATTGCTTAGTATTGGTCAACTCACTTTGCTGACTATGCAATGCGTGTTATATAAAAGTAATTCATCAACTCATTTTCCATTTTCTCCTAGCCATCAATGGATATAGATGCAAGGTATGCATACCAATCAGACGGGAGATCACTAAGAGATTGCATGAATTGCTTCACTAAGGGGTCGCCAAATGTGTCAGCATTTTGTAAGTCTCATGAAGTGCGCTATTTGCTATTTTGGGTTTCCTTTGCCATCAAATTAATGAAATTTTAGAGGTTGATATCTATGAGGTATATGCACCACATTAATCCTTTTACATAAGGCTTGCTGTAATGGAGAGTTCTATGAGAACCTCCTCCTAGATGGGCCTTCACAACATCAGCCATTAAGTGTTTGATTCATTCGATGGATACCAAACCCAATGATGAGAGTTTCACTGCTTTTAGTTCTACATCAGAGCCTTCCCTGCTATCGCACTGTTTATCACAAAAACCTTTCCTAGCCTTAATAGATCTTAAATTTCAAATTCCTATCATGGTTGATAATTCATGATTTTATTTTCCAGTCGATTCTTCCCTCGTTCCTTTTCTCTTGGGGATCTCAATGTTCGAGGAGAAATTGATCGAATTCTTAGTTGTTGATGTTTACACTAATCAATCATAAAAGAAAAATTCGTCAGAATCACGATTAAAGGACGTTTAAATAAAAGGAAGAATCCAATCCGCAGTTAGTCTTCGGGTCTAAAATGTGCTTTCTTCTTCTTGTTCACTTCTCTGAAGTGAATTTGATGATATTTCTTGTATGAAATACAAGGAATCTTCTATGCACTTTATCAGGCGCCTTAGCCATCATAAGTTTTGCTGTGTGAGCCTTCATTAGAGGATTCAGGTGACTGCGTCGCGAACTTCTTTGTCAAGTTAGCAATTTGTTCATTTTCACACTTGATTTAGCCATCCTTTTTTGCATTCTCCTTATAGAGAGTCGCTAACGTGGCCTTCATACTAGTAATCTCTTCTTCTAGATTAAACGCTCCTATCACCATGATAGGCATGACAATAATATTGAATGACTCAATTTCACCTTGTGGGAAGAGTGAATCCTTTGGCGATTGAAGGATGGTTTGCGTAGGATCCATTTATTTTTCAAAGGGATCTAAAACTTGCCTTTTAGACAAAGAAATGAGAAGTAGAGATTGTCCCACCAGGTGTGCCAAAATTTGTAAACACAAATTTCGAACCTAACAATAAATTCGACAAGAAATTGAGAAATAAATTGAATTTTGTATTGATATTTTATATGTGGATACAATCTCTATATATTTATCACAAGATGAGCCAAAAATAATTCATCTGATTTGAGCTCCAATATGTGCTAGAAAGAGAGTTGTGACTAGCTTGAATATCAATTAAGTTGACTAATTTGACTTTATATGAATGAACGTGAATGAATTTGATCTTAAACGAGGATCTAAAAGGCTTAATCTCAATCAAGAAGAGTTTTTTCTTGGCCTTCCAAAGTAGTAATATGTGCATGAGGTGCTTGTTGTCTTCTTCTACAGAGAGAGTGCTTAAGAGCTAAGTCTTTAGAGTGCCTTTAGGAATGAATGAGTTTTCAAACCCCTGAGTAGAGAAAGTAGTGCTCATTTATTGGGGGAGAATCCCCTTGCACTTCTAGTGTTTGGGACTTATTTGTCTTCCTAGGCTGTTGATTAGGCCTTTAACTTGGCAATCCATTTAATTGATCAGTTAGTAGTTAATTTGACTTTTGTGACTTAGAGGTTAATTTGGCCCAATTCATTGAATAAAATAAATTAATTAAATAGGTTGACCCAAAATAATAAATTTACATTTATTTTTTGGAATGTCACATATTATCAAATTTTTAGTGTCGACAATACCAATTGTGCACGTCAAGATCATTGGAATGCTTTAACTAGAGTCGTTAGATGTTTAAAAGGACCAATGATTTTGGCTATTTATAAACTAGTTTCCAACTGTTCTTGAAAGTTATAATGATACAAATTGGATATCAGATTCAAATGAAACTAATTCAACTAGTGGATGTGTATTTAGTATAGGTAGAGTGCTATTTCTTGGAAATCCGCTGAGCAAACTTCTATCGCTGAGTCCACTATCAAATCCAAGTTCATTGCTTTGAAAATAGCTAGTATTGAAACTGAATATGCAAGCAAACTTTCTTAAAGGTATCCCTTTATGGACAAAACCAACTCCTCCTATGTTAAAACATTATGGTAACCAAGCCGCCATTGCGGTAAAAAAGAATAAAGCCTTTAATGGTAAAAACAAACATTTATACCTGAGGCATAAAGTGGGGAAGCAGCTACTTGCAAATGGTGAGATATCTCTTAATTATATGAAGTCAGAGGTAAATTTAGTTGATCCTTTGGCTAAAGCACTAGGATGAAAGCTAATGTGTCATACATAGAGGGGAATGAGACTTTTTCCTATGTAACATGTCAAGAATAATGGTAACCCGATCTATGCGATTGGAGAACCCATGAAATAGGTTCATACTTGCAAGAACAAATCATTGGTTGATCTAGGGTTGCACTAACATTAATAAAAGGTCTCTTCCTATGGTATAAGTGCAACACTACAACACGTGAGGTTGAGTTATTACTCTTAATGAGATCCATAGGCTATTTTATGAGTTGTGTGTTTGTTGTAGTAGACACTTCATGGCCTCACCTATGTCAGTGTGGACTTTAGCCGCTTCTATGTGACCATGGGCATGGTCTCTAGAGCAGTCATGAAAACTCAAGCATAGCGTATGGCTTTATAATCACCAACCAACGTTGATTGATGAGACTAGAAAGTGCAGTGTGAGTAGCATTGTTATTAACCTGTACTAAGGAATTATAGTTCATAGAAATATTTTATTTCACCTATGCAAGTCATGACTTACTTATCCTAGATCTAATTCATAGCCCAAAAGGTAATAGGGTTGATGTATTGCACTTGTGCGTTGACCCAATATGATTTTTTTTGTTTTTGTAAAATTCTTTTGAAATCGGGGGAATTATTGGAAAATAAAAGAATTTACTTGTGTAAAATTATTATTTTATGAAAATGTTTTGTAGATAAAACTGAATCCTATCTAACTTCCAAGTTTGACAAGTCAAAACCTTTAACCAATATTTGTTGAGAAATGTCAGGACCAACATTCTGGCGAGTTTGTTGCTTAACTGAGTTTGCTACAAGGGAATTGATTATTTTATTTTATGCTCACCGATTTATGCTTGCAAAATGGCTCTATTTCTTGCCATATAATGGCTGAATTAATTCATGGAATATATACTACTCACTAAAACAATTGACATTGATGACTGCTTTCAGCACACATGTCTTACAAAACTAGTCTTGTTATTCCTTGTCACCTCACCCGTGAGTGCACATGGTTGAAAAGCATATGTTGTACCTTGAGAGGGTGGTTGTTATAGCCTTTTGGACTAGGGTAGATATTCAAGGGGGGGAGAACTACCCTTAACGATAGTGTTACACATGCCTCAGATGATCTTGACTACTCTAATCTCTTGTCTTTAGCCCTACATTATTTATTATTATTGTTATCATCATGTATTATATTTTTCGAACATTTTTAATGAAAACAAACCATGCGAATCTTATGCTACTTATTGAAAATCTAGAACCAATGCTTGTGTTTGTTTCTCAGATTCCCCTCGATTTTCCTACGTATACAAATCATTGCTTTTAGTCAGTTCTTACGTCCTTGTTCTCTTTCAGATAGCTCCTTCTTTCTCGTCATCAATTAAACCATCTTTCTAGCAAAACTAAACATTAAAGAAGTAATTTAATTGTCCCTATTTCCACCCCATTTAGATTCATAGTTGTAACAGCCTAGCTCCCCTACTTGTGATACTGTCCGCTTTGCGCTGAGGCCCTCACGGATTTAAAATGCATCACAAGGGTGAGGTATCAAGCTCCCTATAAAAGGGGTCATCATTCTCCTCACCTACCAATGTGGGACTGGTTTTGCAGTAGCACCCTCCCTCTCAAAGGCATGTCATCCTTACGGGAACAAGCACACGGGCCTGGCTCTGATACCATCGTCACAGCCCAGCTCCCCTACTTATGATATTGTCTGCTTTGGGTCAAGGCCCTCATGGGTTTAAAATACATCACAAGTGTTAGGTATTGAACCCCTTATAAAGAGGCCTTCATTCCGCTCACCTACTGATGATGTAGGACTAGTTCCCTAGTCAACTGTAACAGCTTAGCTCCCTAGCTTGTGATATTGTCCTCTATAGCATGAAATAATAGGGACACCGGGATCTTTGAACTTAGGTGGAGTGACAAATTTCAATAGAGCTCACTTGTTGAAGAACCTTTTAAGACCTGTCATCTTTAAATTTTTCTTTTAAAAGTGCGCATGTCCTTGAGAAATTTAGCATAAGCTGGGATCTATCTATTTACTTCCAAAAGGGGAAGATTGACCTTAACTTACTTAAATGTGTTTAGGATGTCATCTCTTTGCTTATCTTTTCTATAAGGGAATTATGTGTCAAAAGCTTGAGGGTAAGGAATCCTTGGCTTATATATGACAATGAGGTCAGATGCAACAGGGGAATAGGAGGGGTCATTCTCTTTTTCCATTTCAAGATCACTCTCAATGGTCTTAAGTCTCTCATCTTTGTCACGTTCCTTGTTATCAACTTCTTTCCCACTCCTAAGAACCACTACAACTTTCAATTGCTCAAACTTGTCGGACATCAGCATCCTATATGGGATGACTTGGAAGCTTTCCTTCCTCTCTTTTACATACAGCTATGGCTAGTTGCTCAAGTTGGGTTTCTAATTTTGCTATTGATTATGAGTAAGAGTCAATAATATGTATTTTAAACTCAATTTCTGGCACCTTAGGATCAATATTTTGCACAATAGAAGTAAAGGTTACAAGAGCTGAAATTACCTTGTCTATATCAAAGCTCCCAGATGGGGGTTAATGAGAAGGAGGAGGAGCATATCTCTAGTTTTGGAAACTAGGAGGGGTAAGTTTGCAAGACTGGGCTTGAGGATTCTCAACATTTTAAGACATTCTTGAAAAATTAGAATGATTCCTCCAACCATAATCATAAGTATGAGAATAAGGATTATTAGATGAAGGAAATCTTTAGGTAGCATTTACCTGTTCAGTCACACAGCCAGACTAAACAACACAATGACAATAAATAGAAGCATGCATGAGACTGGCACAAATCGAACACACATCTTTCATAGATTGGGCATTAGACACTTTGTTTAGGAAGAACAATTGATCAAATTTCTTACTTAAAGCATCAACTTTACTAGAAAGGTTAATTGAATGTAAAGCCTCATAAATTCCCCCTTTACTTCCAAATTGCCTAGGCAAATCAGAATGTGAGGAAGTAGTATGCAAGTGTGAATTCTCGCTCAAATGTTCAAATAATTTCCAAGCTTCTTTAAGAGTTTTATACAAGAAACTACTACCACAAGATTCATTAGTGATCTGTCTATTGTGCTCATCTAGGTCAGAATAAAAACTGTGGATGAGTTGCCACAAACGAACCACATGGTCTGGATAACATTGCAACAATTCCTTAAACCTTTCCCACCTTTCATGCAATTGCTCATTTTTATTTTGTGAAAAAATGGTTATAACACGTCTTAAGGCAGTTAGTATACTAATAGAGAAAAACTTTTTCAAGAATTCCTTTTACATTTAATCCTAATTTGTGATATTTATCTTAGTATCTAACCAAGCTTTAGGTTTATCTTTCAAAGAGAAAGGAAAAAGATGTAACTGAGGAACATCACTAGAGACATTATTTAAGAAGACAGTAGAACATATCTCTAAAAATGTATCAACATGCTTGAAATGATTTTCAGACTCTAACCCATAAAAGGATGGAACCATTTGTATGAGAGAATCCTCAGTCTCGAATGGGCCCATAGCAATATGCATACGCGTGCTCATGGGTGAATCATACGTGACGAGAGTAAAATACTCCTTAAGTTGCTTAACTGGGGGTTGTTCTTCAGCCATCTTTTTCTTAGATACACATTTCTTAACTCTTATCCTACTAAGACAATGCTCTATTTCAGTATTATATTCTTTAAGATTTAAGAATAAAGAACGTCTATCATATATATACCCACAAACAATCAAGAGAATAGTATGAAATCATCACCACAATAACCACCACATGAAATAAGAAGAAAATAAAAGAAAATAAAAAAATAAATAAAAGAAAGACCTAAAGAAAAACAATGAAAAATAAATTAAATAAAAGGGAGGGAACTATTAGATTAAATAAAATAAGCAAAATAACCGAAATAAAATAGTTAGATTAGATTAGATTAGGAGGGAAGGGGAAAATAGTTAGCTTAGAAGGAAATGGGGAGAACAAAAGGAAATGGTTAGATTAGGAAGGAATGAGGGAATGAAATAATGAAATAAAATAAAATAAAAGGCAGGGGGTTGAGAATAAAGAAAAGAAATAAAATTTGTTAGATTAGTAAGGAATAGAGGAAAAAACAAAAATAACAAATAAAAATAAACAATTGAATTTCATGTCCATGTTTTTACATCTACCAATATTCACGAATGATTTTCATTATAACTGTAGTTTGAGAATTTACAATAGAGTCATTATTATTTATCCATTTAAAACAAAAAACTATCTCCAAATGTTAATAACACTAGCTAAGCCCAAGAGTGGGAAAAAATAAGTAGAGTAGTGAATTCGTACATAATTTTGAGGAAACGAACAAGAACAAGAATTTCTTTCACAAGCATCCCACAAAATGAAAAATATATAGATGAATCTCCATGGAGAAATAAATTTCAATATTTGGATTAGACCTCAAAAAAATTATAGTATAAGTTTTAGGAACCTTAAACATGGATGAATTCACTAAAAAGATAAGGCACAAAATGACAGGAAGAGGGGTTGTCTAAGGCGACGACTTAGAGCTGACTGGTAATCTCTGTTGGCTTGATCTACGTCCCTGGTGAATGGTTGAAGGCTGCCAATAGTAATAGAAATGAAAGACCCATCAAGTCGATTAAAATCTACCAGTCTGGTGATTTATTAACCATGCTACTTCACGATTGTATTTAATAAATAGAAAACAGCAACACTGAAATCCTTTCCATCCCCAACTGCCTTCGTGACGATGACCACTCTTTAGCAAATGGTCTGACAGTGCCTTCTCTGGCGCCAGTAAGAGTCCGAGTAGCGAGTTTAGAGAGAAGATATCTAAGTTTTTAGGACGTGCTAGAGTGTGACGGGGGACGAGAACAGAGAGATTAACACTGATATGCCTTTTGCAAATTCAAAGAAGCCGGAAAGGGAGGCAGAGAAATCCAAGGAAGTAATATGGGTTTTTTTTCCATTTTAATGATAAAATGGTTTGCTTTTGCTTTTATACCAAGCAGGACTTGGCTACAGGAACCTTTTACCATCTATGTTAAAGTCATGTAGGCGAATGGATTAGTAATCCTTAAGTACTTATGCTTCATATAGCCTACTCGTAATATTTAAATCTTATAGCCGAAGTTAACTTTGATTATTGAATTAAATTTTAAATGTTAGGACATAACCCCCAATTTTAAATTTAATAAATCCCTATTTAATAAGTATATCAACCATAAATTAAAAAGAAAAAAAAGTATATCACACTATGAAATAACATCTAAATTGAGTAATTGGGTCAACTCTCAAATTCAATCCAATCATGTGGATCGATCTGACTACTGATCCTCTTCATTCACTGATTCGCTAACCGGTTTGGTTTTGACAATCTTGGCATCGAAAGAGTGAGGTGAGGAATAAAGATTATGCGAAAGCGATAAGAGAGAAAAAGGTTAGTTTTTCTTAAAGAACTTAAATAGTTGTAAGTCAGAGTAGAGGGGGAGACCTAAAGGGAAATTTGGGAAAGAAAATTAATTTAAGAGTAATTTTGGGATTTAATATCCATCCCAATTTTGCTAAAAAATTTTAAATTTTGATTTTGAAATTAGATGGACAAATACAGCTAAATAGTTTTCTTTTCTTTTATTTATATATGGGCTTTAGATTAGATTAATATGAATTTTTAGGACATTCTACTCCCTAATCAGCCAAATGTCAAAGACTAATTTCACTTCCTATGAGCACAAGCTACATATCAATCAAATTTCAGATTTAAGTAACACTAAATATATTGTTCAAAAATTTTAAATATGAAATTTTGAGGTTTCACAAAAGAATTATCATATCAAATGTTGGTAAGTTGCATTGAATTAGGCTGGGGTAAAATCGAGTTAGGCTCAGTTCGGCTTCAAGTCGTTTATGTTCAAGTTTGGATTGGTTCATGTCAGTTTGGGCTTGGATTATTTTCATTCAAGTCTCAAACAACCGGATCTAAATTAGTTTGGGTCTGATCTAGTTCGAGTATGAATTAGGTCATAAGTTTAGTTATGTTTTCGGTTAGTTCACTTTAGATTACACATCAATATTGATTCACCTATTTTGACTGTTGATTTGGAACTAATTAGGTTGGATTCAAGTTTTGAGTTTCAAGTCAACTTGTCAGATCTAAAGAGAGAAAGAGAGAGCGAGAGAGATGGGGAGAGAATGATAGGGATGCATGCAATATGGATTGACAAATGGGAGTAAAGACGTGAGAGTAAACGAGATGGTGCTTGCTGAGCCACTTCCAAGAAGTAAGGATTGGAGTGATAGAAAAAAAAAAAAAAAGGTGACATGAAAATGAAGGGAAATTGTCGAAAAAAATTTCTTTTTTTAAATTTATGACTTAATTGAATCAACAATTAGATTAAAAGAATAATGAAATTTAAGGTTCTAAATGTCTATTAAAACAAAATGAACTCTTTTTCCATTCGGTATATGTCACTCTTACATAATTGGGCTTCTTTTTTATTTTTTTAACTCCATTGTTAGAAAAGTTTTGAATATTATGCTGATTCCTTTTTAACTAGCTTGAATATTATTATTTTTGCTTTTCTAAGTAAAGAAGATTCTAATTTTCAATGTTCCTAAAAAGATTGGCAATGCTGAAAATGCCAAAGTTATTAACAAAGATTGCGGCAATATAAGATTCTGATTTCTAAGCTCACATGGGAGAACCCAACCTCCCATTGAAGGAAAGCTTCAGAAGAAGAAATTATGACTAAGGCCAAATAGAAACCTGTTAGTAAAAAATTTAATAATAATTCGAGCAAGTAGATGCGGAAGAGATAAAAGGATGTGGATATTCGAGAATATTAAAACAAGATCAAAAAAGATAATAGTAGGCACAAGATTTTTATGTAGAAACCCAAATTGAGATAAAACCATGGGCAGTAACAACATCACAAAGATCCACTATGATAGGAGTGAGTGCAAAATGATCTCAAAGGTGAGTCAAAAGAGATCGATACAAAAAAACGATAAAGATATTAAACCGGCAATAAGATCGAAAGAGTAAGATCTCTCAAACTCCCACTCAAGAAAAATGTGGAATAGAAGAGACTACAGTGGCTCATGAATGCCTCATAAAATGGATATGAGAGCAACATGCCTAAAGGTACCCCCGAATGCCAAAACGCCTTGAAATGCCCACACTATGGTAGGACAATTGCCACACCAAATGCCTGCTACAGATGCCCAATATATAGAATACTTGAATTGAAATATCCATAGTAAAGGAGAAAAAGGCCAAGGGTTGAAGCATTATTCACCACTAAATGCTCATAAAGGGATTATTATGTGCATAAATATATTGAATTTATGCTCTTAAAACATCCACTACAATAATCCATAAAGGCAGCCATAACTTGCACCTCTTAGCGCTCGCAATGAATCAGGTCTAATGCCATGGTTAATGACTGAAAACCAAAGCAAAATTAGAGTAGAACAAGAGACTTATACTGACAACGGTCTATCCCATACACCACCGTTTGACCGTGGAGGCTACTGCCTTAAAGCTTATGACAATTGATGAAAATTTTGCTGAAGTAAGTGCTAGTATGGAAGTTAACACCAATGATAAATTGGGCTATAGGTGATTATTTAGCAAATAGGTTGATAATATATTATAGCCAAAGAACTTAGAGCAATAATTTTGGGCCACTCTCCCCACAAAACCCAAAGCTCCTTCCTGAGTGGTTAATTCAAATTATGCGTCTCAGAATTGAGCCGATGATTTCTCATATGTGGTTCTACAACTAATTTAGTGTCCAAACGTTATACAGGTATGAGGTTTGGAACTGGTAAAAATGAACTTGTGACTAGAAATGGTGAAACGTCTAGCCTTCAATTAAAGGGTAGTACGTCATCTGATAAACCAATTTCAAAGTTAGATTGAAGCTTTGCGCAAGCAATGGATTGAAAGAATGGTCGAAAGTCTATCATTACATAATAGGATACTGAGGAATGGTTGTGCCCAAAAAACCTAGGTATGAAAGTTTCTTATGTTGAGTTGACTTTACATAATGGTGAATGTATATAGTGTTTTGATGAGTATGGCATCAAAATAAGGTAGAACACTGGAAATCTTCGGGTTTATATTTTTATTTTTTGTTCAAATCTACCCTTCCCAGCCCATATTAGACTTAACTGTTTGCCCACTTATTCATGACATTCATATATCATAATGAAACGTGTGAATAGTTTCAACATTCTTCTAAGAAATCACAATTGCTATGCTTTTTCATGAAATATGAACAATTTCAAGATAATAAGTACGCTGAATTTTTTATTTTGACAAAATAAAAATAACTTACAAAAAAAACACTCTATACCCATTGGATCGATCCTAAACATACAAAATCAGAATGTATCCGCCCATATTTTATCTGAACCAAAATACACTCAACCCGTATTTAAGCCGTTTGCCAAATTGGCAGGTCTAGTGGAATCTGATGATAAGCAAATAGTTGAGAAGATACGAAATGGCATACAATGGAAGGTTCATGAAGATTTACTCAATGAGGGCCTTCATAGGATTGAGGTAAAAACTCTTGTCGAAAGTAAGTGAGGATCAACAAGTTCAACAACGCTTATGAGATGAAAAACAAAAGAAGCTTAGTTGAAGTAAGAGGATCAAATTTCTACATTTTACTATGCTATGCTAAAGTAAAAGACGTACCAGAATGGGACTACAAGAGAATCAATGTCAATTATTGACATAGTTGATTAGATTGGTTACCATAATGTGTGGGATTTTTAGAATTTAAAAAGTAATCTATGTGACTTTGCAAGTCGACATGAGGTACAAAAATAATGAAATTTATTCGGAAAAGAAACTAAATTTCTGTTTTTAAGAAGAGACAAAATCCTAGCTCCACAATGTCCGAGATGACGACGTCAAGAGCTTGCAGGGTCCAGATGAGCAGCAAAGGCCGAGGGGGAAGACTCAGGAATAGCTAAGGGGTAGACATTACTAGTTAAGGAAGCATGCAGCAGGATCCTACCCGAGGTTTTATCCTCGACACAAATGTAAGAAGTGTCAAACACAACTATGCACTTGTTATCTTGACACAGTTGCTTGACAGAAAATAAATTATGCTTTGGGTGTGGAACATGAAGAACATTCCTTAGGACAAGAGGCTTATCGACTGTAGAAACATAATGAGACCCAACATGTTTAATTGGAAGTAGTGATCCATTCCCAACCCGAACATAAACAGTACCATTGTAAACAGATTTAGAAAATAAATTACCTTCATTGGGTGTTATATGAGAAGCGATAGCCGAATCAGGATACCAAACTGATTCGTCGGCATCGACAGCATTGAAGGTAGCGAAAGCAGGAACGGAGGAAGATTGAGACGGTGTATAACTAGGGATGGCAAAGGGGCAGGGAATCCCCGCCCCAAGTCGAGGCCCCGCCCCGCATTGGGGAAAAATCCCTATCCCCAATGGGGATGGGGACATAAATAAATCCCCGAGTGGGGATGGGGACGGGGACGGGGACGGGTCGAAAATTTACCCCGTCCCCATCGCCGCTTCCCCGCCTAAGGAAATATCCTTTTCCTATCCTCGCTTCCCCATCCCTGGTTGGGGAAAAATTCTCATCCCCGTTCCCGCATATTAATTTAAAATAAAGTATGAGCTTTTTATTTGTGAACATAATACTAATGTTATATCGGTACATGAAGTTTAAAAAATATGGATTGTATGAACTTGTTTTGTGTAATTTGTGTATTGCTAGACTTATATTGTATGAACTTGTTAAACTTTAATTTAGGTAAGATTGTACACTTTAATGAAGTTTGTTAGAATTATATTGCATGGAGCCTACCAGAGCTTTATTGTACAATTAATTAGGTTAGGATTTATGGATGGCAAATTGAGCTTTCATCCAATACTTGTAATATAGTTATCACAAAAGAAGGAAAAAAATGGCGGGTAAAAATCCCCGTTGGGACCCCCTCAGGAATTAGATCCCCGCTGAGGATAAGGACGGGGGGACATTTTTTCCCCACAATAGGGAATGGGGCGGGGACGGGGGACAGTGATCTTAGCAGGGATGGGGACGGGGAATGTGCCCCCCATCCCCAACCTGCTCCATTGCCATCCCTAGGTATAACACTAGGGACAACCTGCAGCTGTATGCCCTGGGGCGAAGCAAACCCAATAGATAGCATTAGGGTGAGAACCTAAGACCCTTTCAGATGAGTTGTTACCTGTAGAAATGTTGTTAGTATGAGAAGGAGATGAACATTGAATACTAGACTATTAAAAAATAGTATTACCATATGCAGGTCCTGCAGGTACACTCCTAGAAGCAGAATGATGTTGATTCTGATTGAAATTGCGATTTCCGTCCCCTTATTCTTATTTCCATTCTGATTGTTGTTGTTTCATCCTTTCCCTTTGTCGCTACCATAACCATAGCCACAATTATTATTACGGCTTGAAGCACCAGATTCAGTAGAAGCAATCGAAGTGGCCAAGGCTTGATGTTACACATCGAGTACATACTTGGACTTTAAGAACTTAAGACACTGCTCGAAATGAATCAACTTGGAGCGAAGATCATCAAAAGTGATTAAATTGGTACCATAGGAAAGAGTAGTCACTAAGGTATGATAACCTTCATCCAAACCATTCAAAGTAAGCTGAACCAAACCAATGTCAGAAACTGGTGTCCTAATGGAGGCCAATGAGTCTGCAATATGTTTAATCTGTCTTAGATATTCCTCCGTAGATTGTTTCGGATCTTTCAAAAGATTAGCTAAAGTTCTACGAAGATCCAGGGTGAGCATGACTAGCAGTATTAAATTGATGAGAAAGCCTATCCGAAATTTGTTTCGAGTGAATTACATCATGCACCTCAATTAGTAATTTAGGAGAAATAGCAGCTAATAACCAAGATCTTACGAGTTGATCCAACCGAAACCAAACAGAATATATGGGATTAGGATGTTGAACACCATGAAAATCAAGAACATAGTTGAGTGGAGTTTTAATAGTGTCAAAAAATCCACTAAGTTGTTAGGTAATAAGAAAGGCAATAAATTGAGTTCGCCAAGACAGATAATCTTCCATAACAGTAAGAATAGCTGTGACAAAATTCTTCACATTCAAAGAAAATAAGCGTGGATGAAAAGGAGGGGGATTACCACCCATGTGAAACCATGATTGGAGAGGTAGGTTAGGTTGAAACGCAGAGAACCTGGGTGTAAATACAAATTTCGTGCCTAAAATAAATTAGACAAGAAATTGAGGAACAAATTTAATTTTGCATTGATGAAATATGTGTAGGTACAATCTCTGAATTTAATACAATGAAATAATCCTCTGATTCGATCTCCTAATGATTTGCCTATTTTGAGGGTGTGATGCTTGATCTCGGTTGATACAAATCAGCTGAAGAACTCTAAAGATTGTTCTTGATTTTGATATGCAAGTGGCTGATTGTAGTTTCTGAAGCTTGCAAGTCTTGATCTTTCTCACTTGGTAGCTAAATGCCTGCTTGCAGTATGAGCTTCGGACTTCTGCAATGCTTAATGTTGAATGTAGTTGGTCAGATTAATCGATGCGAGGGCACGGTTGCTTGAACTCGATCGATGAACTGGATGAAGAACTCTAAAGTAGACTTCAATTTGAGATTGCAAAAGATGTTGAGCTAGCTGACTTTGATCTTTATTACTTGGTAGTTGGATGTCGTCTGCAGTCTGAGCTCTGGAGCCTATAGGATGCTGAATGTTAAGCTCCCCCTTTAGAATAAGGGGGAAGACTCCTATTTATAGGCTTTGCCAGCTGGGGCTAGAGTCGTGCTTTGGGCCTAGGCCCAATAACTATTTCGTTATTTTTAAATAACGATAATAATTACTAATTTCTATATCATTGATAACACGTGGCAGCTTTTAATTGACTGGATTTAATTTTGATCAAGTGGGTCCACCAAAGTCAACATGACACATGGTAATTTGTGATTGGTCGATTTTTTACGCGTGGCAATATCTGATTTGTCGTAGAATTTTTTCCTTCTACAAATGCCCCCTCTAGAGTCAGCCGCGTACATGAACTTCGAGTATGTGTTTTTTTAAAGCAGTTGAGTCTCGAATGCTTAATTGATGCAATTCATCAAAAATTCTAAGTATAATTTTTTTTATTTGCCAAGCATTTTTTTGACTTGACCCTTGCGCGAATATTTTTTTTTGGTTTTCCTCTTTTTTTTTCCGACCTTTTGATATTCCTTTTGTTTTTCTTAGGCTCTTTTTTCTTAAGGCCTCTTTGTTTTGTAGCCGCCCCTTTTTAGAGAACTTTAACTAATGCTTCCTTTTTTTTAGGAAGCTGCTGGATGGGCTATTCCCCCATTAAATCGCAAGTGAGATCGACTTTTAAGATGAGCAATCATTTCTCCTCATAGATTCGATTCTTCGTAGGAGACTCCCTCACTTAATTTAGTTGGAGTCGACTTAAATTCATTCATTCTAGCCACAACTCCACCAATTAGATCGTAAAGTGAGATCGACTTTTAAGACGAGGAATTGTTTCTCCCCGTAGATTCGATTCTTCGTAGGAGACTTCCTTACTTAATCTTTTTGGTGTCGACTTGATTTGTTCTTTCTTGCCACGCCTCCTTCAATTAGATTGTGAAGTGAGACCTACTTTTAAGACAAGGAATCGTTTCTCTCCGTAAATTCGATTCTACACAGGAGACTCGCTCACTTGATCTTTTGGGGGTTGACTTTGGATTTCTTCTTTCTTGCCATGCCTCATCCAATTGGATTGCGAAGTAAGGTTGACTTTTAGGATGAAGAATCGTTTCTCCCCGTAAATTTGATTCTTCATGGGAGACTCCATCGTTTAATCTAATTGGGGTCGACTTAAATTTCTTTCTTCCTGCGGCGACTTCTCCAGTTAGATCACGAAGTGAGGTCGACTTTTAGGATTTAAAGAATCGTTTCTCCCCATTGATTCGATTCTTTGCATAAGACTACCTCACTTAATCTAATTGGGGTCGACTTTGAATTTCTTCTTTCTAGCCGTGACTTCTTCAATCAGATTTGCAAAGGCAAGGCTTTCTCCACTCAAATAGTGAATGCAGAACTTCTCCGATCAGATAGTGACCACATTACTCATCTGATCAGACAGCAAAGACATTCAGAAAATGAAGGTGTGCCCCCTCCAACCATATAGTCAAGACGTGTTCTTCCAATCAGAAAGTGAAGGTTTGAGTCCTCCGTTCAGACAACAAAGACTTGACTCATACGGTCAGAGAGAGAAGGCTTGGCTTATCCGATTAGGCAGCGAGCGCAACTATCCTGATTAGAAAGCAACAACTTGGCTCCTTAGATCAGACAGATGAGGCATAACTCATCCAATCTGATAGCAAAGCTGACTCATCCGATCAGACAGTGCAGACTTGACCCCTTCGGTCAGACAGAGGTTTGACTCATCCAATCAGACAATAAAGATGACTCATCCGATCAGACAGTGTAGAGTTGGCCTCTTCTATCAGATAGCGAAGGCGACTCTCCAGATTAGAAAGTAAAGGCTTGACTCATCCAATCAGGCAGAGGAGGCATTCAAACTTTGTGACTGCTCCAATCATATAGCAAGGTGAGGTCAACTTCCAAACCCAGGGTTCCACTTTAAATAGGAGGTTGTCTACTTAAAGGAAGACGCCTACATTACCAGCACCCAACTTAAACGAAAAGATTGCTAATTTAAAAGAGAAAGCATATATCGCTTGTGAAAGAAGTAGCAGTCTTGCTGTTGCCCTCTAACTAGAGGGTGTTCCAAAAGTTTGTAACAAGTTGGTGACTGTTTGAAGCATGTTTATATGATTTGAAAATGTGCTTAGTGACTTAGGAGTCAACACGTTTGACAAAATGACTTGACAGTCTTTTACTTTCATGGTTGAGCATCTTGGACTTGATGACTTGTAAGTCTTTAAGTTTCATAACTTAGAGCTTAGAACTGTCTTGATTTTAGACTCTGCAGCTTTGACGACTTGATAGTCTTTTAACTTTGATATCTTGAGAGACTTGAACTTTGGTGACCTGAGAATCCAGTTGGTAACTTGGGAGTCAGTAATTTCGTTGACTTAGGAGTCTTGAAGAAACAATTTCGAAGTCCTAAAAAAAATCAGCTTGGAAGTTCACGAGATTTGTGACTTGGGAGCCTGCTAGGACTGACTTGGAAGTCGAAGAGTTTTATGACTTGGGAGTCTTTGTAATTTGATGACTTAGAAGTCTTGCATTTTACCGACTTGATAGTTTATTTCTTTGATGTCTTTGACTTTGAAGACTTAAGATTCTATTACATCAATGATTTAAGTCTGTAAGGTTAACTTGAAAGCCTTTGATAACTTGAAAGTTAGCAACTTTGTTTGACTTATGAGTCTACAGCTTAGATGACTTAATATTCTCCAAACTTTATTTGAGAGCTTATGTCATTGATGACTTGAGAGTTTACGATGTTAATAACTTGACAGTCATTGAATTCACTTCAAAGTATACAGTTTTGTCAACTTGATAATCTTTAGGTGACTTGGAAGTCTTTGATTTTGATAGCTGGAGTATCATGTACGTGACTTGATAGTCTGTGCTAACTTAGGAGTCTAGAAGTTTGGACTTGGGAGTTTTAAGGGTGACTTGAGAGTTTACAATGTTGATGACTTGAGAGTCATTCAATTCACTTCAAATTTTGTAATTTTATTGACTTAATAGTCTAATATAAGTAACTTGAAAATCTTTAAATGTGACAACTTGGGGGTTTACAAAATTTGATGACTTAGGACTCTTGAATGTGAATGGCTTGATAATCTCTTACTTTACTGACTTAAAAGTCTGAAACTTTAACGATTTGGTAGTCTGTGAGAGTTTGACGATTTAGGAGTCTACAAAATTTGATGACTTAGGAGTCTTAAAAGTTTGACTTGGATGTCTTGGAGTTTATCAACTCAGAAGCCTATAAGGGCTGACTTAGAAGTCTTAGAGTTTGATGACTTGGGAGTCTGCTAGTGTTGACTTGAAAGTCCGCAAGTATTGACTTGGAAGTCCGAGAGTTCTGTGACTTGGGAGTCTTCGATATTTGATGACTTTGAATGCAGGATTGACTTCAGAGTCCTGCATGGTTGACTTCAGAGTCCCGCATGGTTAGCTTCAGAGTTAGAGAGTTCGATAACATAGGTGTTCGTAGAGGCTGACTCATAAGTCTCAGAGTTTGGATGACTTGAAAGTCTAACATGAGTGACTTGAGATTCTTTGAGTCACTACAAGGAGTGACTTGAAAGTCTGTAAATTCTTTGATGACTTAGGAGTCTATAGAGGTTGACTTGGAAGTCTACCCCCAAAATGCCAATGTTGGGTCGCTGTCTTCCAAAGCACTTTCCAATATGATCATAACAGATGATCAATCAGATTCTCTAGTGTCGTCTTCGTGTAATATGATCTTTCCTTCTTTTACAAGTTGTAGGAGTTGTATTCTAAATGCTTTGCACTTCTCTATAGGGTGACTAATGATCCTATGATATTTGCAATATCTAGGGTCATTAGTTTTTCTAATTTCTTCAGGACGTCTTGACTTTGGGAGTTCTATAAGCCCTTTCTCAATAAGCTTATCAAACATTTTTGGTGCATCAGATTCAGAATAAGGGAATTCCTTCTCCTCAGAGCCTCTAAGCATGGAGCTTCTACTTCTTGACAATGTCACTGATTCATCATCATTGAGCCGTCTTTCATGGTAGACAATTGTAAGCTCCATATCATGAGCCCGTGTTGCTAATTCTTGGAGTGTTTTGGGTTTGTTCACTTGTAATGCGTAAAGAATATCCCAATCCATCCCATAGGCACACATCTCAAAAGTCAAAGATTCAGATAAATGGTCTTTACACTTTAGAGAGAGAGCACGCCAACGATTAATGTAATCGATGACTGATTCATTGTTCCATTGCCTTATGTTAGTCAGCTCTGTTATGCTAACTGTATGGCGCGTGCTATAGAAGCGATTCAAGAACTCACTTTTCATTTGCCCCCAGCTATCAATGGACTCGGAGGCAATGCCTGTATACCAGTTAAATGCAATTCCATTAAGGGATTGCACGAACTGTTTCACCATTTGATCACCTTCAGTGCCAGTGTTACTGCAGGTTTCGATGAAGTGGACGATGTGCTGTTTGGGATTACCCTTTCCATCAAATTGGTTGAATTTGGGAGGTTAATAGCCATGAGGTATATGAAGTGCATCGATCCTCTTTGTATACGGCTTTGTATACAAGTGACTCTTGTGAGACCCTCCCAATTGAGCCTTGACTGCTTTAGCTATCAAATTTTAAATTTGCTCAACTGACATTAAGCTTAAGGATGAATCATTCTTTAGTTTGCATCCATCATCAGACTCCTTGCTATGATTAGACTCTTTGCAAGAATCATCATTGCTTAAGCATTGTTGAAAGCTTCAGACGTCCGCTTCCCTATCTTCTTTGTCAAATCAACAATTTGTTTGCTTTGACGCTTGATTTGTGCATCTTTTTTCGCATTTTCCTTTGAGAGTCTATTCAGAGTTGCCTTCATGTCTATCAATTATTCCTCTAAGTTAATAGTCTCTGTCACCATGACTGGCATGATGATAGTGTCAGAGAGTTCGACTTCAACTTGTGAGAAAACTGAATCCCTTGAAGATATTGGTGAAGAATCACTACTGCCATATTCATCATCCTCCTCACTGAAAGGTTAGAAGATAGGGTTGATGTAGGTTTGGAATTCATCCAATCCACAAGGTAGAGTCTTCCTTATATTAAAGATAGCAAGAGACTTTAACTTCAAATTAGGAAGACAAGCAGTTTGATTGACTTGATCAGAAGGCAAGTTCGAGCCAATTTTTGAGCTTTGTGTGACTCCAAAGTTAGAGCCACGACTTGTTGCTTTAACATGATAAAGGCAGCGACTTTGGTCATGCTTCTAATCATCACTCTGGTGCCTTGATTGCCAAATGCAATACTAGCTTTGCAGATCCTTCAGATGTAGATCCGATAATCTCCTTCTTCGAAGATTGAAGAATGGCGTTCTTGGGAGCCATTTCTTTTTTAAGGGAGTGTAGAACTTGTTCACTTGGAGAAAAAGATGAGAAGTAGAGAAGTCTCACCGAGCGTGCCAAACTTGTAAACACAAATTTTGTACCTAAAATAAATTAGATAAGAAATTGAGGAGCAAATTTAATTTTGTATTGATGAAATATATGTGGGTACAATCTCTGAATTTAATACAATAAAATAATCCTCTAATTCGATCTCCTAACGACTTGAGTATTCCGAGGGTATAATGCTTGACATCAATTGATGCAAATCAGTTGAAGAACTCTGAAGACTGTTCTTGATTTTGATATGCAAGTTGCTAATTGTAGTTTCTGAAGCTTGCAAGTCTTGATCTTTCTCGCTTGGTAGCTAGATGCCTGCTTGCAGTCTGAGCTTCTGATTTCTGCAATACTGAGTGTTGAATGTAGTTGGCCAGATTATCGATGCAAGGGTGAGGTTGCTTGATTTCGATCGATGAACTGAATGAAGAACTCTAAAGTAGACTTCAATTTGAGGTTGTAGAAGATGTTGAGCTAGCTGATTTTGATCCTTGTTACTTGATAGCTGGATGTTGTCTGTAGTCTGAGTTCTGGAGCCTATAGGAAGCTGAATGTTGAGCTCCCCAATAACGGAGAGGACTCCTATTTATAGGCTTTGCTAGCTAGGGTTAGAGCTGGGCTTTGGGCCTAGGCCCAATAAGTATTTTGTTATTTTTAAACAAAGAAAATAATTACTAATTTCTGTATCATCGATGACACGTGGCGGCTTTTGACTGGCTGGATTTAATTTTAACCAAGTGAGTCTACCAAAATCAATGTGACACATGGTAGTTTGTGATTGATCAATTTTTTACATGTGGCACCATTCGATTTGTCATAGAAGTTTTACCTTTTACACTAGGCATTAAGGGATCGACTAAGATCAGAGGAAGGTTGGTCGACAGTGGCAAGGGATAGGATGAAGTGAATAGAGTATGGTCGAGCAGAGTGTAACCGTGCGGCAGAGGCACCATTGACCAAGGAACAGACGGAGAACCCATGCCAAAGAAGGGTATGGCGCCTGAGGACGGCGGCTGGGGAACACCGTGAAACTGGGTAGACGAGGCAGTGAAGGGCGGCGGTTATAGCGGTGGAAAAGAGAAGACGATAGCGATGCAACAAAAGGCTTAATGAAAGAACTTAAGGGGATGGAAGGGATGGGAAGAGGAGATAGGTCGCATGTGGGAACATCGGAGAATGGCAGAGGAGTAGTCGGAGAGGACTCCCTGGTCGACATTGGCTAGGTGGGTGAGGCTCGGCGACTAGGGTTCAAAAAAGAGGCACCAAAAAAATTGTGTTACTTCAAGAGGAAGAGTCACGGCTTTGCCCCAATTGGGGAGCCTGGCACTGTATATATTCCAATAAGGGAATACAAGATTTTTGTCCTCTATACACTATTAAGAGTGAATGATCAACAAATGTAGCCATTGACTAGGTCTTATTCAGCATGTGAGGTAAAGTTAGCTCTTTTCTCCCTTGATTGCCATAAAAGTCCTGACAAAGTTAGCTTTAGGATTCAATTTTTTAAAATGTGTTAAGGATATTGTGGCATATGATACAACAAATGCTATTTTGGACTTTTTTTTTTAAAAGAATGGGAAGCTGTTGAAAGTCGTTAACAATAACTTGATTGCTCTTGTGCGAAAGGTACTTAACTCTAAATTGACTATAGAGCTATGACTAGTAACTCATTGTAATATCCTATATGAGGTTATTACTAAGATAATGTGTAATGGGATTAGGGAGGTTTTGTCGACCTTGTTTGACATAAATTAGAGTGCACTTATGCTAGAAAGGTTAATTATGCGTAATATTTTGATTAGTAAGGATCTAGTGAGGATGTATAACAAAAAGACATTTATGTGTATTATGAATATAGATTCGAGAAAAGCCTATGACACTATCTTGTGGGAGCTTTCAAAGCTATTGTTGATTGCATTAGGCTTTCCAAAATGTTTTGTTGAAACAGCTATGGTATTTATGGCCTTTGCCACCTGTATAGTTGCAATGAACGGTAATTGCTATGGTTTCCACCGAAGTGGTACAAGTTTGGACAAGGAGAGTCCCCCTTGCATATTATCATCATAATGGACCCTCTTAGTAGGGCTATATAGGTCACAACCTAAGCACCTCAGTTCAAACTTCAATCTTCATTTAAAAAGGTTCAATTGTTTCATCCCTACTTTGCAAAAGATACATTTTTATTTTACGAAGCAAAAAAGAGAGTGCAACTTGTTTAATGTCTCCCTTTACACACTTCTCTGCATGTACTTGTTCAGAGGCTAATCCACACAAATTCCATATCATAATATTTGGTGCTTCAGAAGATATAAGAAAGGAATTACTAAGAATATCTAGTTTCTAGCAGAGGTGTTTATCTTTTAGGTACCTTCGGAGTGCGAGTGAAGCCTATCAAACTAAACAAGAAATAATGGTAAAGTGATGGTTGATAAGATTAGTGCTAGAATTAGAAGCTGACCTGCTAAAAGTTTGATTTGTATTAGAAAAATTGAACTTTTCAGTCGTGTTATGATGTGTTTGATGCTTATTAGGGGAAAATGTTTATTCTACAGTAGCATGTGGTTAAATCGAGTACAAACCTCTATAGGAAATTCTTGCAGGGGGAGGGGAAAAAACCTTCTCCAACAGCCTAGGATATTAGTTGTTTGCTTAAGTTAGAGAGTGGATTTGGTATTGGAAATGTAATTAACTAAAATATTAACGTACTTTGCAAGCATGTTTGGAATATTAGAACACTGAAAGAATCATTACAGCCCAGTTAGGCCCAACACTATTAGTTGAAGAACTTTGCCATAAGGTCATGTGATGTTAAGTAAGATAACGACTGGTATTGAAGGAGATTGCTCAAGATTAGAGACAAAATGCAAGGTGCTTTTAATGTGCAACAAAATACATAGATGGATGATAAAGACTGATGGATTTCAAAAGGCTACATGTGGCTTAATGCAGTAAATAATAGGGTGTGTTTGCATGCTCTAGTATTGAATAGATTTTAAGTGCAAAAGTTCTCATGCATCGCTTGGTTGCTTGTGCATAGAAAAGTATAAACATTGGACAGATTGCAAAAAATTTAGGATTATGCTAGCTAATAAGTGTTTACTATGTAAAGATGAAGATGAACCTAATAAGTGTTGGAGTGTAAGCCTATTTCTGGGCCTTTAACCATCAGTTTAAGTTTTTGGTTGAGTTGGTATTTGAACATGGTATCAGAGCTTTGCTGAACGAAAGGTCTCAAGTTCAAATCTCAGCGACCCCATATTGGTTTATTGTGCAAAGTGGGGGAACCCTTTGTAGCAGTCACGCTTCAAGCCCAAAGGGCATTCGCATGAGGGGATGTGTTAGAGGATAAACCTATTCGTAGACTTTCAACCATCAACTTAAGTTTTTGGCTGAGTTGGTTTTTGAATAATGAGCATCTTATTTTTTAATATCCTATCTCAAAGGATGTTGCTACACATGTGTATTCACCAAATTTCATTAGGGATACATTGATTAGTCTAATTGGCTAGTAGTTGTTTTGAGGATTAAAGAAATAAATAGAACAACACATCAGTTTTTTTCAGTCGCTACTGTAGTTATATACCATATCTGGTGGGAAAGAAACCATAGATTTCGGTAGTGTTTGGAAAATCATTTTCTACGGAAAATATTTTTCAAGAAAAATTGATTTGCATGTCACATTTTTCTTTGTTTAATACAAGATAAATCATTTTCCATAAAAAAGAGGAAAACATCAATTGAATTATGGTCATAGTTGATATAAATGTTAACTAATGGAAAGAATTTTGAGTTTAAAATTCATATTTGAGTTTTTTTCAATGCTCCCTCTTAGATAATCAAGTTTCGATCTAAACCTTTGAAATTGCTTTAGTGATAAAAAACATCAACTGAATTGTTTAAGTGGCGAAAACTATCGATTGAATTGTTATGGCGGGAAAAAGTGTTGACTAAATGACAGAATATCACGCTCAAAATATGGATTTTAGCCTATTTTAATCTTTCCTATCTGATAATCATGTTTTGATCAAAATTCTTGAAATTATTTTAATGGTAAAAAATATTGATTGCACTGTTTAAGGGACGAAAAATATTAATTGAATTGTCGTGGTGAGAAAAAATGTTGAGCAAATGAAAGAACATCAAGCTCAAAATTTGAATTTGAGCATATTTTAATATTTCTTATCTGATGATCTTGGATCCAAAACATTGAAATTGGTTTACTAGCGGTTGACTGAATTGTTTTAGTGGTAAAAAATATCGATTACGTTGTTCTGGTGGAGATAAATGTCGATCAAATGAAAGAAATTTGAGCTAAAAATTTAGACCTGAATTTATTTTTATATTTTTCATCGGATAGTCAAGGTTCGAACTTCGATCCAAACTGTTGAAATCAAATTTTGCATCTAAATTCAGCTGATCGTATCATTAAAGAGTTGAAGGAAGAAAATTAACTTTTTATCTTCTCAAAAAGGAAATCATTTTCCTCCATTGGAGAAAAAATCATTTTCCTTAGAAAATAGTATTCCATCATTCATTGTGCCAAACAATGAATACACACACACACACACACACACACACACACAAAAACATATAGATATCTGCATATATATATATATATATATATATATATATATATATATATATATTCTATATATATATATATATATATATCTATATATATATATATATATATATATATATATATATATATATATATACACATACATATATATATATATGTATGTATGTAATTGAAAAATCATTTTTCGAGAAAATCATTTCCCCCAACCAAACACTGCCTTCATCAAAATTTGTACACCATTGTCCAATGGATCATACAGATTATACAAGAGGATGCAAATGCTAGGATGAAAAGCATTCCTAGTAAGATTTGTTTTTCATTGCCTTATTGGACATTAATACATGGTAGCCTCTGCAGGCGTGCATAGAGTAAAAGTGTGAATATTGTGCTTTGGTGCAATGACAAGCTCTCATTCAGATTGCTCCAAAAAAAAAAAAAAAAAAAAAAAAAAAAAAAAAAAAAGAAAAGTTTTTCAATTCCAGCGTTATGTACAATTCTGATTTCAAGCCTTATGACACTAATATTTTCAATAATAATTACAACTATTAACAAAGAAATTGTTTTCTTAGTTTCAAAGTATGATATCATATTCATAGTTTGTGTTCAATCAAGTATTAATGTATTTATCAAAACGAGAATTGTCAAAAATTTTTTGTTAAAGAATAAAAAACTCATAATTTAAAATAAAAATATTTATGTATTACATTTCATGTATCAGATGGATCTTTAACAGTAATTCTAGTGTATAAGATCTCAATAAAATTTCATCCCATTATAATATTTTTATATTATCTAACGGTGAAGAGTTTACAAAACCTCCTCCCAATTAATTACACACACACATAGACCAGATAAAAACTGATCCTATCTGAAAATCAGGCTCGAACTTGCCGAAAATTTTGGTGCTAAACACAATTCTTTCAACTCGAAACCATGCCCAAAAAAACCAAAAGCGAGCATGCCAAATCCAAACAAAACTTGAACCTGCCAGCTCTACCTGAAAATTATGTTTTTATTTTTTGATATTTCTTTGCCTACTCATACTTGATGTTCATATGTAATATAAAAAATTTGAATACTTTTATCTAGTTTTAGAAAATTACCAGTACTATGCTTTTTTATTAAACTAATATGGACCCGTACTTTGCACGGTACATATTACAGTAGATATATATATATATATATATATATATATATATATATATATATATATATATATATATATATACATATACATATATATATACATATATATATGGTCAAAATAATCGATGAATGTTAATTGTAGACAAAGTTAATATTATAATTTAGAAAAGGATACTTAAATTTATTGAAAAATATGAATAGATAGCACTTTTATGTATAACCATTGAAATTCAATAATTAAAACAATGTATGATTATTAAAGACACGATGTAAAGTATGACAAATATTGTAGGTAGTCAAAATGAAACTAAAAATCATGCTAAATAACATGATAATATATTGAATTCACATTCTCTTCTTGTACCTGCATTAAAAATTAAGTTCTTAGTAATAATTTGATTAGCAATGACATAATGAAGACCACAATTATATCTTGTGTAGCTGATGTACAGTGTTTCATAAGTAATACACATCCTCATTCCAACTAATTGGTACAATAAGAGTGATAGATAATTCTACTTTATGGTATCATCGAGGCTTCATAATAAATACTCATGGTTTATCTATACAATCATTTATAATCGTATATACTGATAGATGACTATATGATTGCAGAGAATGTTATAATGAGATAGTCAGTAATCAAAAAATAAAGTGTTCAAAACATGATGAATAATATAAGACATGTGTTACATATGAATCCAATTGTGTTGTTGTATGCAAAATAGCTCGAGCATTCTTATGAAGAATAATAAATATGTTGATTTTTTAATTTTGAGAAAAGAAAAATAATGGACCAAAAAGGTACTTAATATCAGTTAAGTTGACCTGAAATTTTAAAAATTGAAATACCTTCAATGTATTTTATCCGAGCTCAAATACATTCAATTTATATTTTATCTAAATTTATAATATATTCAATTCGTATTTAATAGGTCCGTTCAGCACACATGTGTATATGTACATTTGTACGCGACCTTTTCTGCATTTAAAACTGTACAGATTGTACAAGGGGAGCGGGACGGGCGATGACGATTATACAGCTAATGTGGCAATGATAGTCCCTCGCAAAAGTCCAAAATTGAGCCCATTTTTCTGGCCGTGCCCCTGTTTCTTTATCCCTCTTTTGGGCGGTGGTGGAAATAACAAAATCAAATCCAGCCAGCGCACACCTCATCCTCGCCCTCCCTTTTTCTCCATTTTCACTGTGAGCTAGGTTGGTATTGGTTGGTAATATTGACACTTCTAAAGAGTTCATGGGCAGTACAATCACTAGTGTATGATCACACCCACATTTTCATTCGGTCAGTAGATGCACGTTACTTTAACTGCAGAATTTTGACACCTCCTCTGTTCTTTCTCTTAGTTTCCTCAAGATGGGTTCATCATCAGATCGCCTGTTCAACAGACAAAGGACCATTCATCAGCTTCTTGGTGGTGGATTTGGTAACCGTTCTCTCTCTCTCTCTCGCTCACCCATTTCAATTTTTTGGAACCCACCAAAAAGTACAACTTTGCTCAATCTGGGATGGTCAGATTTGCTTTATTGTTAATTTAAGGATAGTGTAAAAGATACTTATATTTCTGTATTTTATGGGGGTGACGAGCAGTTGCTGATTTGGTCCTATGGAGGCAAGTAAACGTTACCTTGGGATTTCTACTCATAATATTCTCAGTGTGGTTTGTATTCGAGAGGTCTGGGCATACCCTGATATCACTCTGCTCAAGTGTTCTGCTTCTCTTGATGACCATTCTATTTGTCTGGTCTAAGGCTGCGGCGCTTTTGAACAGGTGACACATGACATCTTTTCTTTATCAATAAATAATACTAGTAATAATTAATTGTATGGGTGCGCTGTTTGTCGCTCTAGCCTCTGAAATTGGTCTGAATTTTAAGTAGGGCTGGTGTTTGTCACAGTTGGAACTGCTTGGATAATCTGTGAATGAGTATGGGCCTATAGGTGGAAATACAATGGACAAAATGATTTGTTTGCACTTATGAGAAAATAAAGTAGGAACAGTCCAGAAAATCTGGATCCTTAAAATTTAAGTGAAAATTTTGAAAGATGGAACTATTTCTGGAATTGGATGTCTCAAAACCCTTAATTGTTTCCTATTTTTGTCTATGAAATCGGAAGTTCCACAGAAAACAGTGAGCATTTCTTTATTGTTCAATGAATAATTCTCTGTAGGAAGCTACTGCTTCATGTTTAAAAATTAATATAGTTTTGCTCTCTTAAATAGTCTAGGGTGTATACTTTCGAAGTGGGATCCATAGAGATCCTCAGGAAGCAGAGATACTCTTTTTTATTTTTTTAATGAAGACCGATGGAACAGATATTACAAATAGATTAACGGGGTTTTAAATAATTTGATAACAAATTGGAAAGTAGCTAGAATGAGTACATGTTTCATCTATATTTTCGTTCATTTGTTACCTCGGCTCAATCAATTATAAGTTGTGGCTCCTTAAAGGCCGTTCAACTACCTAAGGCATAACTTTAGAAGGTGAGAGAAGCTTAATTATTTTCAACAAAGGATGATTGCTGCAGTGACAACTTGAATTTTTGTGTTACCTATGGGTGTGCTCAAGCACGTAGAAATACTGTGGGTTGTGGAGGACAACCTTGTGAACTTCTTGTGGATTGAGCAAGCTCCAAAGGCAAAAGATCACTAGTTTATTGGGATAACAGTATGCACACCAAAAGCCTGAGGCGGTTTGGGGATTTTTAATATTGAATGTTGAAACCTTGCTGCCATGGGTAAGCTCCTCTGGGGTGTGTTACAAATAAGAAATGATGTGGTTTAGGTGGGACTACTGGGTGCTTGCATATCGCATAAAATGGCGACTAGTTTAGCAGCCTCATATGCTTGAGCAGGCTGCTGGGGTGCTGAAGAAAGTCTTTGGTTGCAGACAAAAGCTGGAGGCTCATTGCCAGTTCAGTTGGTAAAAATAGCATGCAGGGGACTAGTTATACTCACCTAAGATCTGGTGTATGATGGGAGAAAGCTAAGGTTCTTCAGTAATGAGTTATAATCATCTGACGTCTCTTGCAAGATGGGAGAAAGCTAAAGTTCTTCAGTCATCATTTACACCATGCAAACCAGATCCTTTATGTGACTTGCGGTGCATACTAATCTGCTGAATTCTGATAGACTCCAGAAGATTGGGATCGGACATCAGATTAACCATCTAAATGTGGTTTTCCACAGAAATTGGAGTAGGATATGCTCTTGGTTAGGTCTGCAGATGCCTTCATCTTGGGATAGGATATAAGGCTAGCTCATGACCAGCGGAAAGTGCAACTTAGTGCTAATGTATTTGATAAAAGCTATCCTTGCAGCTAGTGTCTACTCAATTTGGATGCTAGGAATTGAAAAGCTTTCAGGGACCAATAGAAGCAACCAGGTCTGATGGTTAGGCAATTTATATCCATTTGATGGCTGCTTTTTGCAACAAGAAAAGGGGTTACACGGTCTTGCGTTCAACTTTTGAATAGTTATGTTTGAGTCAGCAGCGGTCTGCTGGTGTTTCTTGAGAGCAGCAGGTTGCCTGTGCTATTTGATTTGTTTAGGGTGGGTGCAATGTCCTGTATATTGTAGTTTGTACATGATGCCAATTTTGGATGCTCATGAAATATTTACCTCGCAATGCTGGAAAGGGGGGAAAAACAGTGAGTGCTTAAATACTTAGATATAGTAGCTTTGAACTTTATTCCCTAAGCGTCAAAAATCTAAATTAAACTGACCTATACAAGAGCATAGTTGAACTAGCATCCTGGCATTGGCAGGGAAGAAAGATATGTTCAAGCAGTGAGTAGAATGGAATATCAAAGGGCTTAATAATATGGAATCCTGGTCTCCTACCTTATGAAGTTAGCATCGTACTTCCCCTTTCAATAACCTCCATGTATAGTATCATGATTCATTAACAAAAGCAAAACCATCGAAAATCATACCTGATGGTTTTATTCACCCAATTCCAGAACGAAATATGAACCTCCCTCTGAATGGCCACTGGTTGGGGGAGGGGAGCGGGGAAGTATGAAAGGTCCTCGGGGCTGGTGGCCCTAGAAAAACTTTTCGATACCTAAGTCAACCAAGGTTATGAAGGGAAGCTGAATAGCATATGGGTCTATATTTTGAGTGAAAGATGTTGTGTGTTGTGCACCTTGAGTTGTTAAGGCATGCAACATTAGTGACGATAGGGATATCTCCCAAATGAAAAAGATTTTGGAGGCTTAAATTAGGAAGCATGCTAATAGCTGTCTTCCTTCCTAGTCCTGAGAACCTAATAGGATTGGTATGGAGTTCGGTGTACTGGATTCGTTAGCCTTGCTTGTTCCTAGGAAGATGGGCTAACTCATTGGGTGCCTAGCGGCCAATGCTAACTGAACAAAGCCTGTACTGTACATACTTGTAGAGTACAAGGAAAAAGTATCACAGAAAATAAAAATAGAGTACAAGAGGAAAACCAAACTCAAACTTAATGATGGCCTCCAAAGGAGCACAAGTGCACAACCAGTGTAACACGAATGAACTAAAATATTGCCCCTCATACATATCAAGCTTCTATTTATGGCTGGACCTCCACTGGACCCATGTGAGCTAAGCCCATTTCTCAAATCAGTTTAATTTAATGAGTCAAAACTGAATGATAACCATTTCAAATATCAAAAGCAATCAATTCGTTTCAAACAGAGGAATGATGAAAGGGAAAATTGAGTCAGCCATCTGCAATAAAAAAGTTTCAAAAATAGTCGTAATAGTATAGTTTTTAGAACTTTGACCTTCTCAACAGTTCAGTTAACTGATTACAGAGATTGAAACGCACTTAACTTTCTAATGACTTACTCTTCATGTTGTTGTCCAAACAGATTGACTGGAATGTGTCTTATCAAATATAGTGAGTGGTTGCCGGAGCCTAACACAGATGTGTGCGTAAAGAGCAAACCTCATGAGCACTATGCCATCAGAGCCTAAACTAACTCGGAGGGGACACATTATCTCTTTCTATCAGCTTAATCTTTTTGATACCAAGAGGTCACTAGAGCTTTCTTGTGACTTGCCTTTTGACTTGTGTTTTTGATAGCTATGGCAAATTTATTTCTTCGCAGACCGATTTCTAAGGCTTCCCACTAAAGCCATTTCTACCCTTAAGGAAATGATAAGATTCCAAATCATCAGTTCTGCCATAATGTCAAGTACCAATGTGGTTTGCGAATTCTGAAATAGAAGAATATTAATCTCAAAGCAAGAGGTTTAGCAAGACCTACACCAATGTTTCTCTTCTGGGATGCAAGCAATATATTGGGAAATTTCATAGAACATGTTAGCATGTATAAGACAAATTTTAATGGCACCCCATGATGCTCTGGCTCAACTATTTTTCCTGACATGAGCATAGAATGGGTTTAGTCAAGCTGCCAAAGTATTCCACTGACCAAGGCCTAATGATAAGGTCAGTCCGTGAAAAATTTACATGATGGTTCACCAAACTATGGTGTAATAATATTGGGCACCAGGATTTTAAAAATTAACGCTAACATAATGGACGAATGAACTATTAAAATTTTTACAGACGAGAGAGAAATGACAAAAATACCCTTCTTTGATAATTTTTTATTATTTTCTCTTATAATGTTTCTAAGAATGACAACAATGCATCAAATAATTCAATTATAAAAGAAGGGTATTTTAGTCATTTTCATCCCATTGTAAAATTTCTAATAAATCAATGATCTATCATGTTAATAGTTTTAAATCCTGGTCCCTAATATTATTACATTGTAGTTCAATGGAGAGGGATGATTGACTATGGACAGAAAGTGATGGGATGACTGAACGGCCAAGGATTCAAAATGTGGTTTCAGTCGCGATTTCGGTTTCGGTAGCGTTACGGCAAAATCGCTCTAATACGGCAATCGCGTTCCATATCGCGGCTGTCGCGGCATGAAAACACGGTTCGCCCAACTCCAAAACCTTTCCAATGCGGACGTTTCGTCACGGTTCAGTCACATTTTGAATCCATGACTGAACCTGTAACAACAGGTTATAGTAGCAACAATAGGGCTTGGGATGCTTATGTTCAGTGTGAACCAATGCAGATGATTGAGCAGTGTGGAAAAAGTGAAGCTTTCAGAGCTCGTTTGGTTACTGAACTGTTTCAGGTTGCAATACACTGGCACCAACTGAATATGGATTCAAGAAGGGAGGAAAGGAAGGAATGTGAACTAGGGATAGAAGTTTTTTTCTTTTTTTGGGTTTGGGGGGCGGGGGAGTACAGTAGGAGATAGTGAAGGGAAGAAGAATCACGGTCTGTTATCTATTGTTACTTAAAAAAAAGATCGAGTAATAACAATATCTAAAGAGATGCAATATTCTTTATAAGAACCTAAAGACATGAAAAACTAACTAAAATATCACATAGATCTATCTTGTACACTATTATTCAGTAAGCTATGCGTAAGTAAAACAATTGTAACCTTGTTTTGTCTCATCTAAAACACCCAATTGTAATACATACCCCCCCCCCCAAAAAAAAAATGTCGTCTTTGTGAGGAGGCTAATCTTTGACTGCTGCAAGACCATACCCCCTGGTGTAATTTGCAGGGTCACTGTACAGCATTTGTTATGACCAATCAATCGCATAACATAATCTTTCCACTCTGTATCTTTATTCTAAGAATTGCACCCTGAACGTGACTTCCCTGCTGAACATGGCTCCTTGTTCTTACTAATTACTCTCCTCATGTCTGCTTTTTCCTTCTGAAATGCTGCTGCATTTCTTTGTTTTCAAGTACCATAGTGGCTCGAAGCAATTGCTGCAGTATAAGTACTCTTCTTCGGATTGATCAACCACCTAATTGCAGCGAGGATGGAGGCTTGTTCTGCATTATCATCCAGAAAATTATTTTAATGTTTGGATGCAGGGGATTTGTTCCATAGTATTCTGCCCCTGAAGAAGCCACCTATACCCAGTTTTGGCAGTATAGCTCTCATTGCCAAATTGCCGCCATCTTGCCCTTTCATAGCCATCAATATTATCATTCAGTTTGTAGGTTTTTCTCTAATACCAGCAACTAACGAGTGGTGGGGAATACTGACAAAATCCAAATTTTAAAAATACGTCTAATATTTTTAATTTTTAGCCTTTGTAACCATTTATGCATGTAACATGCTGTATGCCTTCATTTCCTGGTCAAGATTGTCAAATCTTTGTGCATCCAGAGCCAGTACCTTGAAGTCTCACTGATAATATGATATGGGCTTCAGATATTGGCAGCCTTACTACAATTTAGCTTGCAAAATTGCAATTGCTGTTGGACCAGATATTTGAGATGTATCGACTACTTGCTACTCATGAACAAAAATGTAGATACGACCCTTTATGCGTGAAATATTTGAGATGTAAGTTGTATCTCAAAGCGCAAAACAGCGTTCTGTAAGAAGCTCTTTCAATCGTATGGAAAGCAAACATACGCTATTGCTTCACAATAGTTTTCAAGTAGCTGTCTCACATGATGAATGCTTTGTGTCGGTGCCACTAAGTCTTTCCTTGGGGTGACATTCAACAGACCTCCTCCTCCCCTGCCAGAGGTTTATTTGAGGGAAGAATTGGTAGCTGAGGTGGGTGAGCTTGTCCGTACTCAAATCAACTATTTGATCAAAGTCTGCCGCAATGTCGCTTTGGGTAAAGATTCAAAGTTGTATGTCAGAGTTGCTGCATGTTTGTTGCTACTTGCAGTAGTTGGAGCTTTGACTGATATCGTGTCACTATGCTACATTTGTAAGTTCTGCTTGATAATCTTCTGAAAGGTTCTTTAACAATTTCCCATATATGAAACACCTTGAAAAAGAAAAATGTTGCTTACTTTTTCTTGGGAAACTTCTTCCATTCCATCATGCAGGTCTTCTTGTTCTGCTGACAATTCCAGTGCTATATGAGAGGTTTGAAGACCTGGTCGATAAGTACTTGATGTCTGCGTACAGGACCTTACAGCGGTTTTATGTTAAGCTGGATGAGTACATAACCACGATAAGGAAACTGGATCTTGCGAAGATACAATGAGGGATTCTTGGCTTGGTGCATATCTATACTGTAATTTGCGATGTAAAGTTTGTATTTATGCTTGTTCCCCTCCCCCCCCCCGGGCCCCCAACCAAAAAAGAAAAAAAAAAAGAAAAAAAATTGTCCTTGGGAATATTTGGGCTTCTGTTTGGTTCTTATCTGTTCCCAGGGAAAGGGTTGTTGCCATCTTCCAAATTGTAAGTTATAAACACTGCCTGCTTATTCTTTCAAACATTTGTTGCAATCCGTTAATGGGGAAAAAAGAAAAAGAAAAGTTGTGAACCAGTTCCTTTCTTTGGAGATGTATGTGCTTTAATCGACAAATTTTTTTAGCAAAGCTCTTAGATACCGGAATTGAAACTTAAAGGTTTATTAAGTATTATTTATTATTTGTTACTGTTAGACATAAGGCTTAATACACCTATAAGGGTTGCATGCTCAATAGGTCGACGTTTTAACTCACTGTAGAAATCCTAGTAGTTCGACTGTCCTAATATAAAAGAGGGGTTAGTCTATGAGGAAAAACATCTTAGAGAAATATTTGACGGTTCTTTAGTGTTTTCTATACAAAACCTTAGGGCTCTTAGGCTGTGGGATTGTGAAGGTTCTCCGAATCGCGAGTTCCTTCCACGGCCAGTTATACAAACTAGTTCGATCGTCTTTCGCTCCAGCCTCTAGGAGTAAAGTAAATTCGTTTACGCTTAGTTCATTATATATTCATTAGTATCAGAGCCAATTGGCTTATTTTATGATCAGATTACTTGTATGTTTTATTGAAATTCGTGCCAAAGTTTAGGTTTATAATTCGATTTATTCGCTTTTGTACTCGAAGCTTTATGCCATTATTTCATGTGACAATCCTTGATGGTTTTTCGTGAATTTCTGGATTATAACAGAGTTTGATGAGAGCTTTAATTTTATATATTATACGCATATTTTGGCTAAGTATTTTGCGAGTAATTCGGGAATGAAATTCTAGAGTTTTTTGCATATACAACCCTAAATTTGATTTCTCAATCGTCGATTTCGTTCAATTTCCATTCAAATTGATGCATAGATTGTCTTACCCATTATATTTAGACCAAAACCCCTCAATGTATTAGTCAGTTTGATAGAATAATTGCTCAAATTTTGGCAAACAAGTAGTCGGGTGCTTCGAGGGCTTAAGTCGAGTAGTGCAACTCGACTTTGGGGCAAATTTGGACACATTTTCATATAATTGATGCTAAATTCGTGTTTAGCTTGTGATTTTGTGTAAAAACCTTCGAGAAATCGTTGCAATCTAGCTTATTTTTGGGTCAATTTTTCGCCAACGATTCTCGACGAACCTAGAGTTAGGGTTCATGTGTTGCATTTGTTTTTGATCGATTTTAATCAATTTCAGCCATTGAATCAAGCGATTGATTTGTGGAAAAGATTGAGAACGTCATTCGGTGCAGAAGCCCTTGTGCAATTCTGCATTAACTGTCGGAATTATGCTGGAATTTGGCGAATTATGGTCGAAAATTTCTAGGGTTAAGATTCATTGTTTGAACTCGATTTTGATCCGTTTTTTATCATTTATGCTTGCAATTGCTTTGTGATTTTTGTTACCCATGATGTTTGAGAAAAAGCCCTTTAAAATGGACCACCAATTCAGTAGAATTTGGCCGAAATCTAGCAAAAAGTTGTCAATAGCTGGACAGTTGATTTCGAGCCTTGTAACTTGATTTTTGCATCTAATTTTCATCTGTTTTTGCAAATTAAGGGTTCTAATTGATCCTAAAACAAGTTAGGGATACATTTCATGTGTCAATTTGGTTCAAAAATTGCGAAAATTGAAGATTTTGTGGCTTGTCTTCTCGCGTGGGTATAGAGCTGGGTAATAGGTCATGTTGGCTCGGGTTCGTGTTCGTGTCGAACTTAAACGGGTTGAGGATTCCTCAACCTAAACCTAACCCATTTATTAAATGGGTTGAAAACCTTGACCTGTACCTATTTAATTTTTAAATGGATTGACTCACTTAACCCGTTTAAGATAAACAGGGCGAGTTCAGTTGCCGAATCAACCATTTATGTATTTAACATTTTCAACTAATACGTAATTACAATGTTAAAAATCGAGTTTACATATTACATTAAACTATTACTCTTTAAAATTTTTCCGATTCATCATAATTCACATTTTTGTAAAATTTTAATATTGTTAGTTATCTAATAAAAAGCAAATGGATAAATGACAAATAAAAAAATTAGTTGACTTATTTAACCCATTTAATTAAACGGGTTAAATAGGTACTTTTTCCGTGTTGGGAATCTCGACCTGAACCTAACCCATTTAAGTAAACGGGTTTAACGTGTCAACCCATTTAATTGAAAGGGTTGAAAATTTGTACCCAAATCCGCTTAATTTCGTGTCGGTTTCGGGTCGTTAATTGTGTCAGGTCAGTTTTTCCCAACTCTACGTGGATACAAGACTCGTTTTGTCACCTGCTTTAGGTCGTCGCAAGGTTGGAGTATTAGGGTGAGCCCCATCACGTGCCTTGCACATAACTTTTCTGCCATAGCTTGCTTCTTTTTTTAAAATTTTTTTTTGAAATATATTGCAGATATAGTTGACCAAAAGAGTTGGCCAGTTGACCACAGGATTTGACCAAGCATAGAATTTTTGAAAATTATGTGGCTTATAAATTTATATAATTTGACTGAAATTTCTTACAAGATTTCTCAAATATTCCCTTTTTTTGTGAATACATATTTGTGATGGTTGATTTTTTTTTGAGAAGTTATATGATTCTTAGAGAATCTTTTATTTTAAGCATATTTCATTCTATTGAACTTCACAATAGATATGAGCACATTTGTTTAATATCAATATCATTGAGATTATTTTGAGTGAAAACATTATGTGAAATCTCTATGATGTTTAACTCATTTGTTTTCAATTAAGTATCATGTGATATATAATAAGTTCACATGTTTGAATGGAATTCATGAAAAATATGTTACATATTATGAGAATATGTTTCATATATTGCATATAAAAGTTATATATGTACCCTCCCTAAATAAGTTAGGTGAGAGGGCATTGAAATTTCTCAAAAAATATGATTTTTTGAGAATTTTGTTAAATATGCAAATTATGCCTAATATGATTAAAATCATTTTCATATATTTATGGATAAATGTTGAACTTTCTTAAAATATTCGTGAGGAAGGCATATCCTCTTTGAATAAAAATTTAGGGATTTCTTTTCGAATATTTCCACTTATGTTGAGAGTTCCGATAACTTGAAATGAGATGACAAAGTTAATTGCACTAAAACATTCATTCATACGACCATGATTGGGAACTATATGTGAACTTTTGATTCTAGGGTCTATGTTTATATATATTAACTCTGTCAGTTATTACCAAGTTACATGGATAAGTATATGCTAAAATATTAGACGTTTGTGTGCTTTTGTACTGATTGTAAAACTTTCGTGTTTCAAAAGCATCATGTCAGCTGTTGCAAGTGCTAGACTTAGGTCCCTCACTTTCAGGTTTGAAAATTATAAAAAGATCCCATTTGTCTCCATGAGGGAACACTTGAAGCACATGTCAAATATGATTAGTGAATTGACTGAAATAAGCTATGAATTGACTGATGAACAACAAGTTCATGCCGTGGTCTGTTCCTTGCTTATGACTAGGGCCATATTAAGATGGTCCTGACTCGAACTAAGTATATCCTTACTTTTGAGGACATTAAACGATGACTTAAGTTAGAGGAGAAGCGGTGCGAGGCGTTGAAGTGACAGGTGCAGAAGTGCACATGTCAACCTCTAATTCAAGAAATGGTTCTAAAAGAATGGACCAAGAGAACTAGGCTAGTAAGGCTCAATCAAATGAGGAACCTGAGCATGTCCAATAAGGAAAAGGAAAATGTGCAAGAAAGGAGGATTCAATACAAGCCAAGTGCCTCAACTGTGATCAAATGGGTCACCATGCTCGTGATTGCACTGAATCTAAGAAGGTGCTTAGCAAACTCTCCTAGTGACTTTTGTATTACTAGTTGTATTCCTTCTTTCTGAAGTTAATCCTATGTGGATCGTATGTTTAGGAATCCGAATCAAAGAGTTAGGGACCATGAAGCTTTACTGGGCTTCCAACGGGTTTTTACATGGTTCCATGAGGACACATGTGGAGACAACAATAAGATGGTTGTTGGAGGAATAGGAACATGCGAGCTAGTCATGCATAGCGGCCGATACACAATCCTATGTGAAAACTTACTTGCACCTAAGATTCATTAGAATAATGTTGCTACGTTGGTTTTATTTGACTATGTTCATGGTATTGAAGCCTAGTTAGTTATCTTTTCAGAACACCTTTAGTTTTGGTTTTGCTTTATTTGAAATGGTTTACTTGTATTGAATTTGATATTTGTTCCATTAATCCAAGTGTTTGTTTTTTCGTATTCACATAATTATAATGATGTGAATGCTTATTTGTCATGCTAGAACATGTATGCAAAAGCTAGCAAGATAAGATTTGTTAGCAAATATAAGCGGATTAGCCAACTTGCGAACACCATCTAGCAGGCAAAACAACAAGAACACCATTTAATTTTAGAAAGGTGACTAAGAGCCTAATTTCTATTATAGTTAATTCATTTGGATTTTCATGGTCCAATGAATGTGATAATAAGGTAAGAGCTTCTACGTTTCATTATATTTCACTTGAGTTAGTCTTGTTTACTTGAAATCAGATGGGTCAAAAGTGATAAGTTGCTTTAGAAAACATGTGAGCTTGATTGAAAATCAAATAAATCTAAAAGGTTAACACCTCAAAGATCATGGTTGGCACTATTTTGGCGGATATTGTGACCAAAAATATAAAGTTTATTAGCTAACTATCGTAAAAGCCTACAGCAAAATGTTGTTGTGGAGAAAGAAACTAGAATGCTCCTTGATATGGAAGGATCAACAATTGCACAAGACTTGTGAATGTCCTATTAAGGAGATCTCCTTTTATTGCAATCTGTGATCTTGTCCTTGTACTTGTAAAATAAGTTACTACCACTCCATATGAGTTATGGATTAGAGCCCAGTTTGAGAGTCGTTGGACCTTAGTGGTATATGACCCACAAACACAACCCCTCATATGGAAATGCCAAAGGGGGAAAGAAAGAGTGTCTTTATGGGATATTCTAATCTTGAAAATTTTTTATTCATTAGGCTGTAAGATAATGGGAGTATAACTAAAACAATATATACCACATCCTGAGGAATGCATTTCCAAAGAAAGGTGAGATAGGTCAAGGCTTATCTCTATTACCTCTCCAAACCAAATCGGATCCCTTCATTCGAGTGAGAGGATTTTAATTGATGATCAATAAGTTTATCATCAAGAACCATCTTCATCATCAAAAGCGAATGAAAGTGATCCTGTTCTTATTCCAAGTGGGAGCAAATTCTATTCTTGTTTTCAAGTAGGAGTAAGATAATTGGTCTTGGTTTGAGTAGGAGTAAAATCAATCCCTATAGGAACAATATGAGATTATATGAATCTCTGCTAAGACATACTTGTAGAAAGTACTCCTCCATGTCATTTGGGCAATGACCTTCATGACATTCCTACAGAATGGAAATAAGCAAAGATGCTCTTTTCGACCCCTTTAAGGACAAGTGGACTAAGGCAATGGAAACAAAGTGAAGTAAATGCAGGTGAACATTTGGCTAACCTTTTAAGACACAAAGTTATTTGAGAACATATCGGCTCTTAAATTGTAAGGCTAATGACATAGTTGACATTAGGCTCAACTTGTTGCAAAAGGGTACACACAATAGGATATGATCAACTACGAAGAGCTTTTCCTTCTATTTGTGTATTTTGTCATAATTTAATCTTTCTCTAGCTATTACCACTAGTTTGGACCTAAAGTCACATCATATGGGTGTACAAATACCAATCTCAAAGGGATCTAAGTGACAATCTATTGAAAAGGACCACAAACATAAGATTTGTGGACATGTGAGGTCAATTGTGGCCTCAAAGACTCTTCAATGGATTGGTATACTTGTGATTATCTCTAGTGGTTGCACTGTCATTGATACCAAAAGATCCAAAAGTACTTTTGTAGTCAAGTCATTATATGTGGATGGCTTACTAATAGCTAGAAATGGTGCAGAGTTACTAAGTAAGGCAAAAGACCTTGTCATCATCTAACTTTAAGATGATTAATATGGGGAAAGTAGCGTATGCTCTTGATGAGAGAATATTCAAAGAGGTTATTCTTTTTCCTAAAGAGAATGACATCAAAATATCTTTAAATAATCTAATATGCACACCTATGACCCTATTAGTTCTCATATCAACAAGGTGAGACCTTGCAATAAAATGAGCAATACTCTACTAGAAAAGGACTAATGAGCAGAACTTACTTTATTAGGTGTGGTTAGAAGTCTAATTTAAGGTGTGGTGTATATTAGACGTGGTATCTTTACATAAATATCAACGGGACCTGAGACTAGCATAGTGGCAAACAGTTAAGTCATGAGAAACCTGAAAGAAACCTCTGATCATGCATTTGTGGCACGTAGGCAATAACTTGCATCAAAAGGGTGTAACAATCTTGATTGTGGTACGTTCATATGAGAAATGAGCCCCCAAATATGTCTTCTAGCTTAGCAATGACGTTAAAGTGGCAAGAACCAGTCATATGTTGCCTTGTTATAGGAAGAGTTTATGGTTCTATCCTTAAAAATGCAAGAGTCTATTTGGTTAGAGAGGCACTTGGATTATTTGATTGGTGGATCAAATAGTACCATCGAGTAATAGTTTACTTAGACAAGTTGTGATCACATATACCAAGAACCTTAAGTATTATCATATGACCAAAAAGAATTGGACATAAGGTTCAATTTTGTAAATGTCATGGTGATGCATAAAGATAGTGAACATAAAGTATTTCCTTATGAAGGAAATGGTTGTTGAGCCATTGAGCTAGCCCTTGCAAGGGGGTATGCTTGTTAAGCACGCAAAGGCTTAGCAGTCTTTATAGATGACAACTATGCCCTAGCATGTTGTTCACTAATTGTTTTCCCTATATTCACAAGGGGCTGTTTAATATTATGAAATTTAAATAAATTGTTTTACATACACTTATTATTTGAATGCTTGAATATGTATTCTTATCCATGGATGCTTGTGTGCGTTCTTGAATGTAAAAAGTATGTCAGGTGGACTTGAGGTTAGCCCTCTCACATAGGTAACCGCCTCTATTGATTTGAGTATTAATGGGAAATAAGACAAGATTTTAAGTAGAGTTACCAGAAGGATAATTACGAGAACTTATCAACTTAAAATCATGAATGCCGTCTTGATAATGACAGAAAGTCATTACAATATATTGGTAAAAATGATTTTACCTAGTTTACCTCGAAGAGGCTAGAGGTGAGCTCAAGTTAATAAGTAGATTTAGGAACTTAGTTTGGACAATATGATGTCCAAATATCATATGTATAGCATTTTGGTTAAAGAACCAAAAGACATATGCTCCATGAAAAAGAAGAGAATGCTGTAACCCATGTTTCATACTATATGTGCAAGAGACGACCAATCCAATTAATATAAGTTAGATCTCTACTTATATTGGTGTGAGACCCCATAAGGTTATGGCCTTATATTTGTGCCCTCATGGCTCAAATCAGTGGCTTGAGACTTGATTCAATGTTCATTATTTTAGTGTGTTGCTAAAGGATCATGAGTGGTTCTCGACGAGAGGCTATATATTTCTAACAGATGCATAGCATAGATCTCTCACAAATATGCTGGTCGCACAACCTACTTAAATAGTATGAAGATTGTGCAGAAGTAAAAAAAAAAAAAAGTTTTTCTTAAAGTGGAAATAAGCACTCCCTGTTGTGTGAGTGGGAGATGTTAGATGTAGGGTCTAATGCACCCATAAGGGGTGCAAGCCCAACAGGTCGATGGCTTAAGTCACCTTAGAAAACCTAATACCGTAGTTGTCCTTCTAATACAAAAGAGGGGTCAGTCTATAAGGAAAAACATCAGAGAGGAACATTGAGGCTTCTCTGTAATGAGTTTTCTACACAAAATCTTAGGACTCTTAGGCTGTGAGATTGTAAAGGTTCTCCAAATCGTGAGTTCCTTCCATGACCAGTGATTCAAGCCAAGTTCGATCGTTTTCTCCTGTAGGATTAAGTTAAATTCATTTGTGCCTAATTCGTTATATTAATTCCTTTAGTTACTGTATTATTTTTTGTGTGGTTCATAAGAACATAAGATGACCATCCCAAGGACCTGAACGTCTTTTTTTTGGGGGTGGGTTGGAGGTCATAAACTTTTCCTCTCTCAATGTCCTTACGTAGCATCCATGGAAAACAACAGAATCAAAACAAATGGAAAGAAAATGGGTGAAGTTGCGCCATTGTTTCTGGTGATGGGAGAAGTAACGGAACATCATCAATATTAATTGCAGCTACAATTCTCCACATTTTAACACAAGACTATGAAAAGAGATAGGATTGTAGTAAATTAGTAGAGACAGTCAAGTGCCATACTCACATAAACCTTCATAACTACAAGTGCTACAACTCTAATAGACAAATTGTGAAGTGTTTGTGGTTTAATATTCCAATCTAAAGTATCATCATATATTTGGTAGAGGCTCCAATGAACTTTTGAGCATGGCAAAGCACATGGTGAAGTCTAGTGCATTGAGAAGGAGAATTCGAAAAACCACTGAAAATAAGAACCTTATATATTATGTTGTCGATTATGCCGAATTAGGCCTACTTACTATTGTCGCTTCTTTCAAATCTTTAGTGTAATTGCGTTCTTATCATTAACTGTATGTGCATCAAAGATCCAGGCACTTTTAGAGCAAGCGTTTACGTGGGGGACTACTTTTGTCTTTGATTGCAATGATGGTGGACAATTTTCCAAGACCCTTTAAATACTTGAACCAACTTGGAGGTGTCATTGACATTGCCATTCTATTAGAAAATCCAAAAGCCATACCCAAATGGTTATGTGTATAATTTCAACCTATGCTACGATACCCTAGAATTGGGAACAACCTTTGAACATGTGAATAATGCTCACCTAGAAACCACATGTTAAATTTTTTTTTTTTTAACATCAATTAGGTTATTAAGAAAGAGTCATGCACATAGGCTCAAATCAGGTTCCAACCCATAACCAATTGGAAATGAATGAAGTATCTCATAATCTTATGTATATGCTTAAGCCCTTTAGTTTTTATTAATAGGGGACAAACCCCCCTTTCACACCCTAACACGCCCCCTCACGTGTAGGCTACTAACAGGCCTAACACATGTACACAATCTTAATCAAACGGGGGCAATGACAAATTAAGATCGAGCAACCTATTTTGATACCATGTTAAATTTTATATTAATTGGGTCATAAATAAAGAGTCATGTATGTAATCTCAAATGAGGTTTTTACCCAAAACCAATTGACAATGGGTGGAGTAACTCACTGAGCTTATATATATGATCAAGCCCTTTAATTTTATCAATGTGACACAAGCTCCACTTTCATACTCCAACACCATAGGCCTTGGAATAATACTTTAGAGTAGTCCTCAAATGATGATGAACATTGAAGGATATGGAATCCATATACCCTATATTTGTTTATGAAGAACACTAAGTGGGATTCACTACCCATAACTTTGACTCTAAGAGTGTTTCGGAATACATTGCTCCTCCCAATGGGAGAAGACAATTGAAGGATACTTAAAATTAGGAGGATGATGATCAACAAGAGCATTGGGTAGTTGAATCTCAGGGTAATAAGTTTAGCTATTACTATTTTAATGTAGATAGATTTTTCACTTTCAGCATTACCATGTGAGGTCGAGCCAGTGAAGGTAGTGTGCAACTAGTCCAAGTTTGACTTTCATTGAGTAGAGTTGGAGCTTGCCGCTACCCACATGATGTGGAGCAAAGACAATAAATCTAGTACTGGAGCTCAACCCCTGTTCTCATCCATTATCAATGGTCCAAAATAGAAAAGATAAGCAAGAGAGAGAGAGAGAGAGAGAGAGAGAGGGGGGGGAGAGAGAGAGAGAGGGGCCCGGTCATCCAAAATATGGTGAAAGAGGGATTCAAAATCAAGTTAAGATCAAACTCAAAAACATTCCTAAGGGCCCATTTGGTTCAATACAGGTGGAATGGGATAGAATGGAATATGAAATCTGGGAGGAATGGAATGAGATTTGATTCTTTACAATCATTTGTTTGTTAGAATTATGGAATGGAATCAATTTTTTATTTAAAAATTATTTATATCATTGTAAATTTTTTTCTTCACATTCTCTTTCCTCATTTCTCTCTCCTACCTTGCTCTCTCTCTCTCAATTACAGATCTGGTCGGCATCTTCTTTGTCTCTGGTGAACTTTTGGCCTTGACCGATGAACTTTCGGCCTTGTCCAGTGATCTTGACATGTCTTTTGCTCCTCAAGCATCACCTCTCTGATGCCACCTTCTCCTTCTTTAGCCCCTCTCTCTCTACATTGTCATCGACTACCTCAGCACCACCACATGCTTCTCTAGATCTCATTTTCTGCCACCGTCTACTCCTCCTCCGGCGTCACCGCCTTCTCCCTATCCGGCACTGTTTTCTTCTTTTTCTTCACCTTTTCTCGCTCCTCAACGCTCTCTCTCTCTCTCTTAGGATGTACTGGTTTAGCCAATCTTGGCCATCAGTGTGATTTCCAGTGGTTGCTGGCGGCATTCCTCCATGGTGGCCAATGGATCTGGTTAACTCTCTCTCTTCAGTGGTCGGTTCTCTCCCATAGATGTTCAACGTTCGTAGATGTTTGAAATTTCTTTTTAAAAAAATTAAAAGTAGAAAGTGGTAATTGAAGCCCTTCCAAAATGGGGGGAATCAAGTCCCACCTGGGGGGGAGGGAATCGATACCCTTAGGTATCAAGTCCTATACTCTTAAAAGTCCAACTAAACAATGGGTATAGGAGGTTGATATCTACAGGTATCAAGTTTCATTCCTTTTCCTCCAACCAAATAGGCGCAAAAGCAGAATAATAACAAAATCTAAGGATAAGAAAAGAAGAACATAACTAGCAGCAAAATGGAACAAATCAAAGGCATCCTTAAGCTTATTTGACTTCATTAACAGCAAAAACTGGGAGCTCACAAAAAGGGCACTAGTCAGATTCGAAGAGACCCAAATTAATCAAAGCGAATCATAGATATAAGACAAAACTGTGAAATTGCAACCAAAGTCAGGAAGCTCTACTCAAAATCAAGCAGTGCATGACCAAATTATAATAAAATTAAAAGTTCAAAGCAAAAGAAATCAAACTAGAGAATTGACAAAGTAACAGTGAAAATGAAGAAAGAATAAACCGGCCTAAACCCTAAACTACAAAAAATAACACGAAGATACCCTAACTCATACGAAAACAACTTTAAGGCCCCAAAAAGTACCATAGTTTATTTTGAAAGATGTAGCAAGGCCTTTTCCAATGAACGACGTCATTTATTTGACCATTTGAGCGTGAGATTTCAGAAAAGTAAAGTCAAATGCTAAATTTGCCTCTGATGTGTTATTGTTGCCTAACAGACAAATTCCAACACCTAAAAAGCATTTTTATAAATACCCGTTCCCCCCTACTACCCCCTATCTTGTACCTTGTGAACCTCCCTCCTCCGTTGTTGTCACCATTTACCTCCCCCTTTTAATAGCCCAACTATTTAATTATATTTATTTATTTAATTAACTCATGTTCATGATTTTTTTTCATAATTATTTATCGTATTATTCACCCTGGTGAGGAAAAATTTATTTGGGCCCTCACTTGGCAATTCAGATTTTGTTTGTTTATTTAATTGATTAACGAAAACTTTAGGAGAATTGATAGTAGGCCCTAACAAGTTTAATCCAAGTAATTTACAAAACTTTAATTTTGAGTTTCGTAACATTACGAAGCATTTTATTCCCGAACCCAACTTATTTCAGCCGATTTGAAGCCCAACAAGTTGCCTATTAATCTAACTAATTACCATGGTCAAACTTAACCATGGTTAGCTTTAAAAGAAGGCTTTATTAGTTAAAACTCATCCAAAGAGTAGATTACTCGACAAAAAAACAATTCAATCCAAAACTTCATCTTCTCTCTCCTCTTTCTCTCCCCTCCCTACAACAGCAATAGGCATCATTATTCTGGTTGATTTCCAACCACTTTTTTGGGCAGCTCTGATGATCTCTGACCCCCCCGCATCCTAATACCTCAAGCTATGATCCTCCATCATCAAAGCCACTAAACCTCATCTCTATCTCTACTTATTCTCAATCAAAGTGAGTAATCTTAAAACTTGATTTTATTGATTTCACTTTTTATTTTAATTTTGATTCTTGTTTTGATGTTTATGATCTTTGATCATGATGTTTTGATAAGAAATAAGAGTTATTTTGATGTTGATTATGGTAGAGTTGAGGTTGGATCATGCTAGGGTTAGGGTTGATGTTAATCATGCAAGCTTGATGTTAAAGTGTTGAATTTTGATTGTTTTATCTTTAATTTGGTCATCTTCTAATATGTTGGTGTTTATGATGATGTTTTTGGTGATTTTAAATGAGTTGGAGTGAGTCCAAGTTGGCCATGAACTAGTGTTTTGGCAAGTAAAGTAAGGTTTGGATTAAACTAGCTTTAAGCTTGGTTTGTGTATGTATTAGATTGAATAATGATCTTTGTTGGATATGATTATGAAGTAAATTTGAGTGTGGTGATTTTGAATGATGTTGGGATGAACCAAAGCTTGTTTACATGCTTTTAAGCAATGGTTTAAGTTGAGAATTTGTGTAAAAAAGAGAAGGAAAAGTCAAAATAGTGAGGCTGAAAATTTTAGGAAAATAGGACAGAGTTCACGATTAAACTGATAAATATTGGGCCATTGAAAAATTATAATTTTTTGCGGGTAGATAGTTAAGTGTGTTAGCTTTCAAAATGGATTTTGAATCACCTTTATCCAAGGTCTATGGAAAAAGTCATGGTCGTTTTACCAAAACTGCGTAGAATGGACCAAAACTGACATGCTTGTGTTCTAACCTTATTTCGGGAACTCTATTGTGGGAATCAAGCTTGGTCTTATGAATAAAAGAGTTTTGAAACTTTCTTAGCTTTCTATATTGGGGTTTTGAGTCCCAATCAGAGGTTCGATGATTAAGTTATGAGTTATTCTTTCCAAGTCTCTATTATACTTTTACTTTTCTTCTACTAAATTATAAGCTATGAAATAAATATTTTTGCTAGCCATATGTTTCTATAACGATAATTTTGTACAGAATCAGGGCCTAATCTATCATTCCTTCCATTTTTGCGCATAATATTATTCAGTGAGTTTACATTTAAAAATTCAAGGTACGTTTATTGCCTCTATCCTTAGAAATCAGCACGTATTTATTAAAATTATAATGTTTTGGTAAGTACATCAATGAATCAGTCTAATTAGTGATTTATCACATAATTAATGAACCCATCAGTTATTATTTATAGGGCACAGTCCTTCAGTTACCTGCGCAGCTTCAGGCTAGGTACCGATTAGCTTGGCAGGTGTACACCTATCTTCAGATCGTAACAGTTAAATGAATTGCAATAAGGGCCCAACTTGTTTTCCATGAACATTTAACAGTACAAGAATGCATGCATTGAGCTTTAACTCACAGTTTGAAATGTTTTTATGTTTTGTTTTAGGAAAGTGTTTAGTGAATCGCGCTCAGGGGAACAGGACGGCTGAAGATGATAAATGAGCCATAAAGTCTATATGAAATGGTGGTGTATTATCGTTGAGATGTTTATAACATCGTATTGTTGATATATTTTGGTGTCGATACTATATATTGTATTAGAATTCTATATTTTGGTGTAATCCTTGAGATGTTTGAATGGTTTTATTATTAGAATAATTTCTATATTTATCCAAATGATCTGATGGATTGTGATGGTGTGAATGTCTTTGATGGTAAACATTAGTTATTATGGATAAATTTATCATGTAGAAACAAAGCCTTGTCCTTGTTGGATGGCGATAATGCCTAATCATTTGGGTTATCATTTCTAATTGGAAAAATTAATGAAAGGAATGCAAACAGTGATTTATGTACATTTAGAGCATTACAAATTTGGTATCAGAGCTAGGTTGAGGTTTTCTTTGTGGAATATGGAGCTTAGAAATAAGAGGGTGAGAATGGTTAGTAAAGAGGGCCATTGTATACTACTAGAGTGACATTAGAAGTGTAGTAACGATATTAGAAATGCAAGTTGCTTACATTTGTATGTTCCTCAATTATGGCTATGTATGTCTCTTACATATGTCTTTTCTTTGTTTGATGGACCCTTATACTGTTAACTTGATGCCAGATGTATCTGTGGCTGCTCACATCGCGCTGCTGCATGCTAGTATAGAGGCTCACGCACAGGACCCTTTTTTTGAGTTTCACAGTATTACGGTCCGTGCACATAGACTGCTCTTCTCTTTACCTATAGTTCATCCGTGGATAGAGTTTAGGCTCCGTTATCATCACTATATGGTAACAGCAAACCCAGGTTGGGACGGGCTTAGGTTTCAGGCCGGCCCAGGGGGCTTGGACTGTTATTGCTACAGAATTGTTATTGAGGGAGGAGTTTGAGCAGATGGGGATTACCATGGAGACTCTACAGTATGTCTTCCCATTACATCAGGCAAATCCCCCGCCTGCAGCCCCAGCACCAGCACAGGGACCACCCTCCCCACCCACACTAGGTACCCCATTGATGCCTGATAGTTCGAGGGAGGCTCATGTGGTGATAAACCTCCCTGATACACCAGAGATAGTGGTGGTTAGTTCTGAGGACGAGGGCCATCAAGAGGAGGAGGATGAACCCGAGAAGGATCAGAACATTGATGAGGCGGGGGTAGAGCAGCAGTGGGATCAGGAGATTGACGAGATGATAGTGGAGTAATAGGGCAAGCAGAAGGTTGGTGATGTCGAGTCAGAGGCATCGACTAGTAGCTTTGATTCAGGTGAAGAGCCTGATGATGAGTCTAACCCGGATTACAATCCATCTAGGGATCATTAAGTGGTTCTAGGAGTTGGTGTTAGTAGTTTTCTTTTGAGCCCTGTTTGTCTATAATATAGTCGGTTTGGATGGATGTATTTTGTGTAGGATATAACATTATATATAGTTAGTCCAATCCTCACCGACTGTGATGATATGGTCCGTATCTCTTTTTCGTAATGTGGTGGACCTAGTATCTTGGGACTAGTTAGTGTTTGGGGTTAAGTTAGGAGTTAAAACTGACTTTGCCTAGTCAGTTAGATGTAGTATGTTTTACTGATCATGTGTATAAACAGGCAGTTATATATGTAAATAAGCAGTTATGAAATGATATAATAAAGCTTTGGGTTTATTTTCAAAAATGTTTGAGTTATATTAGGCATACTTAACTTATATGTTTAGGGTATTCCAGTGATTGAATTGTTTCTTTAATGTATGATCAGAACATCCAAACCAGTGCACAACAATGCAGAGATTCATATAGAGGAAGTCTTGGATCATGGCTAGGGATCAGGTGATCAGGCCTCCCATCATGTGCCGCCAAATTTTGGCCAAATGTCACTGATTCGTTCTAAGTTAGCTAACAACATTGGGGACCCGAACTACTGGCTGACTTTAGTAGCTGAATTGATAAAGAAGATACCCTAAGTACCCACTGAAACCCCTCCTAAAGAGGATAGGTTAGCAGATAAGGTAGCACGACACAACCCTAAAGTTTATGATGGATCATATGATCCAGAAGTATTGGAGGAATGGATTAGGGGAATGGAGAAAATCTCTACAGTGGTAGAAGTGCCAGAAGAAAAGAAAGTAAACATTGGGATGTATTATTTGACCGGTGAAGCTGACATTTGGTGGAATACTGTTAAGGATAAGATCGAAGGACCTGAATTCACCTGGAGTAAATTCCTAAGTGAGTTGAATGCAAACTTTTACCCAGTTGTAGTCCAAAGGTAAAAGGAGAAAGAGTTTATGGAGCTGAAGATGAGCGACACCATGACTGCGATGCAGTACGCCAGTAAGTTCACAGAATTATTTAGGTTTGCTCCTGAGTTTGTATCATCTTAAAGGTTGAAGATGAGAAGGTTTGAAGAGGGTTTAACCTTCGATATTCGGAACTAGTTAGCTGGGTAACCAATCTTGACGTACCAAGAACCATATGAGCGAGCGGCTGAACTGGAACGAGTACAGACAGAGTTAAGAGCACTTGTTGAACGATAAATTTACCTATTTTACGTGCCTCTTTCGCCTACTTTTTGCTCGTATAATAACTTAATCTTTAGGATTTTATCTTGTTTTATTTATGTTTTGTAGGAAATAACTCCAAGTCGAGCAAACGTCGCAGAAAGGGACGAAGATGGGACAAAACGATGAAAATCAGTGAAAACGGGCAAAACACAGCAGAGAAGGACAGTGCACGGCCGACCTGCAGGGAGGCACGGCCGTGCACTGGCGGCAGAAGCCACGCACGGCCAGGCGCACGGCCGTGCGTGGTGGCGCACGGCCGTGCGTCGGGCCTGGGTTTGCGATAAAAGCCCTTTTTTCGGGCGTTCATTAGGGAGTTGGTTCGTTTTGTCGCTTGGGGCTTTTACTCTGGCGATTTTCTAGGTTAGTTTAGGGTAGATTTTAGTTAATAAGGGAGATTAGTTTAGGATTGAAGATTGTAACATTGGATTCAACCTTTGAATTTCAAGTTCCTTCATCAATTCAAGACTAAGTTTTCTCCCCCTTTCTCTATTTATTTCATTGTTGTTCTGGTTTATGTTTTGTTGTTTTAATTCATGTGTTTGCTTTATTTAGTTTATATGTTTAGTTTGTGTTGTTAATTTATGTTGTTTACTTGTTTAGATTCGTTTTATTTCATTGTCTTTGGTTTTGTTCTTCGTGTTCTTGCACTTGTTTGGTAGTTTAGGTTTTGATTTGTTTTTGATGTTTAGTTGGAAGATTGTGTTGGCTTGGGTTGGGATTAGCCTCTTGATGGCTAATTAACCTTATATTTGGCCTAACCATACTCAATCCATGCTTAGAACCTAGAGTTTTCCTTCACGCCCGCCAAGTGTTCGATGAAATGCCTGAGAGGGTTTTCATCCATATTTTGTGGCGATTGACTTATGCTGAGAGGTGAGGTCAATTTGCTAGTGTGGGAGAGGGAATGGCTGAGTTCGGGACATGAGAATAGTATCCGAATTGAGTTAGGTCCGGGGTTGCTAGTTTTGTGGTCTAGTTGGGCTAACCCCATGAAAATAGGCGGTTAGACTAACTAGACTAGCTCATGACCCTTGAGAGAGGGCTTGGGTGGTCTTTAATGGTGCAACCGACCATCTCTTGTTCGTAGCGTAGTTTGGGTAGGTTAGGACTCGTCTTGGTTAGTTGGTTCATCCATTGGTAAAATCACAACTCCAAGTCGCCTTTTTCTGTGTTTGTAACGTAGTTTAGTCTTTTCTCTTTCACCCTTCGATCCTGCCTAGCTCAAGACGCTTTAGCTAGCTCTGGTAGTTGGAAACACAATTCCCTGCGGACGACACCCCAAGTACTCAACGATACACCTTGCACTTGGGGTTTATAAATATTAAAACTCTGTCTGTTTTTCACGCATCAGCACTGAATTCAATCAACCAAAAGAGAAAGGGGCTTAAGTGAGGAACTCCGAGTGAGAGTGTGAACTAGAACCAGAAGAAACCTACTCCTGATCCCCCCAAAAGCCATCATGTAGGCTTGACTGCACCCAATGCGAAATGCAGCAGAACAAATCACACCACCCCTGGATGGCGAGTAGGAACTAATAAGTGCATGTGGTGTGGAAGCCCTGAAAACCTGATTACTGCATGCCCCCGAAGGATGAAGGCTGTAGACAAAGGTGCATCAAAACCCTTGGCCTCACCTCACCAAGGGGCCCCACCACCAAGGCCTGTATGTAATGAGCAAGAAGGAACCTGCCACCTCTGGTACGGTAGTCATTGGAACTCTCTTTTTAAATTCAAAGCCATTTTGTGTATTACTTGACTACTCATTCATTTATATCCACCCAGTTTGCCATGCAATTGAACCTGAAGATAGTAGGATGGAAACCAATTATAGGATCAAGCTACTCGATAATTATATGATTGAATACCCTATCTCCTATATACTTATTCCCATTACCATTGGTGGAACCATATCCCCGTGGACTTGATTCAATTTGATTTGTTAATTTGATTTGTCTAATTTCAACATCATTCTGGGAATGAATTGGTTACACGCCTATGGAGCTAAGATTGACTGTGAGGATCTTAAGGTTATTTTGAAAGATGAAAAAGGGAGAGAAGCATCCTTCTATGACAGAGAGAGGAAAAATCATATCCCTTGATTTCTACTATGAAAGCAAGTAAGCTATTATGTCAAGGGTGTATAGGATATTGGTGTTATGCTATTAATACCCAAGCAAAAGAAGAGAAAGATGGAAATAGCTTCACCTATGACCAATCTGCTGAAGAAAGCAAACAAGTTTGAGTGGACCGAAAAGTGTGATAAAGCCTTTCAAGAGCAAAGGTAGCGACTAACTACCGCCCCAATCCTAACGCTCCCAATGAAAGGTAAGGAGTATACCATTTATAGTGATCCTTCAAAGAACAGATTGGGGTATGTTCTGACGCAGGAAGATAAGGTAGTAGCTTATGCCTCTCGACGGCTTAAGCTCTATGAGAAAAACTATCCTACCCATGATTTGGAGTTAGCAGCTATAGTCTTCACGCTGAAAATTAAGAGACGTTACTTATATGGAGTACCATGCAAGATTTATACTGACCATCAAAGTTTGAAGTATATATTCACCTAGAAGGAGGTCAACGTGAGGCAACAGCTTGCAAATTCAATATCATCTAGGAAAAGCAAATGTTGTAGCATATGCCCTGAGTAGCAAGGCGCAGCATAGCTCAAATACTGTGGTAATTACTCAATTGAGTCTCTTGAAAGAACTGGAGGACTTGGGAGTTTGACTAGTGTCCCATGGGCAAGCACATGTTCAATTATAAGCACTTACTTTACAGCCTTCCCTAGTGGAGGAAATTTGAGTGAGCTAAGAAATTGATCCTAAAATCCAAAGAATAAAGTAAAATTTAGAGAAAGAAAAGTCTCTCGCGTGTTGTAATACATGAGGATGGAACCCTGCGATTCCAAAATCACCTATGTATGCCCCGAAATGAGGAATTAAGAAAACAAATCCTAGAGGAGGCTCATAATACTCGCTACTCGGTGCATCCAGGAGGCACTAAGATGTATAGAAATTTAAGGCACTACTTCTGGTAGAATAATATAAAAAAGGAGGTTGCAGAATATGTAAACAAGTGTCTGACCTGTCAGAAAGTCAAAGCAGAGCATCAGCATCCCGTGGGTAAATTGTGACCTCTAGAAATTCCCACTTGGAAGTGGGATTTGATCTCAATGGACTTTGTTATGGGTTTACCCATTTCTGCCTCGAAGAAGAATGCTATTTGGGTTATAGTTGATCGGCTTACCAAGTTAGCCCATTTTCTGGAAATCAAAGATGCCTGGGGAGTTGAAGTCTAGCTTAGTTGTATGTTAAAGAGATAGTCTGACTACACAGAATTCCCTTAGATATAGTATCAGATAGGGATCAAAGATTCCAAGCCCGTTTTTGGCAAGTACTTCAAAAGGCCTTTGGGATCAAATTAAACTTTAGCAGCTCTTATCACCATAAGATAGATGAGCAAACTGAAAGAGTGAATCAAATTCTAGAAAACATGTTAAGAGCTTGTGCATTAGAGTTCCAAGGGAAATGGGAAGATGATTTACTTTAGTGGAGTTTTCTTATAACAATAGCTATCAGTCCACCATCAGAATGGCCCTGTTTGAGGCTCTATATGAGAGAAAATGTAGAACCCCACTGTGCTGGAGTGATTTAGATGGCGCTATGATTTTAGGCCCCGAAATGATCCAAAAAACCATGGAAACAATAAGAAGAATTCGAGAGCATATTGAGGTTACCGAGAGTCGACAAAAGAGCTATACAGACAAGAGAAGGAGGCCTTTGGAGTTTTAAGTAGGTGATAAAGCTTTTCTAAAGGTATCGTCAACTAAGGGTATCAAAAAGTTTGGGTACGAGGTAAATTGAGTCCAAGATATATTAGACCATATGAAATCATTGAAAATTTAAATCCTGTAGCTTATCGTCTGGATCTGTCAGTAGAATTGGAACACGTGCATAACGTGTTTCACATTTCTCAACTTAGAAAGTATACCCCAGATCCAAACCACGCCACTGTATCTAAACCTATTGAAATCACTGCGGATTTAGTATATGAAAAGTAGCCAATCCAAATACTAGATTGCATGATTAAGCAGTTACGCAACAAGCAGATACCTCTAGTCAAAGTGCTCTGGTCAAATCATACCTTCCAAGAAGCTACTTGGGAGACTGAAGAGGAAATGAAAGCCAACTATCCATAATTATTTGAGGTAATCTTGCATTACATGGAAAAGTGATAAGTTTCGAGAGCGAAACTCTTTAAGGGGGAAAGACTGTAATAGCCCAACCCTAAAATTATTTAACTATGTTTATTTATTTAATTACCTCATGTTCATTTTTTTCTCATAATTATTTATCACATTATTCACCCGGGTGGGGAAAAATTTACTTAGGACCTCACTTGGCAATTCGAATTTTATTTGTTTATTTAATTGATTTACAAAAACTTTGGAAGAATTAATGGTAGGCCTAACAAGTTTAATCTAAGTAATTTATTTTGCTTTCCGTAACATTACAAAACTTTAATTTTGAGTTTCGTAAAAACTTTTTCGTTACAAAGCATTTTATTCCCGAACCCAACTTATTTCAGCAGGTTTGAAGCCCAACAAGTTGCCTATTATTCTAACTAATTATCATGGTTAAACTTAACCATAGTTAGCTTAAAAAGGTGGCTTTATTAGTTAAAATTCAGCTAAAGAGTAGATTAATCAACAACAAAATAATTCAATCCAAAACTTCATCTTCTCTCTCCTCTTTCTCTCCCCTCCCTACAACAGCAATAGGCATCATTATTCTGGTTGATTTCTAACCACTTTTTTAGCCAGCTCTGATAATTTATGACCCCCCCCGCATCCTAACACCTCAAGCTATGATCCTCCATCATCAAAGCCACTAAACCTCATCTCCATCTCTACTTATTCTCAATCAAAGTGAGTAATCTTGAAACTTAATTTTATTAGTTTTGCTTTTTATTTTAGTTTTGATTCTTGTTGTGATGTTTATGATTTTTGATCATGATGCTTTGATAAGAAATAAAAGTTATTTTGAATGTTGATTATGGTAGAGCTGAGGTTGGATCATGCTAGGGTTAGGGTTGATGTTAATCATGCAAGCTTGGTGTTAATGTGTTGAATTTTGATTGTTTTATCTTTAATTTGGTCATCTTCTAATCTATTAGTGTTTATGATGATGTTTTTAGTGATTTCAAATGAGTTAGAGTGAGTCTAAGTTGGCCATGAACTAGGGTTTTGGCAAGTAAAGTAAGGTCTGGATTAAACTAGCTTTAAGCTTGGTTTATGTGTGTAGTAGATTGAGAAATGATCTTTTTTGGATATGATTATGAAGTGAATTTGAGTGTGGTGATTTTATATGATGTTGGGATGGATCAAAGCCTGTTTACATGCTTTTAAGGAATGGTTTAAGTTAAGAATTTGATTAAAAAAGAGAGGGAAAAGTCAAAACAGTGAGGCTGGAAATTTTAGGACAATAGGATAGAGTTCATGATTAAAATGGTAATTATTGAGCCATTGAAAAATTATTATTTTTTGTGGGTAGATAGGTTATTGTGTTGGCTTTCAAATGCTTTTATCTTTTTAATCCGAGGTCTGTGGAAAAAGTTATGGTCGTTTTACCAAAATTGCATAGAATAGATCAAAACTGACATGCTTGTGTTCTAGCCTCATTTCGGGAATTCTATTGTGAGAATCAAGCTTGGTGTTCTAAATGACAGATTTTTGGGACTTCATAGGCTTTCTATATTGGGGTTTGAGTCTCAATCAGAGGTCAGATGGTTATGTTATGAGTCATTCTTTCCAAGCCTATGTTATGCTTTTACTTTTCTTCTACTAAGTTATTAGCTATGAAATAAATATTTTTGCTAATCGTATGTTTTTACAATGATAATTTTATACAAAATCAAGGCCTAATCTATAATTCCTTCCACTTTTATGCATAATATTATTTAGTGAGCTTACATTTAAAAATTCCAAGTACGTTCATTGCCTGTATCTTTAGAAATCAACACGTATTTATCAAAATTATAATGTTTTGACAAGTACATTAACGAATCAGTTTAATTAGTGATGTATCACATAATTAGTGACTCCATCAGTTATCAGTTACAGGGTATAGCCCTTTAGTTATCCGTGCAGCTTCAGGCCAGGTTCCGATTAGCTTGGCAGATGTACACCTATCTTCAGATCGTAACAGTTACCAGGGGTTCACTATCAGATAATAATTGACAATGCAATTTCATATTTATCTCATTTCCTCTTTTTAATTAAAAATGAAATGCAATACGAGCCCAACCAGTTTTTCATGAATGTTTAACAATACAGGAATGCATGTATTGAGTTTTGGCTCACAGTTCGAAATGTTTTCATGTTTTGTTTTGGGAAAGTGTTAAGTGAGTCGCCCTCAGGGGGCAGGACGGCTAAAGATGATAAGCGAGCCAAAAAGTTTATATGAAATGGTGATGTATTATCGTTAAGATGTTTATAATACCATATTGTGATATATTTTGGTGTTGAGACTACATATTATATCAGAATTCTATATTTTGGTGTAATCTTTGAGATGTTTGAATGGTTTTGTTATTAGAACAATTTCTATATTTATCCAAATGATCTTATGGGTTGTGATGATGTGAACGTCTTTGATGGTAAATATTAATTATTATGAATAAATTTATCATGTATAAATAAAGCCTTGGCCTTGTTGGACAGTGGTAATGCCTAATCATTTGGGTTATCATTTCTAATTGGGGAAATTAATAAAAGGAATGCAAATAGTGATTTATGTGCATTTGGGGCGTTACACTTCTCCTCCAGCACTTGAAAGGTATCTTTTTTTTAACATTTTTGCTATGAATATTTAATTTGTTATATGAAATTAATGTGAAAATTATGTGTACCTAGATCCTAGGTTCTACATTGTGGTTAATTATGACATGTGTTATTAGTTGATATTTAGTTTATTGTGTAATGATAAAAGAAATTATTTTAACTATGAACAATGTAACAGATCAATAATGAAATTTTCAAGCAGGAAGATTACATTTGAAGGATCATCATCATTAAGATGCAATCGAGAAAGTGAGCTAGAAGAAGCAGTAATGTGTCCAAGGTGCAATTTTCAAGGAACGAGGAAAGTGTCGCATTCCAACCAAAATTCAAGAAGGAGACATTATAAATGCTTACAGTTTGAGAAGTTCGTAAAGTGGGCAGAAAAGTTTGTAGAGTGAGAATATGATGTTAATTGCGAGTATGATAAGAAGAATTTGAAGAGTTTCAATGATATGACAGCTGAGCTAGCCGAGATTTGATTGAAGCTAAAGTTGATTGAAAAAGGGGAAAATATGATGTTGATGTTACTATTGTAGTTATTATAATTGTTTCATTTGTCATAGTTATTTGAAAAGGGAGGAAAATGATATATGTATGTTAGAAAGCATAGTTGTACTTGAAAATATCATAATTAATCAAGAACTTAGGTTACCTTTTGTTCATTGATCATAACATATGTTACATAATTGTTTTAAGTCAAACAACTATGGCAACTAATAGCATAAAAATGCACAGGACATATTCCTTGAATGCTATCATTCCCCTATACAATTACTTTAATATGCAAAGTACTTGAACCACCAAAAACAGAGGGTATTTACATCTAATTTACTATTTCCCAAACCCTTTACAAAATGCAAAGTATACGAACATAACCACAAAAAAATAATGTAGGTTGGCAACCAAGTTTTAGCAAAAAATAACAACAATAGTCACTAATAGCCACTAAAAGCAGAGGGGAGAAAGCAACAGAGACACTTGTAAGCATCTTTCTCAAGATGTCTAGCTAGATTGAGTTGGAGGGCTTGCTTTGTTTGCCCTTTATTTTGATTTTTATGCCCTTACTCATTTTGTTCACTTATCTCCTGCTAATTTTGCTTTCCTCTTCTTCTTCTCTATAATGCCATAGTGATCTCTTGGTCTTTTGCATGTAGCTAAGTTATACCCAACTGTTTGCATATTCGACATTTGATTAACAAATTGCAAGTAAAGTGATGTATAAATATTTGAGTTAGATGTAAATTAGTTCTCAGTCTATAAACATAATATGAATAAAAAGGTGTAAAAGACCTCGTGGTGTTAGATCAAATGATGTGCTTCCCATAGTAGGTGGTGAAGCTTGAGAGTCTCTATGCTCATGCTCTCCTAGTCTTCCCTTCTTCAATTGTGAGTGTGGTGCATCAAGTTCTAAAAGGTTTCTCTTCTCTCAAATAGTTGGAGCTAAAATGGGATGAACTATGGTGTCATACAACTTCTTATGCTTCTCAACCTTTAACTAATCCTTACAGTAATCTTCAAGCTTCTCCTTTATCTTTGTGATGCACCTTGCAGTATGTTTGTACGGTGTCCCACTAAACTGCTAGCTTTGATAGTTATATGATATGTCATTCAACCTAATTATGAAGTTAGTTTTGCCTTCAGTGACACCAAAGCTCCTACCTCCCTGCATGAATGATGCTGCTATAATTCCTACTATCCCCCTTAATTAGCTTTAACTTCTTCTACATGTAAGAAAGAAATTTGCCCTCCTATGATTATGCTTTTTCAAATCTCTTTACCAACTTTCCTCTCTCAAGCTTCCTAATATCTTCAAACATTGTATAATATGCTAATCCTAAATTGAGGACAGCATGGTTAAAACTCTCCACAAATTTATTTGTCTTGTCATCACATATGAGGTTTGATCAAACTTGAACATGGCCTAGTACTCTTATGGTTCTGTATCCCTCAATCAATGATATGTTACAGCATCTTTTTTCTTAATTTGTTCCTTGGTTTTCTCATGCACATAAGCTGAGTATGCATTTGTAGTAATACAAAAATAAGCATGTAACCAATCACCTAGTTGCTTATTATAATAACAGTAAGAATCCGACAACATTAGGAAGGAAAACAACTATAAGTCAAACATGTATTTATTTCAAAAATTCAAGAGATCATGTTACCTAGGTAAGAATATGCAAAACATTTTTGTACAAATGGATTACACGAACCCTTCTGCTAGCTATTGACATAATTGTTTTCAATACACTTTTGATCACTTGCAATGAAGGAAGTTATTTTTCATGCATCAGTTATGAAGAGAAATCTATAGATGAGATGCTTTCTACAATTGAAGGTTTTGTTCAAGATTAATTACCTTGTGCCAACAAGAGAATATAGTGAACTTGGACTGATTATCAACAATATTAAGAGCTCTTACAAGCCCATTTAAGACAAAGCACCACTTTGGGTCATTTCATTTCTCAACAACTGTACAAGCTAAGGGAATTGTCCATTATTCCCATCAAGACCCATGGGTGTCATAGGCACACCTTTGCACAATCGCTTTTGATGACAAGTATCAATATATGATAGGCCCATGGTGTTGTTTGAAAGAAGAAATAGCAGTGCCAATTGGCATAAATAAATGCTTGAAGGAGGGGTTCTTGTTAGGAACTTCCTTAGTCCAATTAATGAAGCATGTGGACCTAGGATTTTTAGTTTTGAATTCGTCATTGTGGTGAGCTAATATCCTGTATCCCTCTTCATGATTGCCATCAAAATTTCTCTCCTTCTTCTCATAGCCCTCCAATAAGTGTGGTCAAAGACTCAACTGCTAAACCTCTTCATAATATACTCTTGCATCCCTGGTACTTTCATCTTTGGACTAGCTCTAACAACTAGCAGTAAATGATTAACAACCCATTTTGAGGTCGCCATCCTATTTTATTTTGGCTTAGGACAAGTATGTTTCCAGTAATTATCTCAACCATCTATGTAAGTCTATTAACAAGAACACTATAATGGATCTTCCAATTACACCTATGATGTGCAGATCTCTATGTGTGCCTAGTCCTCTCATTTTTTATCTTTCATAAGTGAAAGCACTCTTGATGCAAAGGTCTTGTAACAAACCCTACTTGCCTGTTAAAATATGCCCTGACTCTAAACTTAAACTTCCATCTCTGTTCCTACTCCACATAACACCTTTCTTGAATACCCTGTTCATTTTGTGCACAACCAAATTCCTGTCACCCTTAATATGAGTGATCTCTCTCCCAAAACCCATTTTAGATTCAGTATCAAACTCTAACTCCATGTCGTCAAGTCCTTCATCAAAGTTAAAGTTTTATTGATCAACTAATATGTCATCAGATTCTTCCATAGCCTCCTGCTTAGCCTCACTGAAATCATCATCCTCACTCATATCATTGCTTATATTATTTCCTCCCTCATCTAGCATTTTCCCAGCAAAGTAAGCCAACTCATCAACATGGGCTGCAAGATCTTTGGCTAGTGTGTTTACATCAAAATTAACAAGGTCAGTAAGGAAAAAGGCTGATAGGTTCAGGTGCAGCATTAAAATTGGGAGACAGGGGGTTGGGATGATTGCTCGCTATGTTTTGACCTCTTCTTAGGAGTTGTTGTAAAAGAGGGGCCTAGTTTGATATCACATGGAAGGTACCCTTGGGAGATGATGTCTGTGATCTAGTCCTAAGCTTATAAGAGGAGGTTACGAATGCTTTTGGGGGATCAGCTCTTTTGGGGGTGCTCTATTTTACTTGTAATGACAATGTCCCAGGAAAAGGAGAGTTTGGTATTGGGTGACAAGTGCTAGGTGATGATTTGAAGGATCATATCTTAGTATTAGGAAAGTTAGGTGTAGGTTGGGAAGTGGTGGTTGATGCTTAGGACGATCTTGTTCTAGGCTTGGGAGAGTTTGGTGTAGATTGGGGTTGGGATTATATGTAGAAACAATTGCATGATGTACTTTGGTTGTTTGAAGCCATAGGCTGACAAGTTGGGTTGATTATTAAAGTGTCTGCCCAATTTGGAGCTTGACATAAGCTTAACGTAGTCTCAAGCTAGGAGACTACTTCACTGTCTTTTCTCCTACCAATGCTTACCACTATGAGCTAAATATTTGAAGCCTTTTTTTTTTAAGTCAATAAAACATGTAGGAATGCATTTGTATTTGTTCCCCTCCCAATAAATATCAAGCCTAAGCTATTCATCATCATAATCTAAAGGTCACTTCTAATTTTATTTATTTGGTGGATACCATTGAAACCCAGCAAATTTTAGAAAAGTAAACCCTTCTTTACTAGCCAACCCTCTAACATTAATATACAAATCAACTCCTTGGTAATTGTCTAAATCAATATCAATAATATATATCATCTTATCCTAATAATGAACTATAATAAATTTCCCACCTTGTTGTGTGTCTCTTGATCAACTACAATCCAATAATGAAAATAGAGTGCATATATATTTTTAGGTAGGGCATAATAACAAAACATATAGAAGACACATGCCCCGACATACCACATACACATGATTAATTATGAGCTCCAAGATAAGACAACAAAATAGATAAGTACAGACACATCGTGAACTACAACCCTAAATTTTACAATCCTAAATAGAAAATCCTTGACTTCAAGTCTCAAAACTTCCCATTCACAGCCCCTTATCAAATTGAAAAATATGATCACAAAATTACAAAGATATAGCCCTAAAAAACTAAAAGCCGAGAAATTTACGAAAATGACTTCTACTTTAATATCTGGAAAAAAATACATTTACCACTAAATCACCTGCCACACAGCACATAACACATATTTGGCATGTAGACGAAACCAAAAGTGGACAATGGCAAGAGATCGATATCAATCAACAGATACAAAAACTAATCATTTTAAATTTTTTGATGAAACTCACTATAGCATAAAGTTCTTCAAGCTCTTTCATCAACAACAACGGAAATTTCCTTCAATTGAGAGATAGAGGGGGAGAGAGAGAGAGAGAGAGAGGAATAAGAGATAGTAGGAGAGTTGATAATGAATGCAAAAGGCAATTTCATTTTTGTTAGGTTTAATCCCCATTAATTTTTATCTTTTTAAATTTTAAAAACATAAAAATTATTTTCATTCTTTTCGCTGAGGGTTTCACCGCTTATTCAAAGGGTAACTTGGTAATTTAACATTTCTAGCAAGTCCATTTATCGAAAAAGGGCCCCACTGCATCTTTCAATATAAGTTAAGGTACTTGACAACAAGTTTTAAAACGTGAGAGGCCTTCAAGTTGTTTTCTCATAACTTACGGACCTTTTTGTCATTTTTGTCTAAACTAATTAAGATTAAACTCTAATCCAAAAACTAAGCTTATATAGCCCCTAATTGCTACTGCTTTCTACTTTTATGCATTCTAACTTAATGTATTGCCCTTGATTTACAAAGGATTGATTGGTGATAATGAAACTACGAGCATCGACTTGGCTTGGAGAGGAAAAGATTCGGTGGTAGTGGGGACAGGGAAATGATGATGGGTGATTAGGTTCGAACCTAATGAGGACGTCAATGGTGTCATTGATGGTGATGTTGTAATAAAGATAGAGGCATGCAGCAATGAAGGTGGGATAGGGAACTAGCTGCAGTATAGGTCAAAGGAACAAGCACAAAAAGAAAGAAGTGTTATGTGAGTAGGGATTTGAGATTTTCATTTTTACTTTTCTTTTTTTCTGATAGGTCAGAATTGAGAACATGCCAAGCCATATTTGAAATGTTAAGCAATCATTATTTTAGCTGTTTTCTTCCTTTTTTTCAGTTTTTGGCAACCGTCTACAAAATAAATAAAACACATATATAAATCTAAAATAATGATGATTACAAGCATAAATAAGGTGTTTATGGCACTTAAAATATCAGAATTTTGGAGTAGACACTTACCATCCCCTTAAGAGAGATCGTATGCCTTGTAAGGCCTATGATGGGATATTGGGCTAGAATTTAGTCAATATCCTATGAGCCAAACTTGGTAGAACAATGATAGAGTATTACATCAATTGAACTCTCTATGCCTACTAAAACTCAGCGAATTCATAATTTGCTAGTGCTAGCTTTAAGACTACAGGGTCATATATGATGGTGATGTAGATGCTTGGATTTCTCAAAATACCATTCTAGGTTAAGGACTGACTGATACCTGATGAACCCCTGAGCATGTATGGTCCAAAGTACATAGATGTTCTTTCAGGGATTTTTATTTGACAACCCTGCCAAGGGTGGTCCTCTAGAGATCACATGTCTAGTTCCTCTCATGGCACCCTTTCTAGGAGTCATCATCGTCATTTATACACTTATCTTTTGGATACCTCCTCTTATTTTTGTGTTTCGTCCTCAAGTTATTAATCCAACTTATTGTTTGGGCTAGATCTCATAAGGCTTTGTCTAGGTCCCTGTAGTCTTTAGTTTCATGGTTGCAATCTTTGTTGAACTCACACCACTTATCTGCTCCTGTACTGTGCCCTTTGTTCAAGGGATTTATGCCTCCAAAAGGAATGCATCCCTTAATCTCCATGAGGATGTCACTTCTCTAAGTGCTGAAGCTGTTGTTAGCTCCTTATACTTCTTGTCCCTATGATCCTATTTTCTCTACACCTGTTTTCTCTTAGTGGGCTTCTCCATGATGTATTGTCTTCCATCTAGCACTGCCTCTAATTGCAAGTAGCGCTCAGCTTCCTTTAAGAATTCGACAAGAGTTGTACGTGGCTTCCTAACTAGCTTTTCCTTAAGGAATGAGTTCCTTACACTCGTTAGTGGAGTCTACAAGGGCCACATGTTGGTTCATACATGCAACAGAGAGAGATTCCTTATTCAACCTATTTATAAAGTCCCTACGAAACTCTTCATCTCTCTAAACCATATTTGTTATTTTTGTTACAGATTTTGCAGTCTTTTTGCTTTCCACAAAATGATTGCTAAACCTGTTAGACATGTCTTATCATGTCTCTTTGTTGAGCCCGAGGGAAGTTTCTTTACAAGTCTATGATGCTCTCTTTAAGGATGATAAGGAAGTACCTATAAAGAACTGCTTGGGTAGGAGAAGATGCAAAGTAGATCTAGGTCAAGTGTGCATCTACATGTTCTTGCATATCAATAATACACCACATATGGCTACTTCTTGGTACTCTAGTTGGTCTTAGGTCTTATGCTAGTCATCGATCCTTAAATTACTCCATGCTTCCCTATGGTTTGGGCCTACCTGCGTGGTAAGTACCTTGATCAAGGTGGAGCTCTGTTGCTGAGACCTTTCTTGATTAGCTCTTCTTTTGTTCAGTAAATCTCTTTTGTCCTCCCTTCTCCAAGGCTCACCTCTGGAGGTGCTTATTCTTTGGATCCAAATCCTCAAGGCCATCTTCCAAAGGAGGTATGTTGTTTCTTCTTAGTTTGGGAATTCCAAGGAATTCTTCATAGATGGTATGGTAAAGCGTACCTTATTATCTGCTTATAAGGAGGATAGAGATGTCACTATAGCTTCCAGTTTTTCTTCGATGGGAGCCACGACCTCTCTAACCTTTTTAGTAATTATCTAGTTAGTCTTCGAAAATATATGAATGCCCCAAGGAAAGGTGAACTCTAGGAGGGTTTGTTGTGACCTCTTCACCGAACATAGTTTCCATTGTGAACTTCCCATTATTGATAGGGGCCTGATCCTCTCGTGGAGGATTTTGTGATCCCCCTATCTTCACCTTCCTTTTGCTAGATTTCATAAGAGGCATTTTACTCAACTTTAAGTCCCCATAGATAGTGCCAAAAGTTTTAGCATATGATAGAATTTGAGTTGGTTTGGAGCTTAGATAGCTTGCAACATTCTGCAAGAACCCTTTACGATTAAACCTTCGAAAAGATAGGGGCATTCCTCCTTTTCAAGAGCCTTCGACACTAAAGTTGGAAAAGAAAGTTGTGAGAAATTAAGAATAGGGCATTGATTTAGGAGTTGAATAGCTTGCCTTAAAGGTCTGATTATGATTCATTTATATTACATAGCAGTTTCAATGTGGCTTCTCCAGAGAAATTGTGTTAGGATTCAACATCTCTTGACTTAGAGTTTCATTCCATAATATGTTGTGATTTGTTTTGCATATACTAGTTCTTGTAAAAGTTTTAACCTACTATTATCATATAACATACATGACCTTAAATCATGACGTCAAACCAAGATTAACACAGTAATATACGAGCATTCATTTAATGTAGATAATTCCTTCATAACTATATAAATTTTAGTGGACACTTGACCTCTCGTGTAGTTCTAACAACCTACAAAACATGACAAATTTAATATGCATAGTTTTTTTCATACAATCCAAAGTAATGTAAAAATATAGCTATTATGATATTCACACATAATTAGGAAAGTAGATTTACACTTGCATCATTTGAATCAAAAGATGGGTTGGGCCATGCACATCAAAATGCTTTGATACCCACTTATTAAAAAGTGATAAGAAATTAGTGATTCTCCTTAATTAATGATTAGTTTTGGGTAGAATTCATTCCCAAAATTATTTTTCTTCATCCTTAAATTTCATCTGATTATTTTGGCATTTCTTGTCTTACATTTATAATTAATTGATGATGACCAATATCTCCTGGTAAGTCTTAGCCCACATTAATATTTATTTTCTTTAAAATCACAAAATTTAAGAGTTGTAATTAACTATTAATTGTAAACTTTTGGTATCCATTGGAAATGCCAATGGATACAAATGATACCTTAATTAGATTAACTTTATAAGGCAAAACATATTATGCATGTAATTTTATAAATGTGAATAATATGTGTGTGTGTGCACGCACGCCCGTGCGCATGCATGTGTGTGTTATAAAACAAAACAAACCCCTTGAATTTTAGCAAGCATCAGTCCCACAAAATTTCTAATATAGTTAATAGTTTTTGTTCCTTTAGAGAAAAGAGTTAATCAATTACGAATGGAAGGTTTCCTTTTTAAAAAAAATTATAAAACTAATTACAATTTCAAAAGAATTTCTTTCCATATTTTTAAAAAAAAGACAGTGGCCAATAATGATAAAATATTATATTATATTACTTTTGATCAAAAAAGTATATCATAGTACTTGTACTACTTCCAATATTACCAAAAATAATATATTATATTACAACATTACAATTTTAGGCAAACAGAATAGTTAAGAAAATTAAAGTTGATTAATTTTCAATGTTAGGATGCAAAAATTTACTAATTTTGATAACATTTATCCATAAGTTTGAAACAGCACTATTTAAACATTTTGGTGATGGTTATTGCAGTTTTGTTAGAATTTTAATATATAATTTCACATTACAGCCTTCTTAAGTTTTAAATGCAAATACTGTACTTGTTCTTATGCTAAGTTAGTTGTTTAATAACTTATAAACATTTTTTCTTTCTATCATATATCTAGATAAATACTTAAAAAAGAAACACAGGAGGTATCACTAAAGAAAAATTCTTAACACACTATTATTATTGTAACACATGAAACCTTACTATTTGTTTTTTCCAATTTCAAGCGTATTAGAGTCCATGTGCATATGAACAATTTGTTTGTCACAAGAGTATCATATCTTTAATTTCCACATTTTTATTATGATATTCTTACTATCAAAATCCAATAATTACTACAATTAAGAAACATGAGATTTTTCATGCATCACATGAGTACTTAATACTAGTTATGGATAAAAAAGTGATTTGATAGAAATATAAGTGTAGAAGGTAGAAATTCCTCCGCGAAAGCAAGACCCACACTGAGAGGTGTTGTTGTTGCTGTTGTTGTACAAGTGTAGAAGGTAAAAAATTAATAATTTGGCCAATCACAAATTGTCATATGTCAAGTTGACTTTAGTGGACTTGTTTGGTCAAAATTAAATGTGGTTGAAATTCAGCTAATTAAGAGTCATCACGTGTCTTCGGCAATGCAAAAATTGTTAATTATTTTCTTTATTTGAAAATGAGGAAATAATTATTAGGTCTAGGCCCAAAGCCTGACTCTAACCTTAGCTGGCAGAGCCTATAAATAGAGGTTTTTCCTTCTCATTTTCATCACTTAGTATTTGTAGAATTCAGATGCTCAGATTGCGACCAGGATCCAACTACCAAGCGAGAAGGATCAGATACTTCCAATCTTTAGAAACAACAATCAACCATTTGCAGATCAAGATCAAGAACCATTTTAGAATTCTTCAACCGAATTGCATCAGTTGAGAGCAAACGATCATGCCTTGAATCACACAAGTCACTAGGAGATCAGATCAGATGATTGTTTCAGTGTATTCAATTCATAGATTGTACCTACATATATGACATCAATACAAAATTAAATTTGTTTCTCAATTTCTTGTCTAATTTATTTTAGATACGAAATTTATGCTTGCAAATTTTTGGCACGCTTTATGGGAACTTTTCGCCTTTCATCTCTTTCCTGAGTACAAAGTCTACACTTCGTCGAAGACAATATGGCCCCCAAGAATCTGGATGTTCAAGGAAAGCTAGCCGATCCATATTTCAGGAATCAACAACTGCTAGCGCTGCATATGGTGGCTTTATAGCTAGGAGTATGACAAAAGCTCCTGCTGTAATTTCCCTCGAGCAATCAATTGTGGCTACACCGCACATTCACGAAAGATCAAACACCTCAACTCCAAGGTGTCTGATGGAGTCAACCAAATCACTTCACATGTTTTGGAGCAAAAATCTGTGGCTAGCTTCAATATGCCGTAAAAAATTTCGCATGGGATGGATGAACTCCAAACCCACAGTAACCCTACTTTCCAACCCTTTAACTTTGAAGATGATCACTATTCGAGGAATGATTCCTCTTTATCATCATCACAGCAATCACTTTCCTCACATTCCAAAGCTGAATCCTCGGATACTGTTATCATGACAAATGTGGTGCCAAAAGTTTCTAACTTTAAAGACCAAGCGAGCATGAAAGTATGTTGGATAGGCTCTCCAAGGAGAGTGCAGAAACGAACGCTCAAATCAAGCGTCAAAAGGAGTAGATTGTTGAGCTGATGAAGAAGGTAGAAAAGAAGTCATCTAAAGCTTCCAACAAAGATTTATGTGCTCAAGACTCAGATAAAGAGTCCAATTATAGCGAAGAATCTGATGATGAGCGCAGGGAAAAGAAGGATAGCTCTTTAGACTCAATGTTTATTGAGTAGATTCAACACTTAATAGCAAATGCAATCAGGGCTTATTTGGGAGGAGGGCTCATAAGGCCCACTTATATACAAATCCTTACACAAAGAGGATTGACGCTCTTCATATGCCCTATGGCTATCAGCCACCCAAATTCAACGAGTTTAATGGCAAAGGCAATCCCAAACGGCATATCATCCACTTTATTAAGACATGTAGCAATGCTGACACAAAAGGAGACCGACTAGTGAAGTAGTTTGTCTAGATCATCAAAGGGATTGCATTTGACTGGTACATAGATTTGGAGCCAGAGTCCATTGATAGTTAGGAACAAATGGAGCAAGAGCTCCTCAATAGGTTCTATAACACTCAATGTATTGTTAGCATAACACAACTAACAAACACTGGGCAGTGAAAGGACAAGCTAGTTCTCTATTATATCAATTGATGGAGGTCTCTCAGTCTTGAATGTAAGGACCGTCTATTGGAAACTTCAGTCATTGAAATGTGTGTTCATGGCATGGAGTGAGATTTACTCTACGTCTTGTAGATGAGTAAGCCAAGAACCTCTAAGAAATAGCAACAAAGGCTCACGATATGGAGATGACAATTGCAAGTCACTATGCCAAGTCTTCTTCCTCATATGATTCTAGAAAGCACAAGGGGGAACTTAAGAAAGATCCAAAGTCCTTAAACAAAGACTCCATGTTTGTTTCAACTGCGGAGCCGGTTTGAATCTCTGGAAAGGCCAAGTATGAAAACAAGAAAGGTGGGTTCTCCAAGGATACAGGAAAGAAGCGTCCTACATTGAAGGAACTGTAGGAGAAGAAATATCGATTCCCTGACTTAGACTTATCAAAAATGCTTGATGATCTCCTTGAAAGGGGGGTTATCGAACTTCCAAAGTCAAAACAGCTCGAAGCAGCTAGAAGGGTTACCGATCCAAAATATTATCGATATCAAAAGGTGATTAGTCACCTCTTAAAAAATGCATTATGCTCAAGGAGAGCATATGCAACTTACAAGGGATGGGAAGATAACATTGCATTTGGACGACACTCATATTCGCATGAATTATTTGAGCATTTATGAGTCATTTTAGGGTGTTACTTTGGTTAATTGTATGATTTATGCCCTTATTTTTACTTTTACACTTAGTTTTACATGTTTGGGAGTGTTTGCATATTTTCACCTTGTGATCCAAGTTATGTGAGTAGGATGATGATTTTAAGGCCTTGTGGATCAAAGAACATAGCAAAAGAGGCCTAAGACGCCCAATACGGACGTACCTTGGCCAGTATCATGGTTCAGGAGGATCTGGAAAGAAGCAGCGAGGCAAATAAGAGACCATAGCCAGACCATGGTGGGGATCATGGTCCGTGGGGGCCTCCATGACCTGGCCGTGGTTCCCTTCTACTTTGCTAGTTTTCTTTGCAGCCTTTAATTTTCCAAATGTTTTGATGGTTTGAAGCCTGAATTCCAGGGACAAAAGCTTGGTTTTTAGCACCCAATCCACTATCCTAGATTAGTGGCTTGCACCTTAGGGAGAGTTTGAGGAAGAAAAAGAAGAAGATTTACAAGAGAACCACGAATCGAGTAAGCATCGAAAGATCAATGTATCACCACAGAAACTAAGCATCTCTTTCTCTATTTTTTTTTCTCATCTCTCAATTAGATATATTTTTTCAGTTTGTAATTAGATTTCTTTACCATGTCAGAGTAGATTTTCAGATTTGGCATTTGTGAACCAATTAATGTATTTCCTTTGAGTATCTGCACTTTAATTGTTTGACTTAAGTTGATTTCATATTTAGTCTGATTGGTAATCTTCTTACTTGATTTTGGATGTTGGGTGAAGTACGGAAAGGTAAAACTTGCATTGGAAAAATAAATATTGGACTTCCATTTCACTATAACTTGGAAGAGTATAGTGATACTTCGATTATGATCCTTCAAATAAGTTGGCTTAAATTGATCAGTGTGCAATGAGTGGGGACCTCCATAACCAGGCCGTGGTGTCTTGTTTGCCTTACTGCTTCTTCCTAGGTCCTCCTGGACCGTGATAGTGACCATGTTACTTCCAAAACAAGTGAAACCAAGCATAAAAATAGAAATATAGGCGTGAATCATATAATTAAGCAAACTAACACCCTAACATGACTCCAAAATAGTCAAATAATCCATGCAAACATGACATTTATTGGATATTATAGACATAAATCATATTACCACCCAGTGGGAGTGCTCTTCATCACCCTAGCAGCAAAAACATATTTACCTTATGGTAGAGTAAAGACTAGATTGATTTCCTCCTAAGGAGAGAAATTAATTACAATTCAATTTGGAAGTTTGGACGCTAGTGTAGTTCCAATGGTATCCAAGGACCTTTGATAGAGACCAGTTTTCTTATGGATGTCTCTGATGAAGCTAATGAAGATGAAAAGGGATGAACTCTTATCACTCAACGAAGGCCAAGAAAGCAAAATCATGTTTAACCATCATCTCTCCACTGTAGAAAGAGGCAAGGTAGGAAGAAGAGTCCTCATCATTCAACAAGGAAGAAGAAGTCCAAGAACATCAAAAGCTATAAAATTTAGCCCATTGAACTACTTGAGCAGCCATTTGTTGCTATCACACTGGAAGAATTCTTCCCAATGGGTTTCTTTGAGAAAGTCAGTCAACATGACCCTATGTTCTAAGCTCAAAGAAAAGGATGACGAGGGGAGTGAAAGATAAGAGAACTCTCCCAGAGCAGCTGATAAGATCTTGATTGTTCTATAGGCTTTACTATCTTGCATGGGCTGCAGACAGATCCTTTATTTACTTGACGAGATGCAGCAACATGTTGTTACTGCCTTACGACACTCACTTCATGTGGACAAAGTCAAGGACGTTAGAGGATTGGTAGAAAGCCTTGTTCAATGCGTCTATGGCAACACCGCAGTCACTTTCACTGATGATGACTTATTTTGGGATCCAAGCCTTACAATCATCCTGTATTTGTGACTGGCTACAGTAGGGAGTAGAAAGTTAAGTATATCCTCGTGGATGGACGGTCAGCCGTCAACACTATGACCAAGTCTACAATATATGACTTAGGCATCACCGTGGATGAACTTTCTAAGAGTCGAACGGTGATTCAAGGGTTCAACCTTAAGGTTTAGCTTGCAATAGGCATGATTCGCGCTGAAATGACGATTTAACACTTGCCAACATCGTCAAACTTCCAGGTAATTGATGCTCGGACTTCCTATAAGTTATTACTCGGGCAACCATGGCTTTACAAACATGAAATTGTGTCTTCTACTCCACACTAATGCCTTAAGTACTATCAAGATGGAGAAAAGAAAATAAATGGGGATGACAAGCCATTCACTAAGGTTGAGTCTCACTTTACAAACACAAGGTTCTTTGAAGAACGTGTTGCGCCTAAAGAAACCATGCTATCAACCATTTCTTCTACAGGCAAAGGTGGCGCAAAGAATGCTCTTCAAGCAACAAAATATGATGCTCGTAAGCAACAATATGAGAAACAAGCAAATAAGCAGGGAAACATAACTCCTCCTATTGAACAAGTTGCTCAACTAGTGGCTACTTCAACGGGCTCAATGCCACCATTCCTAAGGTATATACCTAGGTCTCACTATAAGGAGGACAAATTGCCTTTTAGCAAGTGTACGATAAAAGGCATCGAGACCAAAGCTAAAAAAAGGATGATAGAGCTAGCATAACCACCCTAAAATGGAGTGTAACAATTCCAACACTTCAGATGTGGCAGGCTAGGGTGAGAAGGTCCCTATTTATGGGTTTGTCATTTCTTCTAAATGCAGCGATGACTTGCCAAGTGCACAGACTAAAGAAAGATTCGATCTGAATGCATACAAGCTTATGGAAAGAGTTGGTTGTGACTTTCAAAACCCAGCTACCTTAGGAAAGGTAGCCGAAACGAAGCCTCATGGTCTTACTGAAACTCAAAGAAAGATCTAAGAGTAGGGAGGTTCCGTATATGTCTCTAAAGTTGGATTTGGTATCATGTCATGACAGCTAGTCAAAATCTTAAGGTGACGGAAGGACAAAAAGTTGGTGGTTCAGCATATCTCAGTTAAAGAGGTAGATAAAAGTGAAGATCAAAATGCTATGCTTGATCAAAGTCCTCTGTGTTCGATGGGCTACAAGTATCCACTTTGAAAAAATGACCATCAATCTCCAATCGTATATGGGAAGGGAAAAATTAAAAAATCTCTATTTTCAATAGAATCAAAGATGGTCCCCAACCAAAGCTTTTAGTTTTGCTAGAATAAAAACTGGTGAAAAGTCTTCAAACTCATGACTTCAGTAGGAGAAAGTTTTGCGTTTAGCCGCCTAGGGGTGATAAATAAAGTTCAAAGCTCTATCCCTTCTTGCATAAAGTGTTTCTCCAGTTTAGATGTTAAGACGGAAGGTTTGTTAAGAGTGAAAATGCATACTATGGTCTTCACAGGTCAACAAAAACGCTCTAACTCTAGTGAGGAGATAGAGAATAAATAAGTTATTTCTTTCAATCATATCACAATCCATGAATGTGATAACTCGAACTTAGAGATAGAGATGGAAGAAAGTCCTGAGACTCTCTAAGATAGGGGGCAAGCTACAGTTGATGATTTGAAAGAGTTAAATCCTGGAACCAATGAGAAGCCTTGTCATATCTATGTGAGCTCATCACTAACATTGGAATGGAAAAAGGTACTTTGATCTCCTACTAGGGTACAAAGACATGTTTGTTTAGAGCTATAAAGAAATGCCCAGATTAGACCCAAAGGTTGCAATGCATCGCCTGTTTATTAAAAGGGGGTGTTTGATAAACCTCTATTTTACCCCTTTTAGACATGATTTTTACCTCTCATTTCGGCGATTTTTGGTAAAACTTCATGAGTACAGAGGTTGATTAGTCATTCTTTACCCCAAATCTACCTAAATGTTGTGTTTTTATATTTTTAGGAGTTCGATTAAAAGAAACGAGGAAAACCAGCTAATGTCACGCCAAATAGGAGCCAAAAGGGTAGATTTTGAGCCAAGACGAAGTGGCATGGGGGCACCATGCCAGGCAGAGTGACCATGCCACCCAAGGAAGCAAGAAAATACAAGACAACAAAGTGGCACAGTAGCACCGTGCCACATGGCATGACCATGCCACTTTAATTCCTCCCGTTTAATTGTAATTTGGCGTTGTAATTTGGGCAGTTCTTCTTTCCCTCGTTCACACTCTCTCGAAAATGGTGACTCTAGGTTTTTAGTTTTTATTTTTGGTTGTTCTTGATTTGAGAACTTTGGATTGAAATTGATTGCTGAATCTGGTAGACTATCATTTCAATTAATAGCAAGTACGTTCCTTTACCCTCTTCCTTTTGTGTTTTAATTCAAAGTTAGCATTTTTAATCATGTTTATATTCGTGATTGTGTTTGTGATTTTGATGATGATTAGGGGCTAAATTTATTGTCTTGGATTGGGTGTAGCCCCTATTGTGCGATTTGGATTTGTATTCTAGATTTATTTGAAAGAATGCCCATGTTGTAATTGAACTCTCACTTAGCATGCGAGGTGTTCGATGAATTGCCTAAGAGGGCTGATTCATGTTTATAATTGGGGTTTAGGAGATTAACGAGAGTTAAATCCTCTACCTAGAGCTACTTAGTGACCAATTGGATTTCTTAACATGAAAATAGTTAGGGTTTCAATTGGGAATTAAGGGTTGCTCAATCTTATGGTTTCGTGATTCTAGTTTCATGACAATAGAAACTAGGATAGCTTGATCAGTCTAATGACCTTTGAGAGAAGGCATAGATGTGCTTAACTTGTAACCATTCCATTTCAGTTATCTGTGTGGGTAGATTCGTATGATCTAGTTTATAGTCCAAGGAACACGATAGTGTGATGAACCCCAATCTAGGACTTTCATTAATATTGATTTAGGCAATAGTAGTAACTTTTAGTAGAATACAACTGTTATTGAGTAAAAACCATTCCTAATAGATTCTGGCCTAAATAGAGGGTTAAAGGTTGGTTCGGTGGTTGAAACCGAGTTTCTTATGGACACGACCTGTACTTGTTGTTGCTAGCTATAACTGGCACCGTGCACTTACGGTATTTTTAACTCAATAGTGTTTCACCTAAGGTTCAGTCTCAGCGACATTTTCACCCAAAGTTGGTATAGAAAATTGAAAAAGAGGTCAACAAACTCATAGAGATAGGATTCATTCACGATGTTAAACACCCAACATGGATCGCAAACATTGTATTAGTCAGGAAGAAAAACGGGCAATTTCGTATTTGTGTAGACTTTTGGGATCTTAATGACTCTTGTCCAAAAGATAATTTGCTATTGCCAATCACATAGCTCATAATCGTCTCAACTACATGACATAAAGTGTTTTCATTCATGGATTGTACCACTTGATATAGTCAAATTTATATGGCATCAGAAGATCAGGAGGCCACAGCCCTTTGCACACCTAAAGGCATTTTTTTCCATAAAGTGATGCCATTCGGCCTAAAGATTGCATGAGCAACTTACCAAAGGGCAATCCAAACCATTTTTGATGATATTCTCCATAAAGCAGTTGAGTATTATGTTGTCGATTTGGTAGCCAAGTCCAAAAGAAGGACAGATCACATACATGATCTTCATCTGGTCATTAAGTGATTACGGAGATGTCAATTGAAGATGAATCCACTCAAGTGCGCATTTGGTGTCATCTCTAGAAAGTTCTTAGGTTTCATCATTCATCATAGAGGAAATGAGATTGACTAATCTAAAATAAAGGCAATCCAAGAGATACCTAAGCTTAAGAATCTCAAGGAGCTTTGCGAACTTCAAAGTCATTTAGCATATATCTAAAGATTCATCTAAAATCACACTAGACTTTGTCATCCCTTCAGCCATCTCATGAAGAAGGGTGCGCTGTTTGAATGGGACGAGTTGTGTATCACAGCTATTGAGCAAATAAAGAAGTATATGTGCCATCCTCTTGTGTTAGGTGCACCAATCCCTGATAAATCTCTCATACTGTACATTGCAGGTTTGCAAAAATCCCTAGGAGCATTATGCGTATAGGAAATCAGGAAGGAAAATAAGTCGTTGCTCTATGCTACTCTAGCGGTACATTGGTTGGCGTTGAACTAAAGTACTCTCCCATCGAAAAGATATGCTTATCACTCATCTTTGCCATTTAGAAACTTAGACATTATATGCAATCTTATGTAGTATAAGTAGAGCTTAAAAATAGGTCGGGTCGGGTCGACTCATTTAATAAACGGGTTAATTTTATGTTAGCCTTAAAAATAGTTTAGATTTGCTAAAAACGGAAAAATAACAAGTTTTCACACTAAACGATCAAATCGTGTCATCTTTGGGTTGAAATCGGTTCGGTTCGGTTCGGTTCGGATCGGGTTCGTGTGTCTCTCAGTAACTTCGGGTCGGGTTTGTATTGTGTTATCATGTCAGGTTATATTTTCCCAGCTCTAAGTACAAGTGATCTCTAAAGTCAATCCCATCAAGTACTTCTTGTCTAGGCCAATCTTAAATGGGCGAGTTGTAAAATACGTTGTATTCTTAAGGCAGTACTACCTTGTCTATCTACCATAAAGGGCCGTTAAGGGGCAAGTACTGGCATATTTCTTAGCAGATCATCTAATTCATGATGATTGGGAGCTAAATGATGATTTTCCATGGGAAGATGTGTTTTTCATTGATATCCTTCCTCCATGGGAAATATATTTCAATGGAGCAACAAGACAAGATGGAGCTGATGTAGGAGTAGTTTTTATCTTTCCCGAAAAAGCACATCCTTCCCTATTCATTTGTGCTTACTCAATTATGCTTTAATAATATTGCTGAGTACCAAGCACTTAGCTTAGGTCTTCAAATGGTTATTGGGATGGGAATCAGAGACCTTAACATATGTGGTGACTTACAGTTGGTCATTAGTCAACTGCTTGATAAGTATGAGGTTAAGAAAGAGGACCTTATTCTATATCACAAGCATGCATTATGATTACTAGATAGATTGGACATAGTAAAGTTGGAACATGTGTCGAGGAGTGCCAACAAGATGGCAGATGCACTTGCAAGCCTCACAACCTTATGTAGCAGTTGGGTTGTTCCACTTGATGATGAAGACTTCAAAGAAGACGTCAATGTGATCTGTGTTCCTAAGATAGATGCAGAAGACTGGTGCCAACTAATAACTGAGTACCTAGAGCATGGGAAACTCACTAGTAACCCAACGCATAAAACAAAAATAGAGCAGAGAGCGTCACTCTTCCTTTAGTACAACGAAACTCTCTATCGACGCTCTGTTCTTGACCTTTGGTTACGATGCCTGGATGTGGAAGAAGCAAAGCAAGGAATGATGGAAGTTCATTCAGATGTGTGGGGAACACATCAATTAGGGCTAGACTACATGATCGCATTAAAAGGATCAGTTACTATTGGCCGACTGTGGTGTAAAATTGTATAAATTGCAAAAAAGAGGTGTGATACTTGTCAGTTCCATGCCAATTTCATAGATCAAACTCCAGAACCTCTCCACCTAATGGTTGCGTCTTAGCCTTTTAAGGCATGAAGGCTTGATGTCATTGGACCAATCACGCCTAAGTCATCTGCTAGTCACTCAAACATCCTGGCTGTCACTGAGTACTTTTCTAAATGAGCAGAAGTAATTCCACTAAGGGAGGCATAAAAAGAGGACTTTATGAGGACACACATTATCTATCGATATGGTGTGCCTAGGTACATCATCACTAATAATGGTAAGCGCTTCTTCAACAGCCTGATGACTAGCATGTGCAGGAAGTTTAAGTTTAACCAGCACAAGTCTTCTATGCACAATGCCCCTACAAATGGCCTGATAAAAGCGTTTAACAAAACACTTTGCAACTTACTTAAAAAAGTTATCGTAAAGTTTGAACGGGATTGGCATCAAAAACTAGGGGAGGCACTTTGGACATACCAACCACATGCAAGACACCGAAAAAGTCGACCCCCTTTTCTTTGGTGTGTGGAGTTTAAGTTATGCTACCATTGGAGCTCCAAATCCCATTGCTCCATATCGCCATATAGGAAGGCTTGACGGAAGCAGAAAATCATAGTTTTTGTGTAGCTGAGCTGGAGGCCCTTGATGAGAAAAAACTTTGGGCGAAGCAAAAGTTTAGAATGCTACCAAGCTCATCTATTAAGGGCATTCAACAAAAAGGTTTGGTCGCACTTATTTCGGGTCGGAGACCAGGTGCTGGCAGTGAGAAGGCCAATCATAGTCTCTCACAAGATTGGGAGCAAGTTCACTTTTAAGTGGGATGGTCCTTATGTGGTCAAAGAAGTCTATATAAATCGTGCCTATAAGATAGTTGATGCTGATGGGGTGTGCATGAAACTCATAAATGGCAAGTTCGTAAAGCGCTACTATCCTTGAAATATGATGTTTGTAAAGCTCCTGTGTAAGAGCCTAAATTGCTCATTCTTTTAAGTCAAATTCCTTTGTATTACTTGTGGTCTACAAGAGTCTAAACCGTGAACGACAAAATAAAATAAAAGATGTTACGTCTTTAAACTAGGTATGGCTTGATCTTTTAGGTTGTTACATTCCTTTTAGGTACATAGGCAACTTGGGTATATTCCCCAAGCACATCCATGAAAAAAGAATGGATAAATAAATGAACAAAAATTTGTTGGTGCTTATTGGTTTTTATTGTTTCTTATTGCTACATATTATAGTATAAACGTGGAATTAAGATATTCATCTTATTGCAATATAATCAAAGCCAATTCCAAAAAAGTTATACTGAGTCAAAAAATAATTAGCAAGTTACAAATAAATAAGCGAAAAAGAAAATCTGAGACAAAGCCACTAGATATGGTTTAGGCATCCAGTGCGCCTAAAAGTTCTTGGACACGTTTCTTCACCGCTACAATTTGAGTTGTTTATTCTGCTCTAACTTGGGGGTGACATCTAATCAACAACCTCATTCAAGAAGAGATATGCCATCTTTGGCTTTCTTCAGTTAAGCCTCAGTCTTTGCTAATTTGCGTTACAATTCCAGCTCATTCGCTTTTGCTCATTTAAGATCAGCCTCAAGTAACCTCCTTCACTTATAAGCTTGGATGATAGCAGTAGTTACCTTATCAAACTGTGCGCCAACCTTTTCACTGAAGTGTGTGTTCTTTAAGTTTGTCTAATAAGGTTGCTTGCTTGTTTAGTATATCTTTGGTAGGAGTTCGATCTTCTAGTTGGGCTTTCAACTTCAGGCACTACCTGGATTCATTCAAATATGCCTCGATAGTATTCTTTAACCCCAAATAATCTGCCTGGAAGGATGGTAAGGTTTCATGTATTAGCTCAGCTTCTTAGTGGATGTTTATGATATCAGCTTCTGTCTTTGGGGTGAAGTTTTTCAGTTGTTGCTGAAAATAGTGGTTCGCACTCAAGGCTAGATCCTTAAACACACTAGAAGCAATTCTCTTATGAAAATAGGTTGAAATGGAAGGAGTAGGAGACTGATAATGGTATGTTTGCTTCACTAACGAAGGCATTTTCTTGATGGAATCATGCTCATATGACTTAAGAACACGCATATAGTCAAGGTGGCTTCGCTGCCTTTGTCACCAGGTTTATCCTTAAGTCTATCTTTGGCTTAAGCAGTATGTTCCTACATTGAAAGGGGGATTACATTAAAAAGAAAAAGGGCGAAAGGGAGTAGGATAACGAGATACACTTCTCCTTTTGCTTTGCTCTTTGATTTTAGTGGACTTGTCGCACTGCTAGATTTGGCCTTGGACCTAGGCAATTTGGTTGCACTATCTAGTTTGCTCTTTGAGCCTGATAAATTCTTTGTTTCACTAATAGAGGGCCTTATATCTAAGCCTTTCAAGGCATCAGTCTTCTCCTTCCCAAGGAAGCAAGTCCTGGTTCTCTGAAGAGACATGTCTGGTCCCATCAAATGACTATAGCCTCCTTCTTTTCTAAGCTTAGCTTAGGATAGAGCATGTTCATTACTCTAGCACGGTTGGCTTATATGTACTCTCTTTTCAGAAGTGACAACTAGGGTAGAGGCATCATCACCGACTCTTACTATAGCAGCTCTTCGTGGTTACACAATCTCACCTCTAGGTTACTTAGGTCCTTAAGAGAAACGATCATTTCGTGAGGATCGCACCAGTTAGCATATGCCATGATGACCAATGTAGACTTCTTATCGGGGAAGTAGGATTGTTATGCTAGACCTTGTTATATGTTCTATAAGGTTGAACCAATAGCGGGCTACATCCTATAAGGTGCCCTCCCAATCATTCATTCGTGGCTAACTTAGCACATCTTGATAGATGCCAAACTGTCGCCCAAACTTACAGGGAAGGAACGGCTCAATTACAATTGTTCTTCTTTGTTGCAGGGTCAAAAACCCATAACAAAGGAAAATCAAATATGTCCTCCAAGTTGGGGATAAGCTCTGGGTGTCAATTAAAGTCATTAATGTATCCTTGGTTAGAGTATTAAAGTACATGACATACAGAGCCTTGGATTTCAATAGCTCTCGAGCTTCTAGAACATCAAAGATCTGATTCATCTTTTCACCCGAGAACCTAACCATATTGCAATGGCTATGCCAATGCTGGAATTATCAAAATAAATTCTAAAGTAAGTCCCTAACCATCCATAAACATAGTGAATAGGAAAAATGACTTCCACCTGATTTAGGCTCCGAGTGATAGAAATTCTACTCAACCCTTGATAAATGCTGGCGTAGGTATGAGTTGTTAGGTTTAGACATTTGCCACAAGCAATCTTGCATGCAGCTACAAATACAGCTAGGGAAATAAGGCACATGCTTCAGTTGGTAATGAAAAGGAGCACAACCAGCAGGAAATAAAGGTGGCAAGGTAAGTTTCTTTGATGAGAGCCTCAAGAATGTTGAGCATCACAAAAGGATCTTTGTCCCTCTTGGTTTGTGATAAGCAAAGTGCAATTAGGCCAGATGGACAGGAGGTATTTATTGGAGCTTTAACCCACTTTTTGTTGTCATGGCTGGGAAGGGGCGTGTAAATCTACCGCCCTAAGAACTAGGAGTATCTATTCAGAAGCAGAAAGTTGAACGATCCCATGAACATCTTGACATAGCCTGTGGAATACATAAAAGTAGAGTAAGTAGAGAAAATGTTATTACCTCCATATCCCACAGAAAGAAATTTTCTGACAGATGGAATGACTTCTTCGTAGTAAGTACCATCAGCTGGAATTCCATCTATAATTCATAAATCCCAAAAGGACATTGACATGTCGTCGCTCTTTGAGGTGTTGGTAGTATGGTACCATAGTTCGCAGAATACTTTGAAAATGGCGAGACTCATGTCATGCGAGAATAAGGATGCATAAGGTTCGTCACAGAGGATCCATTCCATTAGCCTCTACTCAAGTCATTCCCAGTAGCATGGTGCGAAGAAGTTATCAGAGGAGAAAGGTGAAAGGTTGCCCTAGGACAATGACCCATCCACGATGTGATGGTAGAGTAAGTGTTTCACTTCTAGAGAAGGGGTTGAAGATGTAGTGACGTGAGCTTCAAGACACTCGAAGATGTGATGACTCCATCTGAACTCCGTATATGGCGGGTAGATCCCACACTCTAGCATGAGTCTACAAGGTCGCTATGAAGTAAAGAGTGCCCGGACGGTAAAGGTGTTGGCATATCTACCCAAAAAGTCCCTTCATCTACAATGGGATTGTCCTTTCTGTCTAGAATGATAAGAGTTAGCTTCTTGAGACTTGAGAGCATGAGTCTAAAAAATGCATCATGATGAATGAAGAAAAGCAAATCGATACCAAAAAGATTAAGTGTGGGAGTCTTATATGAAGAATTGAATCTACGGGAAGAAACGAAGAAGTCGGCCTCATTTCGCCATCTAATTGGTGGAATCACGGCTAGAAGAAATCCAAATCGATCTCCACAAGATTAAATGAGGGAGCTTCCTGCGAAAATCAAATCTACAGAGAGAAACAATTTGTCGTTTAAAAGTCAATCTCACTTCGAAATGTAATGAGGAAGTAATCGATTTAGCAGGTTCCGAGAAAAAAAAAGAAAAGAATTATTAATTTGAGTTCTCCTAAAAAAAAAAAATCACAAGACCAATAATGAATTTACTTAATTAGATAATACCAACATAATTACCTACAGATGTGAAAAGGGGCGGAAAAAACAAGGAAAGAGTTTGAAAAATTACCAAAGGGGGTTCATAAAAAACAGGGAAACAAAGTTTCAAAAGCCTGCAGCACGTACGGCCACGCCTCTCGACATTGTCCGCGAAAGAGACAAAAAAAACAAAGTGGCAAATTGTGTTGATGACAAATGGCCATTGGGTTATAACCAGGAGAATGCATGGCCGCGCCCCAAAAAAATTTTTTTAAAAAAAAGGCCCTGTAAAAAAGGGGAAGGAAAACTGCAAAACCCTGCTGCCTTCAAAGTTCCCTCTCCATCCCCCCCCCAAAAAAGGCCATATTTGCCCAAATCAAGCTTTTCCCATTTCACCCTTTCTTTACCCAAACAAGGGTTCTTCCTCATTCTCTACACTTCCAGTTTTCACCCTTAATCAAACAATTATGGGGATCCAAATCCAGGACATAGGCAACTTCCATAAGGAGCGAACTTGTCATGAAAGGTGGTGCAAAGGTGGCTCCAACTGGCAAGAAAACTGATTTGAAGAAGATAATGGTTCTGGGTGCTGGTCCAATTGTCACTAGACAAGCTTGTGAATCCGATTACTCAGGTACTCAAGCTTGCAATGGCTTGAAAGAAGAAGGGTATGAAGTTGTTTGGGTAAATTCTAATCCTGCTATTATTATGACTGACCCTGAACTTGCTAATAGAACTTGTGTTATTAGTTGAACAAATTTGTAAAAGGAGAGACCTGATGCTTTGTTGCCAACTATGGGTGGCCAAAAAACTGCTTTGAATTTGGCTACTGCGGTGGCTAAAAGTGAACTCTAAGGGGAAAGGGGAGTGGGAGAGTGGCGAATTAAACTCAAAGGGGAGAGACAGATGAATTGACAACAGCACATGGTAGATTTATATAGCATGGAGTATTTAAGCTTCCCACTTCTACTCCAGCACATGAATTTGTCACCTTCCTACTTCTACTGCAACACATATACTTATCTCTTTGAGTTGGTGATAATTTTTTATCAAAAGCTGTTGATGTAACTTTATCACAAATCCTAGGCCAAATTTTTATCACAAAAAAAGGGGGAAAAAAAAAAAAAAACAAGATGAGGTGCTGCATGAGGGTGCTAGGCTATCCATCTATTTGGAATTTTAAAAAAAAAAATGTAACGGAACCCCAAAAAAATGCTCATTGGGCGTCAAGTTATTTTTTTTGAGCTCCGATATTTATCAATCTAAGTCTATTTAGGGGGTTCATCAAGTCGGGCCCATCTTATCAAGCTCAACTCCTTAAATTAGGGTATGTAAACAAAAAATTTAGGTGAGCGTCAAGTTACAAATTATTTGGCAATAAAAAAGTACACATCAAAATTTTCAATGATCATCTGCGAAGTGTTCAAGACTCAGCTGCTCCAAAAAGGGGGAAAAACACTCCAAGGTGTCTATACGGCCGACTCTCAAGGGCATTTGTAGAAGGTAAAAAAATTAATTATTCGGCCAATCACAAACGATCATGTGTCAAGTGGACTTTAGTAGAGTCATTTGGTCAAAATTAAATGTGCTAAAATTCAGCTAATTAAAAGTCATCACATGTCTTCGACAATGCAAAAATTAGTAATTATTTTTTTAAAAAAGGAAATAATTAATGGGCCCATGCCCAAAGCCCAACTCTAACCTTAGCTAGTGAAACATAGGGGTTTTTCCTTCTCATTTTTGACACTCAGCATTTGGATCATTCAGAGACTCAGACTGCAAGTAGCATCCAACTATCAAGCGAGAAGGATAAGAAACTTGCAAGTTTCAAAAACAACAATTAACTATTTATAGATTAAGATCAAGAACCATTTCAGAGTTGTTCAGCTGATTTGCATCAATTGAGATCGCCCTCAAATCACAAAAGTCACGAGGAGATCGAATTAGATCACTATTTCATTGTATTAAATTAAGAGATTGTATCTACACATATTACATCAATACAAAATTAAATTTGTTTCTCAATTTCTTATCTAATTTATTTTAGGCTAAAAATTTGTACTTACAGCTAGTAATATCCTTTTACTATTCAATCATTCCATTTTTTAAAAATTTACTTAGTACATGATATTTGTCATTTTGCCAATTGATTATTATTTTGTTGTGACATCTTAGTTTCCTAACTTAACGCTAACATCGTTGCTTTAGCATTTTAGCATGGATATCGAAATCCATCTGCAGGAATGATCGTATCAGACATGTACACACGAAAAGCAGAGTAATTAAATGAAAGAAAGGAAGTGAGAAAGAAAATCATGCATCTATACCAAATCTAACATGAAATTCCATAATGTACAACTTGGTTTGTCGATCACAGTTAATTGTTATCCACTTTTCTCGACTTCTCTTTGGTCTAGATATATCTGTATCCTTTGTAAAATGGTTTCTTTGCCTAAAATTGTTGACATCCTGCTGGCGAAGAGAACGCATAAAACTATAAGTAGGCGAGCTATTTCAATCTACGGGTGCTCAAATTCAACAATTCCAACACTTAGGTGGCAGGTCCCTCTAAACGTATGTAGTCGTACATGAGTCCGCAAAACATATTGGCATGTCTAGTTTGAGTCAGATATATCGTGTTATTTCCACTGTGAAGTGATGAGCTTTTTACGCTTATGCTATACAGCCGATATAATCCGTGGATCCCATGCCTTGCAATTGTATTATCCCTTCCTATCAGCCTCGTTGTAAAATGAGGACGGGTCTTCAAGTCAGGGTTGTTGATTCTAACCTGCGAATGAAATACAAATTTGAAGTTGTCAAAGGATACTTCCAATATAATGTCATTAATATAAGAACCAAAGCAGCTCAAATAAACCTGGTCTACGACTTTTCTGAGCTAGACTGCCAAGACTAAGCCTAATTTAGTTCTATGGTGGTAGTCATGTCCAAGCCAATTCTAGTTTGAACCAGGACAACGGTGTTTGAATGCATGGGCCGCTCCATTTTTTAGACCCTCTCAGTAGCCAAAGCTAATTGGTGGATGATGGTAGATAATATGCTTGCCTGCAATTCGGATTCAGAAGCAGAAGCCAGTGCTACTTGTAGTGTGTATTTGGTGTGAGGTTTTATGTCCTTCATAGGGAATATGATCTTCCATGTTGTTGGCTTGTATCCAGTTTTTGTCTTCCTGTAATACAATTACTAGAGTCATAAAAACTGAAAGTTAGAAATTCTGCATGCATAAAAAGCTATACTTAGTAATACCTTAGTACGTGAGCGAAAAACCAATCGTTGCGATAATCACTAACCCCAATCATATAATTAGGATCATGCCTTGGGTACAAGTCAGTGTATCGATCCCACAATCCATATTGCCTGTACCTGTTGATTAACAAAATTAAGAACCCTTTTACTATTAGATGTAATTAATAAATATTCTATTTATTTATTGACAAATTATATGGCTTTGGTCTTATTATTTGTATATTCCAAATTATTTGTGTAAGACCTACACTTTCCATTCAAGTTTAAATTCATTATTTGAAAGTTGCATTTCGGTAAAATAGGATGGAATAAATCTAGCAACACTACCCATTTTTTTGAAAAAATTATTTGTACATGCTTGTCGCCCTATATTGTTTTGTTTTGTTTTATTTTTTTTGGTAGCATGCTCAAAATGAAGGAAGACGGTCATGGTATAAACAGGCGTTCTAATACTAGCTAGTGTGATCAATTTGTATTTGATGCGTTTGCTACCCCAAATATGGATTTTTATCCAGTTCAACAATGTAAGCTATTTTTTTTTTTTTTAAGTCTCAGCTAAGGAACTTTTGATGATTTGAAATAATTTCACCATAATGGACTTTGAGAAAGGGTTTTTTTTGGGGGGGGGGGGGGGCGTGGAGTTCACTAACTTGTTCTCTTTATCATGAAGGAAAAGTCGGTTTGTGAGCATTGGATTGGGGTCAGGAACAAAGAACTCAGCTGCGGTGCGATCAGGAGTTCCAATTTCCCACAATGTTGGTCCTTTCCTTGGAGGCTTGTAAACGAGATCACGCAGGTCAATATGCTTTCCTGGATTTACATAAAAAAAAACAACAAAACCCAAGTCCATAAAAAACATAAAACCTAAGGGAAATGGGAAAGCAAGAAGAAAAGAGCCTAGTTACGCAATATATGTATATACTAATGTAAATATTATGGTTTTGATGCAAATTAGGGAAAATGAGCATGACATCATGAAAGGACTTTTTTTTTTGGGGGGGGGGGGGTACAACTATCTGTGCAATCCGAAGAGCATAGTAAATCGGGACTAAGATTAATCCCAATATACTTAGAGAACAACAATCTTATACATTGGACAAGGACTTCATTAGCTTATTTACAAGTCATTATGCCTAAGAGATTTCATTTTATGCCTCTAATTTACTCAAACAATTGTGACTATAAATATACAGCAAGACGGGCACATCCGCACATATTCTTGTATCAAACTGGCCCTTTTTGTGAAATATTAGTGCGTGCTTAGTGGGAAATGAAGTGTTAGTTGCAAATATTGATAAGCAAGGGCAATAATAATTAAGGTAGGTTGAAGAATTCAATAAACAAGTTGAACTTTTGCCACATGAGCGAGCAACAAAGTTTAGTGAACACACCTGGTGTGATAACTACATGGAAGGCAGATTTGTAGTCTCCTATGAAACCTGGAACCCATGCATAGATGCTATAATTGCCTGCTCGAATATTTTTTATCGCAAACTTGCCATCATGATCTGTTTGGTTCCAAAACTGGTAACCCTGGTAGAACAAATAAACTCTTATCAGTTTTATTTTGCCGTCTTTTGGTCATTTTTGCTAATGTTGGTCGTCTCATATGTAATTGGTACGCTGCATCCATTCGCCAAGGCTTGAATCCTAATGTGTGTATATGGTTGACTTAAAATCCTTGCACAAATAATATGATATATAGTTTCGGGTCTGCAAATTTGACTATAATGTATTGTATTTTTTATTTTTTTTAAAACCTATCTCTATTTTCATAGTCCCATTTCCAAAAAAAGATTAAAATTTCTTGATTAAATTGAGGCACATTACAAAAGCTGTAGACTGTATGTGCAATATTGAATGCTCAAACAGTGGCGTGGAGTACAATCAAACCTTCGTACCTAAGTTGCATGAGTTAACATGTCTAACATCTTCCCCGTCCCATGCCCCAAGTACTTCATGTTGCGTTAGCCTTAAACAGCGGACCAACAGATGACAAGTTTGTCCACAAAATAAAAACGAAAGAGAAAAGAAAAATTCTTTAGCTAACATGAAAGAAATCGTTGCTGACCTTCATTTCTGTTTGCCATGAGCCCGCACGTCCAGGTCGTGCCAAACCAATCCATGCAGAACTTGCAGGGACCGGTTCGTTACATCTATAGTTAGCAAAAAACACAAAATGCAAATGCGCATTGCGCACCTTAAATAACTGTTGAAGTAATGCAAATAGCCAAACCAAATACTATAAATCCAAAAAATAAAAATCCAATGATTTCAAATCACCAATTGTCAATAGGTATAATCATCAATTATCAATTGTGAAATGTTATTATCCACAGGCCATACGCCCAATAGATAAAATGATAACGAATCGGCTTCAACAAAGGAAGGATCCTATGAGTAATCATATATAATTGAGAAAAATTGTAAATAGCCAAATATTTGCACAATTTATAAGTACTATCACTTCTACGCCATCCTATCATGACATTATTTCTCAATTTAGTGTATCATCTAATTAGTTTGTCTGCTTAATTAAGATACTTTTATTTGTGCCTTGCATCAATACCCTTATTATTTTCATAAAAATTATCTAATTTATGTGCAACTTGAATGGCGGTAGTATTGAAGGTCGATACAATGGTTCAAGGAAATACCTATCCTTGACTAACAATCTACCAAAAACCGATCCACGCTGGTTAGCCTTGGGAAAATCTGTTGAATGTGGGAAATCATAGGGCCATTTTTCAACTTCCTTAAGCATCTGATACAACGATAGTCTTAGAAAAACAACTAATGCAAATAGTTAGACTAGAATATGAAAAATAGAATGTATATAGTTGCATCGTTATTACCTGATCCTTGGCTTTGTGCCAGAGTGTACGTGGATCACCTTTATTTGAAAGCAAGTTTAAATGCACCAGGTATGGGCCAAATACCTTCTTCCACGCCTCTTGCTTCTCAAAACTCATTATCAAGTCTTTACCGGCATAGTGTGTGCTATGAAACATCTGTTCCATGACATTTAAGCACAAGGAAATGAATCTTCTCCTCTATCTAACTGAACAATAATGTGTTGCAGACTAATTGTAAGGGAGTTGACACTGTTGGTGGGAATTTTGACTAAACTAATGCTAAATAAAACAATCTAGTCCACCGTAGTGTAGGATGATCACATGCAACACTAAATTTCCCTCCGTTTCCATTTTTGTTATAAATTTTTGGCTCCCATATACCCCATTTTCGACTACTTTCAGCATACTCAAGTACTTACCGCGAGTAAAGTTGGGCCAACATGAGAGGTAAGGGATTGCTTCAATGGGCCGCCCAAACGGAATTCACCACTTGGTGTTATAAGCCAAAAACCAATAGGGGGGTTGAACGAGATCCACCCATTCACCTTGTTGTCTTTGTCTTCATTGGAATACTGATACTTATCATCCACCTACACCATGTACAATACACGATACAAATCAAAGTGATATAACATAGTGAAGAAGTTATATTACCTTTATTATTAAATCAGCTAATTAGCTTGATATTTTGTTAGAGGTTTGTTAGAAGGTTGTTAGGTTGTTGGCAGGTAGTTGAGGGAACAATGTACATATATATACCACACTGTCCCATTCAAAGAAATATAACAGAATAATTACTTCTTCTCTCTCGTTCTATCTCTTGCTCTCTGCTCTTTCTTCTTCCTGATTTCATTTTACATGGTATCAGAGTCAGGTTGAACTCCTGGATTCATACTCGATTCTGATAAACTTGATTCAATCCAGCACTTGATTCGTCTGGATTGATCACATCATCTTTGCTTAATCGATCCTTTGTTCTGATTAAGCGCTTCAACTTCATTTTTCATTTCACAAATCTGATTCTTGAAAGAATACCTAAGTTTTTTTTCAATGGCGACTGACAATGACCCATTCTTACTAACTGGAGCAGATCACCCAGGATTACAGCTTACAAACAAACAATTCGATGGTGATAACTTTACTGGTTGGAGCAGATTAGCTCGTATGGCTCTTGAAGCTAGATTAAAATTAGGTTTCATTGATGGAACTTGCACCAAACCTGATGCAGGTTCTGAGAATATGCAAAAATGGCTTCGGTGCGATTATATAGTGCGATGTTGGCTGCTGAATTCCATGGTTCCAACCATTGCTGAAAGTTTGATGTATGTTCCTTCAGCCAAGGAACTATGGAGTGAGCTGGCTGAGAGGTTTGGGGAAGCCCAGGGACCTTTGATATACCAATTAAATCGTGATCTAATTCTTCTGTCACAAGGAAATGAATCAATCTCAATGTATTATTCCAGGATGAAGAAATCTTGGGATGAATTACAGGAAATCGATGAATTTCCTAGATGTGTCTGTGCAGCTGCTAAAGCATGTACTTGTGATTTACACAAAAAAATCTTAGATTTGGAGTCCAGAAACAAGCTGTTTCAGTTCCTTATGTGACTGAACTCTGGTTATGATGCAATCAAGAACCAAATTCTTGCTATGGATCCATTGCCTACAGTTAACAGGGCATATTATATCTTGCAACAACAAGAAAAGCAAAGGAGGTTGAAGGAGGACATGCTAATCATGTCTGATGTTGAGGCTCATGTTGCATATAAGCATGCCCTAAACATGCTCCTATTATCAAGAAGGATAGCAAGAAGGCCAAAAGTGACAAATTCTGCCAGCACTGCAAGGTGAAAGGTCATAGCATTGATCAATGCTTCAAAATTCATGGTTATCCCGATTGGTACAAAGAAAAATATGGAGCAAAATTGGCTGCTCAGGTCACAGCATCAGAATGTCATGCTGAGACACCTGTACATGAAAGCTCCCTAGATATTAATGAAGATCATTCTACTACTCAAGGAACTAATACAGCATTGATCAATGCTGTCTGCCAAGAGGTTTTGAAGGCTCTCAAGGGACAAACTGGCCAAGCTGGAGGTTCTGGTAATCTGGCTGCTGGGCTAGTTCATGGTGCATTTGTAAGTAACTCACTGGTTGCATCTTCCTTTATGCAATTGGATAAATTTACTAGTTTATCATGGATAGTGGATACAGGAGCTTCAGATCATATGTCTTCACATTCATCTTCTTTTACTCAAAAGAAGAAACTGCAAAGGCCAATACTAATAAAATTACTAGATGGGAACACCAAGACTGTTACTATGGTGGGAAACATACAAATACATCCTAACATTACCCTTAAGGATGTTTTGTATGTCAAAGATTTTCAATATAATTTGCTATCCATCAGCAAATTGTTGGAGGATGGTGATCTCATGGCACTATTTGCTCAAAAAGGATTCATCATACAGGACCCTATTACCAGAAGAATTGTAGCTGATGGTGCTAAGGAATTCGGACTTTACAAATTGAAGATTGCTGATCTTCAACACAAGTCTATGGTTGGTAATGTCCTTTCACATACCAAAGCAGACTCTCCAAAAGTTCATTATAAGAATTTAGCTTTGTTGCACACTAGCCTGGGACATGCATCTTTGACAAAAATGTCTCACTTACATACTATTCTTGGTGATGTTTTGAGAAAGTTCATATGTGATTCATGTCAAATGGCTAAGTTTCATAGAGTTCCCTTCCCTGTTAGCAGTTCAAGGGCTACTGTTCCTTTTGAATTGATTCATGCAGATCTTTGGGGTCCCTATAAGAAACAAGACACTAGGGGAGCACATTATTTCCTTACAATTCTTGATGATCATACTCGGTCTACCTGGGTGTACTTGTTGAATAATAAGATGCAAGTTCCTGCTCAAATAAAGAATTTTATTTTGTAAGTTCAGAATCAGTTCACAGCAAATATTAAGACCATCAGAACTGATAATGGTACTGAGTTTCTTCAGGATGTTTGTGATTCTTTGTTTAAACAATTTGGCATTTCTCATCAAAAGAGTGTTGCTGGCACACCACAACAGAATGGGAGAGTTGAAAGGAAGCATAGACATTTGGTTGAAACTGCTAGAGCCCTCAAAATCCATGCCAATCTCCCTAATAAGTTTTGGGGATCCTGTATACTTGCAGCTACATACATCATAAATAGACTTCCTTCTTCTGTTTTGGAATGGAAGTCCCCCTTTGAAAGTTTGTATGGTTTCAAACCTGACTTGTCACACCTAAAAACTATTGGTTGTTTGTGCTATGCTTTGAGTCTCAAGCCTAGGCATGACGAATTTGCAGCTAAGGGCAGACGATGTATTCCATTGGGATATCCTATTGGACAGAAAGCATATAAATTGTATGATTTGGATAATCACACTGTGTTTGTCAGCAGAGATGTTCATTTTGAGGAAGAAATTTTCCCTTTCAGGCAACATGATTTCCCAAAACACAATCACCTTCCTTCCATAATGCCTTCATATTTACCTTTGTCCCCAGACTCTACAGAGCTTCTTGAGTCTGACCTTTTACTGCCAGTTTAGCTATCACATCCATCTATCCCAGATATCATTTCATTCCCCATTCTAGAGCAGCCACCTGTTCCCATTTCTACTTCTAATCATCCACCTAATACTGTTGATCCTTCCCCACAAGAACCCTCTTGTAGTCCTTCTTCCACACATCCTTCCCCAGTTACACATCCTTCACCTTCCCTAAGAAAAACTATTAGGACTGTCAAACCTCCCAGTTGGCTCAAGGATTTTGCTTGTTCTGCCTCTGTATCTGCGCCTAAGTCAGAATGCTCAACCGTTTTATACCCCCTTTTTCAATCCTCAGATTTGAACCATTTACATCCTGAATATGTTACATCCTTATGCAATGTCTTTTCCTTGAGAGAACCTCATACTTATGCTCAAGCCAGACAAGACCCTAGGTGGGTTGATGCCATACAGCATGAGATAACTGCTTTGGAAACCAATGACACTTGGGAAATCACAGATTTACCCCCTGGCAAAAAAGCCATTAGCTCTAAGTGGGTATACAAAATCAAGTTCAAATCTGATGGCACAGTTGAGAGGTTTAAAGCCAGGTTTGTTGTTTGTGGTTTTGACCAAATTCCAGATGAAGACTACACAAATACTTTCTCCCCTGTTGCCAAGTTACCTACTGTCAGAACCTTGGTTGCATTGGCTACTGCCAAACATTGGCCGATACACCAGCTTGACATTAATAATGCTTTCCTCCACGGTTTCTTAGATGAGGAAATTTACATATTGCCCCCAGAAGGATATATGAAGGCTGAGGGCAAAGTTTGCAAGCTCAAACGTTCATTATATGGGTTGAAACAAGCCTCCCGACAATGGAACAAGGAGTTTACTACTTTCCTTATTGCTCGAGGTTTTATTCAATCTAAACACGATTATTCTCTGTTTACTAAGGGTTCTGGTTCAACCTTTTTGGCTGTCCTTGTTTATGTTGATGATGTCTTGATAACTGGGGCAACTTCTACTGACATTGTTTTGCTCAAACAAGCCCTTGATCAGACTTTTACTATCAAGGACTTGGGACTCATGCGATATTTTTTGGGCATTGAGGTGGCAAGGTCCTCGGCTGGGACTCTCCTCAATCAAAGAAAATATATTCTTGATATTCTCAAGGATGCTGGTCTTACAGCATGCAAGCCTAGGACATTTCCTTTACCTATAAACCTCAAGCTCTCTATTGACAAAGGTGCATTGATTCCTAAACCTGAAGTGTATAGAAGACTTATTGGCCACTTGTTGTATCTTAATATTACTCGGCCTGATATCTCATATTCTGTACAACATCTTAGCCAATTTGTCAGTCAACCTCGAGAACCACATTTGCAAGCAGTTTTTCATTTACTGAAATATCTCAAGGGTACAGTGAATGCTGGATTATTTTACTCAGCTTCCTCTGATCTTAGTCTCAGCGCCTATACAGATGCAGATTGGGGACGATGTATCTCAACTAGAAGATCTCTTACTAGTTTTTGCATCTTTCTTGGTGGTTGCCTGGTTTCCTGGAAAATGAAGAAACAGGCCACTGTTTCTAAGTCCTCTGCTGAGTCTGAGTATCGAGCTATGTCAGAGACCACTAGTGAGCTTGTCTGGATGGTTGGCCTTCTTCGTGATCTTCAGATCCCTATATCCCTACCCCTCACTCTATACTGTGACAATAAATCTGCTCAATATATTGCAGCTAACCCCGTATTTTACAATCGTACCAAACACTTGGATATAGATTGTCATTATGTCAGGGACAAGATTCAAGAAGGCTTTCTGAAAACTTCTCACATCAGTTCTCATCACCAAATCGCTGATATCATGACCAAGCCTCTTTCTTCAATGCACCATCGTGCATTAGCTATCAAGTTGGGCCTTGTCTTCCATCCAAGTCTTGAGGGGGGGCTAAAGAAGTTATATTACCTTTATTTCTATTTTATTAAATCAACTAATTAGCTTGATATTTTGTTAGAGGTTTGTTAGAAGGTTGTTAGGTTGTTGGCAGGTAGTTGAGGGAACAATGTACATATATATACCACACTGTCCCATTCAAAAAAATATAACAGAATGATTACTTCTTTTCTCTCATTCTATCTCTTGCTCTCTGCTCTTTCTTCTTCCTGATTTCATTTTACACATAGTATAAATATAATACCAAATCAATAAGAAATGTAGAGGTTATTCTGCCTTGTAAGTGAGGAAAAGACCTTTGTCGGGGAGGAATAGATTACACTCATAGGATTTACCCAAAAAATGTGTAGAATGTATTGATATAATGATAAATTTAACGTAATTTGAATTGAGAACTTCAAGGCTTAACCTTTGGCCCAAATTTCTTTTGCACGTTCCACCATTATCGGTGTGCCATATAGGTGTTTTTTGTTTGGGGGGAGGGACCAAGCTCAACTTGACGACTGTTAGATGCAGAGAGAATTTGGCTCCTCCGGGATTGAACCAAGGAAGCTTCCTAGAGAAGCACTCACAAGACCACTAAGGCAAGTGCCATGCCCTTAATTTTTAAACTGCACTGGATATATTCTAGATGATGAAGGATATCAATAAAGCTATAGAATTACATACCTCTCCTTTAAGCCTTCGATTGATTGGATTTGTCAAGCGAACAGCTTCTTTATAGGCAAGATGCACACCATTCGCACGGTCTTGTGGCGTTGGCATAATCCGTTGTATCTTATCTGAAATCGCCATGTAATGAAACCTAAAAAATTTTTCCCATCCCACATAGAATTAGAATTAGAATTGCTTTTCTTTTTTTTTTTCAAGATGAAAGGAGGTTCAAAGGCCAAGATTTATACAAGATTTAGGTCTAATTTTCTAGTGACGACTAGCAGAGATTGACAGCAAAATAAGATCAACTATGGAAGTAGGGCCATTTTCTTACTTGTCACTTCGCGGCTTGTAAACCGCCCTAATCTGACCGACTTCAGCAGCAGGCCATCCTTTTGCACGCTTAAAAATGGCATATGAGTAGAACCCAGAGTGGCCACGAAGCAATACATACCTACATGTCTGGTTCCGTTAGACACTTAGTTTGCCATACTTCACTATAATGCAAACCGAAAAAATTCCCACAAAGTAACTTTTTTCAGCTTTTTAGTAAATGTCTTACTTTCATCACAAATTTCATAAGTTTGTTTTCATACCTCTTGTCTACCCTTAGCGGAATTGGTGATCTCTGCCGACATACGAATGAAATCTCTACCTGATCATTAGTATAATTTATGACCTTAAAACTTGTTCCTATCAACCTGCATGATAAAAATAGATGGTTAGTGCATCATCTAGGAAATATATAGCTACCTATCATCATATGACCGACTCCAAATTAGCTCGAAAAGTACTCTGTCTCGTCCTTCTGTTGACTGTCCAGGTGAGTTGCTGAAGCAACATCCCAGTACCTACATTGTATACATAAATATGAACTAAGTATTAGTTGTCTAATGTAAATTATAAGAAGAAACCAAAAATGAAAAAGCATGATGGTACCCCCTATCAGATTCCTTGTTACGGGTTTCAAGTAGATTATCAAGCCCTCCGAACCGTATTCCTGTAACAAAACCCTCTGGGACTATAAAGGTGACTTTGAGGATGTCGTTCTCCAAAGAAACCTGTATGATCATTCCTCACTTGAGTCATGATATGAGAATACCATGCGATATAACATAAAGAAACTTTTGTAATACTTTTCAGAGTTCATGACCCCTAAAATTGTATCGGAATTAAATGTTGCATCAAGCATAATTTGAATGCTACCAGTTTCTTTTTTTTTTTCTTTTTTTTTGGTGGAAGGATGCTACACATAATCACAAAGTTGGGAATTTTACATTTTACAGTCTAAATCCTAGGCCATCATAGAAAAAGAAGAAGAGGGAGAAGAACGACAGTATGTAAAATGGTCTAACACATACTAAAACATTTAGTTTTGTCAACGAGACTGGAAGAAGAGATGAAGAACTCACGTATTTGCCATTCCGCTTGAGTCGAACATTAGGGGACTGTCCTGAGAGCGATCTCCTATGCTCAGTCCTACAAAGTCACAACAAAATCAGCACAACATACGTTCATCACACATAAAAAAGTACTATGCAGCAGTGCAGACAAAACAAAAAAGGCGTGTCATACGAGGACTATGGGAAAAAAAAAACCTCATGCAAGCACTAATTAAGACTATTAAGTCTACTATATTTAATATGTTTTGATGAAAATAAAAGAGGTAATTATGTATATACTTGAATGAATTGATATATTCAAAGTGTGTTTAATATGTGTTTGATTTATGTGGATATTTTATATATTATTAATTACAACCTATTAGTTCTCAATTTATTTGACCCTGTGATATATATCTTATCTAGTTTGACCCACTTTGACAAGTACAATTTCTATCTAGGTCAAAATATCTTAATAAGTTTTGTCAAAGTCAGTGGATCTGATTTTGGTGTGGTATCATGCAAGTATAGCTTGCTTCTTACATACATATGTCATACTGTATCTAGGAGTTTAAAATATTTGATCTAACTTTGATATATAACCTGATATGCTTTGATGTTATTACATCAAAGCCAGTCAATCTTACTTCGAAATACATGTTTGAGTGATAACATGTTTGTATATGTGATTATACATGTTGAGTAAGCCTTATTTTGTTGTTGTATTTGTGTGCTTAAAGCATCATGATTATAAACTTCAATGTTATTTTGTCAAAATCACGAAATCTAACTTTGGAATATGCGTTTGATCAATAGCAAGATCTTGTGTGTTGATAAACATGCTTGTTTTTAATTAATGATTTTGATATGATAATCAATTTTCCTTCGAAAGGATGATCAACCTTATTTGGAAAGAATTTTTATAAGATCTTGTGATTGATTATAGTCAGCGTATTTAGAAATATTATAAGCTTGATTAATGACATACTTACCTAAAGTTCATGTACTATTTATGTTGATCAAAATATCTATGCTATATTTTCGGAAGCTATCTTTGACATATCTTTGAAATATGTTAGGGGATTATCTCGATTTCAAAGTAAGACTTGGATGCTATAATGGTCACATCATTGCCACATCCAAGAACTAAGTACAGAAAGTTCAAAGTCAAAGACAATGGCATTGAAATCACGACAACACCAAATCTAATTAATTTAGAGACTTGCCAAGATTGTATGAAAGATCTCATCCAACGGCCATATGAAGATCACAAACCTATGTAAAGTGATGAAGAAAAGAGGTCAGATAGAACACTTGAGCATGTTGAGATAATCATATTGAAATTGTAATCTTATAATATTCTTAATTGTAATCTCTTGTGAGGATTAAGTCTTTGTGAGATAAACTTGCAATAAGTGAGTTGGAGAACTTACTTGAGTGGCTAAGTGTTGAGTGAAATAATACTTAGTGAGTAACTCAACTTAAGGTACCTAGTTAAGTGGTAAATCTAGGAGAGTGTCTCTAAATCTAGTGGCTAGTCTTAGAAGTATTCAAGGGAGCTGTTGTGAAGTCAAGGACTCAACACTATAATTTCTTAAATAAATAAGAAGTGGAAAAGTTTAAATTCTAAGGGAAGAAGAGCATTAGGTAGTGACTAACCCTATTTGAAAGGACCAACCTCGTAAAGACATCAAGTGTTTTGTGCCCTTTACTATGCTCAAAGACTTTTTGTTTAGTTTGGTAACTAACTGTCAAAGTTGTTTATATTGACTTTGGCATTATTTGCTTCAAAAGGTGTTGAAGTTTCTTTAAGTTTTAATTTTTTGTCAATCATCCTTATTCACCCTTTCTCAGGTGATATCTCTTTAGCTTTAGAACCTTCACAGACATTTGTAACATATAATACATAATTAATTTGAACTTCATAAGGAAATACTCTTGACATAAAATTAGATATTATGAGTTGATAAGGAGGCTTTTTAAGTGCATGGCAACCTAGACCACTATCTTAGTGATCTAAGGACCACAATATGATTTGTGTCTTTATTGAGCACTTGATTCAAACATTGAGCTTGAAACGATAGTGTTTCCCTATAAAATACATGCATTCTTGGGCTAGTTTTACTGTTAGTGGTCTTGTGCAAGAGTAGTCAATAAATTAGACATTGTATCAAATGCAAGACGTGTTTTTTGTACTAGGTTAGTAAAAGTGTTCAGGCTAAGTGGATACTTGAAATGGAAGAGGGGAAGACAGCTTGTTTCAATGTAGAAGTACCATATTGTTACGGGACTTTAAAATTCCATATTTGAGATGAATTTGCATACCTTAGAAGTATTGACATTTACCTCCCTAACCTATGTAGAAAAGGTGTTTTAACATTCTTGCCTTTTCATACTGAGCTTTACCCACCTTAACTGATAGAGGCATTAACATATACTTGCTAAGTTGTAAAATATTTGTAAAATTTTGACTAACTCATAGTTTACCAACCTTAACCTTTACCCCCTAACTGATGGATGCACAAACAACTCTGAGTAAGGAATAACATGAACATCAAAATGTTAGAACTGAAAGTGCTTAGTTGCATGGAAAGCTCTAAAGTTAGAAGCATACCTAAAGATGGTTCAAGATGCTGCTTAGTAAAGAGTTTAGGCTGTTGAAGAGGACTTCAAGGAGAAAAAGGTCTCCCGGAGCTATCCCCAAATTTTGAGAGATGTAGCCATGGAAATGTTTAAGGTTTAACTCCGAAACATAATTAGTATGGCTAACTCTAAGACAGGTGTTGAAGTTCAAAAGCTAAGGATGAGAAGTGCTTATTTGAATATACTTAATTTCTTCATTTAATGCTTCCTATTGCTTTTGGACCATTGTAAACTTTTGTGTTTATGTTAAAGTTTTTAACATTTTGCATGGTTTTTGTCTTCTTTTAACAAGTTTTATAATTATGCTTTTAGAAAGTGTTAGGATTACAAATGCTACTTACTAATGCTGCTACCTCCTTTTTCTGGTATAATCAGTTAGGCAAAAATGGGTTAGCTCAGTCTTACTGCCTATAATAGCTTTTCCCCTTTTCACACTATTCTTGTATTAGGTGGGTTTTCTGCCACATATATATGATGTGGTCATATATCAGCTAAATGGTATGGAGTAATACAATGAGATTGCTTCTTTTTTCAACATCAACCCTTTCATTAGAGCACTCAGCTCGTTGTGAATCTTATTATGGTATCAGAGCATGGATTGGTGATTTTAGATCATCTTCCAAATTTTTCTTGTCAATTAATTGAATTGAGTCTTCAATTGATCTAGTCTACGATCAAATCCTTAAATACAATCATCATATTTTCGATTTGTTGTTTCGATTCATCAACTAGTTTAGCTATCAATCTATGATTTGAAATCATTTATCTAGGGTTCCTCATCTCCCATTTGATTTTTCAAACAAAATGGCTGCTCAAGGAAACCGGTTACCTCAGATCGAGCCTACTGACCCCTTGTATATCAATCCTAGCTTCAGATAACCCAGGACAACCCTTAAGTTTTGAACATCTTCAATGGTGAAAATTTTGACAACTGAAAAAGGTTAGTGATCATCACCTTATCAGCTAGACACAAGCTAGCTCTTATTGATGGGAACTGCACTAATCCAAGTTCTATATTAGCTCTCTTCATTCTTTGGCAATGAGACAATGCTATGGTTCTTTCCTAGCTTTTAAATTCCTTGAGTGAAAACATCAGGAATAGTGTATTGTACTTTGAAATAGCAAGAGAGTTATGGACGGATTTAGAGGAGAGATTTGGGCAATCAAATAAGGCTAGACTATTTTAGGTATAAAACGATGTTTCATGCTTGTCTCAAGGAGACCTAGATATTGCTAGCTATTATACCAGAGCTAAACAACTCTAGGATATATCTAATGCTATTGGTGGGGTTCCTAGATGTACTTGCGCGAAATGTGAGCGTGGAATCAATGTTAAATTGCAAAAGTACATTGAAGAGCAATGGCTTATCCAGTTTTTAATTGGTCTTAATGGTAGCTACTATGCATTAGAGGTAATATCCTCGTGGTGACACCTTTTTCTACTATAAGTCAGGCATATTTACTGCTTGTCCAAGAAGAAAGGCAGAGACAAGTTAAGATTGAGACACATTTCCTCAACGAAAAAACCTCTCTGTCTACTGCCACTAATAGAAAACCCTCACAACTAGATATCTGGAAATCCAATCAGACGAAAATTGATACAAGAAGATCACAACTATATTGTGATCATTGTAAAAGATCTGGCTATACAACTAACAAGTGTTTTAAGATCTATGGATATCCTAATAGACCTCAAGGTAGAGGCAGAGACAGCTATAGACTTCCTCAAGGAAGACAGGTATACAACATCTGGATAGAGAATGATCAGCAGGAAGCACAATCTAAGCCAACTATCCATGTCTTACCTAGTTTGAACTCAGAATAAAGCAAGCAGCTCTTTCAATTTTTAACTAATCTCACTAGCACCAAACAACAGAAGCATAGTGATCAAGACAGTGTTAGTGCTTATATGGCAGGTATAACCTCTCCTTCAACAACCATATATAATCCCAAAGCTATTTGTTACTTGTGCAAGCTAGATAACGGATCTTGGATTATAGATTCTGGTGCTAGTGATCATAGGAGTTTTGATGTTGATGCTTTGCATGATATGAGCTTACTTGATAACCCAATCTTAGTTTCCTTGCCAAATGGATACAAATTCAAAGTTAGTCAGCATGAGAAATTAAAACTAAATGACAATTTAGTGCTGAACCATGTCTTACTGGTGCCACATTTCAAGTATAACCTACTGTCTATCAAAAGATTAGCAAGTCAGTTACAGTGTGAAGTAGTTTTTACAAAGGATTCATGTATGTTACAGGGCCTTTCTTTGAAGAGGCCAGTGTTAGTTGGTAAAGTGGCTTATAGACTTTACATATTAGACAAAAGATTGGTGAAGAAGCCAAGTCTTTTAAGGATTTATCCTCTAGTTACAGTAATTTGTATGTTGATTGTAATAAGGCATTTCAGACCTCTTGTAATCATGCCATAAGGTAGTTAAGTTTTGATGTTTGGCACATAATGGTTAGACATACACCTTACAAGAAAATGAGATTTTTGCCTTTGGAGATTAACTTCAAAGACGTAAAGCATGATATGCCCTGTGGTATTTATCCAAGGGCAAAACAACAGAGGTTGCCTTTTCAGCTAAGCAGTATATCTACTCTCATTTTGAAGTTGTTCATAAGGATACGTGGGGCCTATACCATACTAATTAAAACATATGTTGGGCATAGAGTTTTCCGAACCATTATAGATGACTATACAAGAACAACTTAGACACATTTAATGGTGACAAAGGATGAGGCAATAGTTCTGATTGACAAAGGATGAGGCAATAACTTTGATTGAGTCTTTTGTTCAGATGGCACAAACACAGTTTTCTACCATTGTTAAAATCCTCAGATCTGACAATGCATTGGAACTTAGTACCAGTCACGCAGGCTTAGACTTCTTTACAACAAGTGGGATTCTGCATCAAACTAGTTGTGTTCAAACTCCACAACAAAATGGAGTTGTGGAGAGAAAGCTCAAGCACTTGCTTGAAGTATCAAAAGCCCTGTTATTTTAATCCAACTTGCCTTTAAGGTTTTGGGGGGTGTGTGTAAGCCACTTACCTCATTAATAGGCTACCCACTGCAGTCGTCGAGAACAAAACACCTTTTGATTTGCTTTGTGGTCAAAAGCCTTCATATGATCACCTTAGGGTGTTTGGCTTCTTATGTTACATGTCCAAACTAAGAAAGGAAGAGATAAGTTCTAGGCTAGAGCTATCCCTTGTGTGTTTCTTGGGTATCCATATGGGAAGAAAGCATATAAAGCTATGACTCTTGACACTCATAAATTCCATACATCCAAAAAACATCATCTTTCATGAGCACATCTTCCCTTTTTCAAACTCTCCTCACCAGCCTTTGTTCCCTACAACTGCAGAAGTCTTTCCTAATGGTGTGGCAGTATCACATGATTCAAGCAATGAACCTCTGCTAAAAATTCCCTTAGAAGAAGAAAACAGTGAAGTACCCTTGTCGGATCTTCAACAATCATAATAGAGAAGATTAGAAAGATCACATCCAGCACCAAGGTATTTGGGTGCCTATGTTTGCACCACTTATAAAGAGTCCAGTCATTTCACAACTATTACTAACCTCAGCTTTCAACCACCAAGTGTGCCAATTCATTACCTCACTATTGATAGCTAGCAGCTGCTTAGTAACCTCAACTTTATAGAACCTCAGAGTTATGACCAAGCTGTGTTGCACCCAAGCTAGCAAGCACCTATGAACAAAGAATTGCAAGCCTTGGAACACACCAAAACTTGGGAAATTGTTCCCTTGCCTCAAGTAAAAAGACCTATAGCATTTAAGTGGGTATATAAGGTCAAGTGCAAAGCATATGGAAGCATTGAAAGGCTGAAAGCTAGACTTGTAGTAAAAGGGTTCACACAAAATAGGGAATTGATCACATAGACACTTTTTCACCAGCTGTCAAAATGATAACTATTAGAATTTTAACGACAGTAGCCATCAAGAGAGGTTGGGAATTACATCAACTTAATGTCAATAATGCCTTCCTTCATGGTGATCTGCATGACGAGATTTACATGATGCTTTCACAAGGAGTTCATTCCACTATCCCTAATGCAGTGTACAGACTAAGAAAGTCCTTTTATGGCCTCAAATAGGCCTTTAGGTAGTGGTATGCCAAGCTCAGTGAAGTCCTTTTCCAAAGGGGTTACAAACATTCAGAGAATGACTACTCTCTTTTCTATAAAGAGACTAGGGACTCAGTAGTGTTCTTAGCTATTACTGTGGATGATATTCTATTGACAGGCAATGATGAGAAGGAAAATATCATCCCTTAAGTCCTTTCTTAATGACAGCTTTAAATTCAAATACCTAATATATGTGCATTGTTTCCTTAGGATTGAAGTCCTTATATCAAGCCAAGGTTTGGTTCTTATATAGTGCAAGCTTACAATGGATTTGCTGCAGGAGTTTGATTACATTGAAGCCTCATCTGTAGTCTGTCCCATTGATTACAACATTGAACTAGCTCCAGATAAGAGTACCTTGCTAGAAGATCCAAGCAGATATCGAAGATTGATTGGTAAACTTAACTTTCTTACCAATACCAGGCCCGACATAGCTTTCTCAGTCTAACACCTAAGTCAGTTTGTTCAACACCCAAGAGAACCTCTATGCAAGCTGCTCAGCATGTACTTAGAAATTTGAAAGGAGAGCCATCTTTGGGAATCCTTCTCAACAAAAATTTTATCTTTGATCTCCTAGCATACTGAGATGCAGACTGGGTTTCATACCCTTACAGTAGGAAATTCGTGAGTGGTTTTATGGTGTTCTTAGGAAATACTTTAATTGCCTAAAAATCAAAGAAAGAAGTTACAGTTTCTTTATCCTCAGCTGAAGTTGAGTATAGGAACATGAGAGGTCTTGTTGCTGAATTATCCTAGATGAGCAGGTTGCATGAACTTACTATCACTTCAGTCACATCAATACCTGTTAAGTGTGACATCTTACTGCAATTTACATTTTAAAGAATCCTATTTTCCATGAAGGAACAAAGCTCCTCGAAATCGATTGTCACTTTGTTAAATAGAAGCTTATGAAAGGGTTGTTCAGATTAAGCCATGTCCCCACTCAACATCAAGTGGCTGACATTCTAACCAAACGTCTCACAAGGCTGTAGCACCATGTTATGCTCTCCAAATTGGGGGTTCAAACGCCCTTCAATATGAGGGGGTAGGGGGGTGTTAGGATTACTGATGCTACTTATTGATGCTGCTCCCTCCTCTTTCTGGTATAATCAGTTAGGCAATAATTGGTTAGCTCAGTCTTGTTGCCTATAACAGCTTTTTCCCTTTTCATGCTATCCTTGTATTAGGCAGGAAAGCCATTTTTTTGTTTTCTGCCATATATATATATATATATATATGCACACACATATACATATAATGTGGTCATATATCAGCTAAATGGTATGAAGTAATGCAATGAGATTGCTTCTTCTCTCTACATCATCCCTCTCATTGGAGTACTAAGCTCTTTATGAATCTTATTCAAAGCCTATGCAACCCATGAATCAACCTCCTTGGATTGCAAGGCGGCTCATTGTAGATACATCATGTGATGAACGACTTTTTGGCATTCCTTTTTTTTTTAATCTTTCCTTTTTTTCTCAAAAAAATAGTTGTATGTGGTAAAGTGGGTCCCATCATAAATATTTTATTTGGTGATATGAGGTGATTACCCTTGTATTGTTTAGGTGAGGGAATAAGAGACAAAATTTTGGTCAAGGGTTGGAAGGGTACGTAGGCTTCCACTTTAGTGATCCGAAATATGGATCGTGCGTTGGGGAGGCTCTAAAGCATGCTTTTGCACTTCTTCATTGAGTTATGGATTACGAGCTTATGCTGTGAGAGCAATGAGTCATGTCTCACTCGGTTCAAGTGAAACATTACACCTTTTTATTGATTTGGCCTGTCGCTGATTATTTATTTACACCAAGATCTTTTCATTTTGGACTCTTTTTGGTCTCATGTCCTTATAGATTTGCTATGATAATAGTTGATGAATTCTATGTACTTAAGTTTAGATTTGCTCTCAATAAATTTGATAATCATGAACTCAACCCCCCCCCCCAAAAAAAAAAAGAAGCTTTGTTGATTTTATTTCGGATGATGCCACTAGTGAGAAGAAAGATAAAGGTACAAGGTGAATTTGAAGACAATCTAGCGAAGCATAAGATGATCATATTACTAGGAAAAACTGCATCATGTGATTATTTAAAGAAAAAATACTTTGTGACAAAGTGGTTATTACTTCTTTTAAATGAATTGTTAGATAAGTTTAATAAGGGCTCACCCTTACATATGTGTAGATCCCTAAGAACTTATCAAACATCTACGTGAGGCTCCCAAAAAGAATCGCCTAGAATAACTCAGAATATCTGACCAATAAATATATACATTTTTTTAAATGAAAAGAAATATATTTTTTGTAATTATTTTACACTTAACAAATAGATGAGCATAGTAACTATGACAGATTCAAAATGCAAAAAGCAGTCACAAATGTGCAGTGTCTCAGGTGAGGCGTGCTTGTAATTATATTCCATGAATAATATCACGTGTAGCATTGCACCCTATCCAGTATCCAATATTACATGAAAGCTTTCCACAAAATTGTTAGTTTTCTGGTAATTATTGCACAAAAATCAAAGTTTGATCTGCAGGACTTGCGTTCTTTCACTCATTGCATCTGGGTTAGTGCCGTTGTCCTTGCCCCCCCCCAATAAAAGGAACACAAATCTCTGAAAAAATGTCTGTCATCTGACAGTTACCGAACTTCTGAATCTGGATTTAAACCTTCATACAGATTCAATACGTTATTAATATTATTGAACGTAGCTTTGTACTTATCCTGTCCATTGAAAGTTTTTTTTTTTAAAAAAAAAAAATTGTGTCGAGAGAATAATGAAACTTGTGTAATTACCCTAAACATGCATGGATGAAATTTGAAAAAAAAAAAAAAAATCCTACAACACAGAGTCTTCCTAATAACTGCCCATGTGTATAAAGAAGAAGATCAAAATAAGATATTTGGATTGGATATGAGGAACTTACACAAGCCTGCCATCACAATTTCTAGCCAACAATAACTTGGCAATGAAGGTGACCAAAAGAAATAATATCATGCTCCTAGAACTTGAGACCTTTCTGGTCGCCATACAGAATTTCGTGAATCTGAATATCTAATATAAAAAGGAGAAAACAAAGGACGAGAATATATTGGAATGGTGGAATGAAAAGAAGATTCAAAATAACAAACAAGAAGAAAATAAAAATCTGGGTTACCTGGAATTTATTTTGATGCCAAGTCTCTAAAAACCTTCTCTTTTTTGCCTAGATGAGGTTTATATGATCGTATAATTGATTGGCAAATTAAGAAAAACTTTGCAGGAAAGGGGTGATATTCTTGCAATTATGAACCTCGATCACCCATTAAAATATAAGATCTCTTTGCAAGAAAAGAGCCCATACAAAGTTTCGCACTCCTTTTTCACATCATAATTGGTTTTGAAATTCCTGAGCTTGATCACTAGATTCAAGTATACAAGATCTTTTTATGGAGATCTCCAAAAAGTATTTATATTAAAAAGGAAAGAATTTATGATTAAAATGGAATTTAATCACCCGTTAAGTATAGATGGAAATTGAATGTAGATGCATGCGATTGCGTATTAGACATTAGGTGCAATCGCATGCATCTAAAAAGATATTAGGGGAAAAAAATGTTTACAAACTTCCTTTACACATAATTTATTAAAATTTTCCATCATAAGCAACGGGAAAGCGGTGATTGTATACATGTTTCCTATCTTATTTTTAGGAAAAGCAAAACTAGAGATGGAGAACGGCACGCGAAATAATCATTCAGTAAATCGTTATGCTAATTACGTATAAGGTTGTCAATATCACTAGTTTTAGAATTGACAGATATGTATCAAACAAGATTCCACAAATAAGAGAACCAATTTAAATCTTCGGATCAGTATAGTTGATAAGTATTACATTCATTCAACAACTAATTACAATGAGAAATTAAATAAGGATTCTTTTCATTAATTTGTGAAGTATCAATATTGTATTTGTTGTTTTTGACTCACTTAACTATCTCATTTTCTCATAATTTTCAGAGTACTCTAAAATTTTAGTTTCAAAGTAATCTCCATCAGTTATTTTCCATATTATTGCTGCACTCATGGGAAAAAAATTACTTGTCAATATCCCAAAATGATTTTTTTTTTTAACCAAAGAAAAGCAGGGGGTATTAGTCATTACTTGAATTAAGAAATTTACAGCAGTCATCGGCTACCAGATCTAGGACATGATCTGGTCCTTCTTCAATCCAAAGTCTCTCACCCACTTCAAAAGGTTGAAAATGAGTTAATGAGTGAGCGACTTGATTACCCTCTGGCCTCTGGCTTAGTATGAGACCAAGAAACGAAAGAAAAAGAGTTCGATAAGGAAACAATCTCATCAATAAATAAAACCGGTTCATTGTTAATACTACCCTTACGCTTCAACTTAGAAATCAGCATTAGGCTATCTCCTTCAATAATCACATTCCCATAGTTCGCCTCCCATGCCCTTCTCATCGCAAATATGCAAGCTCTTGCTTCCTCAATGCCCGAATTTGCCACATTTACCTCTTGCTGAACCCCCATAGCTACTACATCACCAATTGCATCACAAACAACAAAACCATACCCATGGCCAACCCCATCGAGACATGCAGCATCAAAATTAATTTTCCACATGCCACTAGGAGCTGGCTTCCATTGAGACGAATGGTGAGAGCCTCTAATCTCCAACTTATCCTTTGCACTCCTATAATTCTTGACAAAATTGAGTGCTCTCTTTCCCAAAACTATTGGGTCTCGATCTGGTTTGCCAAATAGAAATCGATTACGTGCATTCTAAATTTCTCAAATAATAGCCACAAGAAAATCCCAAAGTATCCAAATCTACATTGACTGCTGGATGTTCTTGCCATTGCCCTAGGGTTCTCACACCTGTACGGTTGTTCACACTCAGACTAACCACAATCCTCCCAAATTTCTATAGCAAGAGGACAATAAACAAATACATGCATATCATCTTCTTTAAGTGGCCCACATATAGAACAATTCATCCCCATGCCCTGAATTTTCTTTGCTAAATTCACCCTAGTAGCAAGAGCTGAAACACATACCTTCCATCCAAATAATTTTATGCAAGGAGGTACATTCAAGTTTCTCAATTTCAGTACTGGAAGTACTGCAAGAACTTGCAGACTTGTACCCACTAACCCTTACATCCCTTATAAGATGATATGCAGGTTTCACACTGAAATTCTCCGAGGTGTTGTAATGCCATGCTAACTTATGTGGTGGCCAAAGCTAAGAAAGAGGTATTTGGAGGATAATTTCATCATCACATGGGAGGAAGACTTGCTTGACACCATGGTCAAAATCAATAAAATCCGCTACTACTGCATTCTCCCATCCATCTTTAACAGGCGTAACGAGACAAAAGGATACTGGTTGTGGCAACCATATGGAGCTCCAAACATTTACCAAAGAACCGCATCCAATAATCCGTCGAGACCCCCATTGAACAACCCTCCTCACCCCTATATACTCCTTCATATAAAATTGGGATTAGACCCTAACTCTGAGTCTAGAGTTTCACAACTTGGATAATATTTCACCTTCAACACACGAGCAGCCAGCGAGTTTGGTTCTTATATTAGATGCCATAGCTGTTTTGCTAGCATAGCGTTGTTAAAAGTCTTCAAATCTCGAAAGCCTAGACCTCTAGCATCCTTTTGATCACACAAATCATCCTTCCCAACCCAGTGAATTTTCTTACTTTCAACATCATTTCCCCACCAAAAACGATTAATGATTGATTGAATAGACTGACAAAGATTACCTGACAGTTTAAAAACAGACATTGCAAAGATAGGGATTGCTTGGGCAACAGTCATTATCAGCACTTTCTTACTGGCCCATGAAATCAATCTCTTCATCCATCCTGAAAGTTGTTTAGACGCCAGATCTCTGCGAAAAGTAAATGGTCTTTGCTTGGAACGCCCAATATGAGTTGGAAGTCCAAGATACTTATCAAAATAAGAAAATTCAAAAAATCCTAGCACGTCCACAATACTTGCTCTTCAACCTTGAGGTATACCCTTAGCAAAATAGATATCGGTCTTGTTACAATTAACCTTTTGTCCAGATGCCCTCTCATAACAATTTAAAATAGCATTAATCTGTGTTGCTTGCCCAAGTTTAACCTTACAAATAAAAATCAAATCATCTGCAAAAAGAAGATGTGACACAGGGGAAGCCAAAGAAGCAACACTATGACCACAGAGTGTTCCCCTTTGAACTGCCCTATTAAGAAGACCCGATAGACCCTTTGCACAAAACAAGAATAAATAGGGTGAAAGTGCGTCACTCTGTCGTAAGTCTCGTGAAGGTATGACATGGCCGCAAGGCTGTCCATTGACAATAAAAGAGAGTGATGATATCTCCACAAACCTCATAACCAAATTAACCCAATTAGCTTGGAAACCCAACTTTAGCATAACTTGCATAAGTCAAGGCCATTCCACCCCATCATATGCTTTGGCTATATCTAACTTAGTAGCCATGCTTCCATTAGCCCCTTTTGGCCATTTATAGAATGCTAAACCTCAAATGCTACAAAAATATTATCAGCGATGAGCGTTCCTGGTGTAAACGCATTCTGATTTTCAGAAATAATATCAGGTAGGAAGGTCTTCAATCTATTAGCAATAACCTTAGTCACTATTTTGTAGGTCACATTACATAAACTGATGGGGCGAAAATCTGCCATAGCTATGGGGTTTCGCTCTTTGGGAATAAGAGCAACGTTGGTGTGGTTAAAAGAATCTGGAACGGGTTACCATGTAAAATTGCCAGCACAACTCTTTATACATCTCCATCGACTATCCTCCAAAATTTTTGGTAGAGAAAAGGATTAAGACCATTAGGGCCTGCTAATTTACCTGGGTGCATTTAGTTCAAGGCCTTAAATTCCTCTTCAGTATAATCAGCACATAAAGCCTGGTTCATAGCTTCTGTCACTGTTGGATCAATACAGTTCAACAAATCCTCCATCCCAACTACACCTTCAGAAGGTAAAAGATTTTCAAAGAAATTCAGGACGATTTTAATAATATTGTCCTCACTTTGGCAGATCATCCCTACTTCGTCTTGTAACATTTTAATACAGTTTGTTACCTTATGAACCTTGGCACAATTATGGAACCATCTTGCATTAGAGTCTCCATATCTAAGAAAGTCCATCTTAGCCGTTTGCTACCATAGAATCTCCTTTTTTGGCCTCCAATCTCAAATCTCATTACGCAGCTCGCCTCTCTTTCCAATATCATCAACAAATCAAAGAGACGCCTCAAGCTCTTTTATTTTGGTTTGAACATGTCCAAAATGATTTTTATTCTAGTTCACCAACGCTTTGGAAAAAGCTTTAGTTTTCGCCAAAAGATTATAATATCATTTACACTACCTGTACTATTCCAAACCAAGCAGATAACTTCAGAGCAAAAAGAATCTGGAGCCCACAAATTTTCAAAAAAGAAGCGTTTCCCCCTTCTTATTGTTCCACCACCCCCCTCTTGAAACTTAAGTAGGATTGGCAAATGATCTGAGATGGCTTCATTAAGGTGTTCAACTTGGACCCTTAGAAATAAGACTCACTAAGCCGTTGAAGCGCACAAGCGATCAAGATGCTCTTACAAATCATGTGCCGCTACGTTTTTTTCACCACGTATAAGAAGGCCCCTCAAACCCAAGTCAAAGAGACCACCATTGACAAAGGTGTCACGAAAGAGGTCAAGAATATCCTGAGACTTTAGAGGCCCCTGACTGCTCATAATTGCAAAAGACCTCATTAATGTCACCTCCCACCAGCCAAGGGAGAGAAGAATGAGACCGTAGATCATCATAGAGCAAGATGCCATTTTTGTTGAGTCTCTAGCCACCCATATATATGCGCCTGTGAAAGGCCCACCAATAACCCATCGAACATGAACATCAATATGGTTAGCCGAGTAAGAGACTACAGAGACATCGACCTCTTTCATCCAAAGCATAGCAATACCTCCCAACCTCCCCCCCGCATAAACCGCCACTCAAAAATAATGCCTCAATCTAGCGACATTGGCATCCATCTCATTCTTACTCAATTTTGTCTCAGACAAAAAGAAAACCACCTTTAGTGCCCTCCTTCGTAAAAGACTACGAAGGTCAGAAAACCATCGAGGGTCGCCAAACCCCCAAGAGTTTAGGCAAAGAATGCTCATTGGGTTCGGCGGGGTTGCATAGGAAACACCGCCTTTTGATCATCGGTTACTGCATCAGCACTCTCCACTACTCGCACCTTCTGTTCTCCTGACCCCTCCCTCTCGTTTCCAGCCTCCTTGTGCATAGAAATTTCCCCCTTTATTCACTACTATATCTCCTCCATCCACCTGCATTGATGCAGACTTGTGCCCATCTAAATTCAGTTTAGTTCTCACTTGCCCACCATTGAGACCCTCCCTCAACTCCAGTAGACGTTGCTTTTCGATCATAATTTCCTTGCCTGACGCTTTTTCCTTTTTCGTAATTCAGAAGCTCTTATCCGTCGCCCATATTGCAGGTCAGCGTCGGGAACACTAGGATCAAAGGAACTGCATCTTCTGCACGCATGACCAAGAATTCCACATGCATAGCCGAAATCCGGAAGTTTGACATACTTGATTTTAATCCACGTTGGGTTTCCCGACAGTTTAATAGTTACAACCCTTTGTAATGGTTTGGGAAGATCAAAGTCTGCCCGAACTCTCATAAATTTAGATGGTATAAAAAGATCAGTTTGATCCACTTCTAAAAAGCGGCCCAGTTTATCCCCAAGAACTTTTGACAATTTCACAGAACAAGTCAAGAGAACTCTCTGTGTCCTTCAGTCATCTCTTAAGTCTAAATATATACAATGTTTACAAGGGTATTGCCAACCCTGACATTCTATAAAAGCTGCTGTAAAAGAAGGCTATAATATTGCTATAATATCTCAATATACAAACTAGAGAATAACTTCCTAAAATAGCTAAAGCTCAAAATATGCAACCTAGCTAACACCCCCCTTCAAGTTGGTGCATTGGGATTCCGAATGCCCAACTTGCTGACTAGAAAATCATACTGGGACTTGCCAACATTCTTAGTGAAAATGTCAGCAAGTTGGTGATGTGAAGGTACAAAAGAGGGACAGATATTCCCAGTACTGATCTCATCCCGAATGAAATGACAATCAACTTGAATGTGCTTGGTCCTTTCATGGAACACCGGGTTTCGAGCAATACGTAAAGCAGCTTGGCTATCACAATGTGATTGCATAGGACCAACATGTGAAATGCCAAGACTAGACAGTACCTGTTTGAGCCATTTAAGTTCAAAAGTGGTTGCTGTCATAGAGCGATATTCGGCTTCAGCAGAAGAACAGGACACAACATGTTGCTTTTTGGTCTTCCAGGAGTATCACCCAATTGAATGAACCAACCCATGAGTGACTGTCGAGTCAAGGGGCAACCAGCCCAGTGCGAGTCACACCATCCATGTAAGCGTAAATCATTGGCGCTTGAAAGAAAAATACCTTCCCAGGATTCCCTTTCAAATACCGTACTACACGTAATGCCGCATGCCAATGTTCCTCCCCTGGGTGTTGCATGAACTGAGAGAGAACAGGAACACAATAAGAAAGTTTTGGGCATGTGAAGCAGAGATATATAAGGCGGCCAACAAGTCATCAATACCGCTCAACATCATCCAGGAAACGACCATTAGCCAATGCCAAGCGATGATTTTGTTCTAACAGGATGGCAGCTGGCTTAGCTCCTAACAATCCAGGTTTGGAAATAATATCAAGGGCATATTTTCGGTGGCATAGGAAAATCCCTTTAGGGCCTCGAGCGACTTCAACACCCAAAAAATATTTCAACTTCCCTAAATCCTTCATATGAAAACACTGATTGAGATAGTTTTTAAACCTTTGTAGCTTTGCAGGATTATTTCCAGAAATGATCAAATCGTCAACATAGACAAGAACATGGAGAAGAAGAGTGCTGTGACAAAGAGAGAAAAGGGAATAGTCAGCAAAAGATTGCTTAAAGCTGTATTTCAAAAGCACGGCAGACAGTTTTGCAAACCAGCATCTAGGGGCTTGTTTGAGCCCGTATAATGATTTTCGAAGCTTGCAGACTTTCCACGGACTTGCAACCTAAAAACATGGTGGTAATTTCGTGTACATCTCTTCTTGGAGATCACCATGGAGGAATGCATTATGAACATCCATCTGGTGTATCTCCCAATTTTGGGCGACTATGACGGCTAAGAAAGTTCTGACTGTAACCATCTGAGCAACAGGTGCAAATGTCTCTATGTAGTCAATCCCTTCAACCTGATGATTCCCAAGAATCACAAGGCGTGCCTTATACTGCTCCACGGTGCGATCAGAATGATATTTGATTTTATAAATCCATTTAGAACTGAGCGCCTTCTTTCCACTGGGCAAATCAACAACCTACCAAGTTCCATTATTTTCTAAGGCTAAAATTTCATTCTGCATGGCGGTACGCCAATACTCATCTTTCACGGCTTCTGAAAAAGTGACCGGCTCACGCTCTGCAGTAATGGCTGCAACAAATTGCCTATGTCTAGCAGAAAAATTGGTACAATTTACATAGTGTGTTATAGGATAAGCAGTACCTGGAGTATGCCATGGCTGAGATGAACAAGTAGATGGACTCTTTTTCTGCACAGTGTGAACGATGTAATCACGAAGGCGAACTAAAGGTTCTCTGCAACGATGTCCGTGGCCTAAAGGTTCCTCTTCTTGTGTTGCAGCCTCAGTACCCTTATCACAATCGGCTTGGGCCGTTTCTGGAGGTTGGCCCACATCCTCAAACTCTGTACCCTCCGGCTTCATCATCCCAATCGGCTTCATCATCCTCACCGGTCATATGGGGAAGCAATTTGATGCCAAATCTCGAGTTTCTTCCACAAAAGGAAAAATATTTTCATGAAAAACAACATCACGGGACACGAAAAAATTATGGGTCTCTAGCTCATACCGTTTCCAACCTTTCTTGCCATGTGGATATCCCATAAAAATGCACTTTCTACTTTTGCTAGCAAACTTATCACCTCCCCTACCTTGATTATGCACATAACATAAAGAACCAATGACTCTAATGTGCCCATATGCAGGAGGTGTTCCATACAAAATTTCATAAAGGAGTCTTTCCTTTTAAGAGTACAGAGGGAGTTCTATTAATTAAATACCCTGCAGCTAGCACACATTCTCCCCAACAATGAATAGGAAGGCTACCTTGAAATCGCAAAGCTCGAGCCACATTTAAAATATTTTGATGTTTGCGTTCAGCCCTACCATTTTGTTGTAGTGTTCTAGTGCAAGAGGTTTGAAATATAATTCCATGTTCAAGAAAGTATGACTTTAGGTAGGTGAACTCTATGCCATTATTGCTTCTAACAATTTTAACCCTTTTGTCAAATTGTCTTTCCACCATAGAAAGGAAATGTTTCAAAATTGAGGCCACTTCTATCTTGTCAATAATCAAATACACCCAGACAACACGAGAATAATCATCAACCACAGTCAAAAAATAAGATGCATCACAAGAAGAAAGAGTTCTATAAGGCCCCCACAAATCACAATGAATCAATTCAAACATATCAGAAGCTTTATTTTCACTCAAAGGAAATTTGTTCCGACTTTATTTAGCCCGCAAACACACATTACAATGATCATCTAAAACACCAGTCTTTCTACTGTCTATGAGAGGGAGTAATTTAGTAATCTTTAAGGAAGGATGTCCCAACTACTTATGCTAAAGATCTAGAGAGTTCAATCTGTCCACCTTCATTGCCTTAATCAGCGGTAGATTGCAGAAAAAATAGAGTCCATCTTTTCGTTCACCCGCACCAATCAGCATCCTCGTAATAGGGTCCGGCATAACACATAGTTTTTTAGTGAATTGAACTATATAATCCAAATCGTCCATTATTTGAGACACAGAAATCAGATTGCAATTTAAGCCGGGAACATAAAGAACATTTTTAAGAATAATATTTCCATTGAGCTCGATTGTCCCTTCTTTCATTGCAATAGCCTTATTCTCGTTTGGCATTCTGACTGGGCAGTTTGGTATATCCTGCAAGCTGCTCAAAATCCCTAAGTCTCCGACTATATGATTTGAGGCGCTTGTGTCAATAATCGAGGGCATAATGTGTTTACCTGTTATCTTTTCACTTGCTTTGTGATTATTTAGCATCTCAAGGAAGCCTTTCCAATGCTCGCTGCTCAGTCCTGGAGGCATTGAGTTCTCCAGTTCTATGCCCAGGCTTGCCTCACTGTGGTTTCCACCAGCCATCTACACTGCATTGGCACGCACAACTCCCCCTCGGCGCCGACCTCCTCCTATACCGGGTGTGCGCTGCTGCGGTCTACTGTCTCCTCGTGGCCTATCACCCCACCATTATGGGTAACCAATTATTTTGAAGCATGTACTAGAGTCATGTCCTGCCCGGTTACAATGAGAACACCCTAGATTTTCGTCTTTGTTCTTGTCCCATCCTTTTTCTTTGAAGTTGGTCTGAGCCGCAAGAGTCACGACTTCTCGTCGTTCTTCTGCAGCTCGCGTGGCAATCTTCACCCTTTCTTCTTGCACCATGGTCGCATATACTCTGTTCAGGGGTGGCAAAGGGTCAACAGCTAGTAAATTCGACCTTGTCGTCCCAAAAACAGCATCATCAAGACCCATGAGAAACTGATGAACATGCTCCTCTTCTCGCCGCTTTTGAAGTTTCTGGCTAATTTCGCATTCGCTGCTTTTACAAGTGCACAGTTCATAGATTGCCAATTCATCCCACAGAGACTTCAACTTTCCATAATAGCTCACTATGGACATTCCACATTGCTAGCAATCGGTAAGCTCAGATTTAAGTTGTTGAATTCTCGGTCCATTGAAAACCAAGAGTCGTTCCTTTAAATCGTCCACAATTCCTTGGCTGTTTCTGTGTAAATCATAGTTGATCGAAGACTTGGTTCATTTGTGTTCATAATCCGTGAGATTAACATGGATTGAACTGTCCACCAATCTTCCAACTCAAAAGATTCATTTTTTGGTTTTTCTATGGAGCCTTCAATAAAGCCCCATTTTCTTCTTATCAGCAGGGACGTTTGCATCGCCCGAGCCCATTCTTCATAATTCTCACTCCTTAACTGTACTTGAGTGATGATATTTCCGGAGTTGTCACTTGTATTCAGGTCATATGGTGAGGGTGTTTTCTTGGCAATGGCTTTGATACCATGGCAATTTCACAAAACAAGTCAAGAGAACTCTCTATATCCTTCATTCATAACTTAAGTTTGAATATATACAATGTTTACAAGGGTCTTGCCAACCCTAACTTTCTATACAAGCTGCCGTAAAAGAAGGTTATAATATTGTTATAATATCTCAACATACAAACTAGAGAATAACTTTCTAAAATAGCTCAAGCTCAAAATATGCAACCCAGCTAACAATTTTAGCATACGTATGATTTCTCTTGTTCATAGGTAAATCATAGACCTTAAATCCAGAATATAGCAGAGGAGAAAACAATTTTTTAAGTTTGCACACCTGGGTCCAATTCTTTTGGCAATAGAAGATGCTCGTTAAATGCCCAAGCCCCTCCTCAAGAACAAGTTCTTTGTCATCTAGTCTAGAGAAAAAATTGGAAAGCAAAAATATTTTTGTCTAAATCTGTAATCACCATAACCTGTACCGGCCGCCATATATTTTTTATTGTTTGCTTGACTACTTCAAGGTTAAATGAGCTATTTGTATGCAGTTTCCCAATTAAGCACAGTGCCACCTGTGGATCAACATTCTCCACTTGATCATCACCAAATTCCAAGACTTCCTCCTCCTTCTCAGTGAGCTGCAGTTTCTGAGAGTCCCTTGCCAATTCTTCTGCCATTTTCCGCAATGATTATGCAAAGAGAATCTCTAATTAACAAAAAACAGAAAAAGGACCTAGTACCTACTAACAATCCAAAGATGTAGAAGCACAAGCCTATAAATGAGGCCCATACAAACAGGCAAACAACGAAATCCCTACGTTGAAAAGTGAGGAAGCAAACTCTCACACCAGCGAGATCAACGTTAGGAACTTCCAGGCGCAATTTGGAAGGTCCATTTCGCCTGGAGGAGAGAGCGATAACTGCCCACTAACGTAAAAGAAACTTTTCAATATCCCAAAAAGATGGAAATGTATCTCATCTTCAAGAGGTACTCATGATAAAATTTGATTTATAAAAAAACGAAGAGTACTCATGATAAACTAAGATTAGGAAATAAAATTTGAGTAATTACATTCCTTGTTTTGAATATGCATGGAATTACAGTTAGTGTGGAAATAATTTGGGAGAAAGATCGGTCCATTCAAACTAGGGAGCCCTGGGTTCATATATGCATTATAAAAACTAGGATTAGCAAAAACATTATACATTTTGTGTCCATAGAATATCCTCTATTTTGCATCCTCAAGCTACATGTGGAGATCCATAGACATATTAGATTTTAAAAGGAAAAAACGATTTACAAGAAGGGCTTGGTACACATATTCGCCAACTATAATCGAGTAGGAACATACGTGATAACAAGATCATCCCCCTTTCATGACCAAAGTGATAGTCCACCTCAGTGTGCTTTATTGCGCTTATAAAGAAATTGATTGGCAGTGATATAGGTGGCGGAAATATTATCACAAAGAACCTTGATAAGGTCGCAAAGAAGGATACCCAACTTGACGAGAAGATGTTGAACCCATAAAGTTTCAGTAATAGTATATGCTACGGTCCTATATTCTACTTCGATAAAGGACTTGGACACTACAGACTGCTTGTTAGAGTGCCAACAAATAAGATATGGACCCAGGAAAATCGTATAACTAGTGATAGAATGGGAACTATCTAGACGGTATGCCCAATTAGCATATAAATACGCAACAAGAGCAAATAGAGTCGTAGCTTTCTTAAGAGTAAGACCACGATCTGCTGTTCCCTACCTAATGGAAAATACACTACAACACAGAAAGATGAGTAGTAGGATGAGCATGCATAAATGGAGAAACAAGATTCAGTACATAGGATATATAAGGTCTAGTTATAGTCAAGCATTGCAAAGGCCCAACCTTACTCTGATACCCCGTTGGACAAGAAAGTAATTCCCCATTAGTGAGTAATAACAAAGTTTGTGAAGGAAGTGGCGTGCGGGTGGGTTTTTGTGTTTAGAAAGACTGAACTTATGAAGAAGATCGTGAACATATTTAGATTGAGAAAGCAAATGCATGTTTGACATTTGAAAAACCTATACCCCCAGAAAATAATGAAGGTTCCCAGGGTCCTTTATCAGGAATTGGACTAAAAATAAGTAAATGATATGATGCAGAAGAGCAGGAGAACTGCTAATAAAAATGATGTCATCTATACATAAGAGCAATATAAGAATGACATTAGACTGGTGCAGAATAAACATGGATGAATGAGTACAACAAGCAATAAAACACAAGCATAGGAGGAAACTACTGAACTTGTAAAACTAGGCTCAAGGAGCCTGTTCCAAACTATAGACATATTTTTTCAAATTACAAACATGATGAAGGAAGTTAGGATGAACAAAACATTAGGGTTGGGTAGCATAGACATCCTCATATAAGTCACCATAAAAAAATGCATTCTTAACATCAAGTTGTCCAATGAACCAACCATAGGTGATGGCTAAGGAAAGAACAATAGGAATTGTAGTGGGCTTCCTAAGAGGACTGGAAGCCTCAGTATAAGTTGATTAAGGCCAGCAAGTTCATCCAGGCCTCTGACAACCAAATGTGCCTTTCTTCGCTCAGGATTATACTTAATGCAATAAACCTACTTACAACTTAGCAAATTGATAATATCATATATGGAACGAATCGCCATATATCATTTTGAAAAAGTGCATTAAACTCATCTACTGTTACCATTTGACCATTTTTATCTTTGGAAGACCCTATGTGAATGAGAACATTCGTATTCATCACATTGTGTATGTAAGGAAAAAATATGATACGGCTTGAGAATACTAGCCTGGGATTGGGTTTGCGTGGAATGGTGAGTAAAGGGAATGTTGGAGTTAAGGATAGTTGTTGATGGCGGGGGCAATGTCCCATCTACTAGGCCAAGCAGGTTACAAGATAACAAGAAGGCAGTAACTTGAGTCCTCTAATTTTAGTGGTCTTAAATAGTGGCCACGGGTTTGACAAAGATAGTGATATTTATGTCAGCAGGAAAAGATCGGAATGCATATGGCAACAAGGAGGATTGGAAGGGGTGGCCACCAAGTTGAAGATTTTGTAGACCCAACACTAGGGAATCAGCAGAGATTGGAGAAGGATAACGTCTTATGCTGACCTCGAAAGCACATGGTGCAGTTGAGATGAAAGATTAGGATATTGCCTAGGGAAACAAAGTTGGAAAGCTGGGCAAAGGTGGAAGATTATTGGTGGTTTCCACTGACAGAGGTAGTGGAGCCGAGTGAAAGGGAGCAAATAGACAAAGCTTCATTAAAGGGGTTTGGACTACAAAGAACCCTATGACTCTCACTGCTATGAGTGTCCTGAAGTGGAGTAAAAGGAGTCTTGGCCTTGACAGAGACAAAAGATGCCTCGATGCCAAAGTAGGACGGCGAAGGAATAAGGGACTGAGAAGCCATTTACGCTGGCAAGAAGAAAAAGAGGCTACGGTACGTAGTTGCTGCTACCAGGTTTAAGACGCAAGGTGCAAGAAAAATTTAAAGACCCCTTTTTTTATTAGAGCTCTATTATCATGTGGAAATAATTTGGGGGAAAGATTAGTTCTCCCAAAGTGGAGAGCCCTAGGTCCATATATATACATCATAAAAACTACGGTTACAAAAATACATCACATATTTTGCGTCCAAAGACTATGCTCTATTACTTAGAATTGGTGCTTTTAACTTCCAAGGATGAATCTATATAAACATATTAAAAAAGACAAACTTTCTTTTGCAATTAATGCATATCCCTCTAACATAATTTGATTTTAAAAATTTTTTCATCCCTCTAATTAGAAAACTCTTGAAATATTGTTTTGAATTTTTTTTTGGCACTTGCAAAATATTATTATTGTTATTTTTCTAGTTTAAAAGACGTACATTAAAAAGGTTTTGATTTCTTATATTACCAAAAATTTGGCAATGACTCATAATATATGCCAAAGTTATAAATAAAGGTTATAATAACAAAAGATTTTGATTCTCAAAGTTATGTTCAACCCTAATTGCTAATCTCATAACATTAATATTTCCTATAATAATTATGGAAATTTATAAAGAATAAATTATTATGGTGGTTGTAAGGTATGATAATTTATTTATGGTTTATATTCTATCAAAAGTGAGTGTATTTAACATAACCAAAAAGTTATAGTGGTTATCAGTATACGACAACCACCGTGATTGGGAAAGCATTTGCAGTAAGTCGATCTTAATCGTTCATTTTATCGTATTTTTAAATAATTAAAAATGTGCTATGAGAATTATATAATGTCACTAAATATTAAAAAAAATATATAAGGGTTTGTTTGATTACACTTGAATGTTCATTGTATTAGAAAGAAAAATTAAAAACCTTTTTGAAACGAAAAAGCACAATGTTAATATTGGTACTTCATCTCCATTAAAAGAGACCACTAGAGAACACAACTGGCAACCGTTGTTACCAATGAGCCGCTAGACGACATTGTTACCAGCGAATGGTCGAAACCCAAAGGAGAAGCCATTGTTCCCTGCAACGTCCCCCTTCCCTCTCTCTCCTCTTTGGACGTCGGCCTATCGGTCAACTCCAGCTGGTGTGATGTTCACTGTCTCGTTTGTCCGGCGATGGTGGCCATTGTTCCGTCGATAGGGTCGGCCGGCACTAATGCCGAATTGCGAATGCTCGGTGCATTGGGCGCGGCCGCTGGGGGGCATCCAGGGTTTTTTTTCCAGTGGACATTAGTAAATTGAGTCTCCTTTTTTTAATTTCTATTAAAGAGTTTTGTATAATAAAATTAAACGCAATCTCAATATAGGAAAATAAGCAGCAGCATCATGGCTAAGGCAAATAGATATTGGCTTTACGACTCGGTTTGATTCTGCTAGGCATGGTTTGGAAGCATTATTCCAATTTTTTTCTGCAGCTATATTAATTAACAACATCAACTTTTTATTCTCTAATTGTTTTAGAAATAAAATTTGTTTCAGAATAAGAGAAATTCATAATCGTTTATGAAACAATATTTCATTCATTTATTAGATTTTTTTCTTAATTAATTTATAGTCATTACTGTTTTTTCTTATTAAACAACTTGTGCAAACCCTAGTATCTCACATATATAAATTCATGAAGTACTCTACCTATACTCAACCAATCTCACGTCAACATTAACCTCCTCAAAATTTCTAGTATGGATTCTTCAACAAAGAAAACTTCTAATATGGATTCTTCAATGGAGAGTTTTTGTGATCACGATAAAAGAAAGATTGATCAGGTAAGTTCCTTTTTTGGTCGAAACATTATCAGTTTTGATGAGCTATAAGTAAAATTAGTTATATTTTTTTTTTCAATTTTGGCTGCAACCTTATTAGTTTTAAATGAGTTTTAAATCGAACTAGTCTTTTATTTTTTGTTGATAAAATTATATGAAAACATTAGTATCATAGAATCTTTTTTTTGGGGGGGGGGGGTTAGGGGCATTATCGTAGATTGATAAGATTGGCAGCAACTTTAGTTAGAAGCTATGGATTTGACATTAATTCTAATCATTTTATTATAGAAGTCAATTCTACTACATATATGCTTAATTTTCACTTTGCTATGATTATGTTCAAAGTCATAGTTGATGTTGTTAAATGAATTGTACACTATGTAATTAATCATGCTTTTATTTGTTTATGTTGAAGAAATAACATGAAAATTGAACTTATACGTTTTGTTATTGATGAGCTAAAGCAAAATTAGACTTTGTGGCATAAAATAACATGAAAATATTAGTTTCATCATAGAACTTTGTTTTTTTGGCATTATTAGCAAACTCAATATCATAGTAGGTTGGTAACATTGTTAGTAACTTTAGTTAGAAGCTACAGATTTGATAGTAATTTTAATTAGGTTTGGTTTTTTAAATAATAGAAGTCAGTTTTGCTACATATGCTTAACTGTTAGTTATTTGGCATTAGTATTATAGGTTTGTTGTTTTGCATGAATAACAAAATTAATATTACAGTTATTGGGTACTTCTTTTGGTTGATGTTCATGTAATTTTTAGTGGTGCGCTTTAATTGTAAGGTTAGGTTATCAAAACTTTTATGTAATACCACATGAGGTTTTTTTTCCCCCCCTTGCAGTGTGTACTGCACAATGGACTATAACATTGAAATTAGTTTAGATTTTGAAGACTTAAACAATAAAAATAGTGAATTAGTTCCTAACATTGGTTATTCAAAGGAAGAATCTGCAGATGATGACGACAAGAGCTTTTACTTCTTTGCACAGTGAAGTAAGAACAATTGAGAGTTTGGATGATGAAAATTTTCAGGCATCATTTGGCAAAACACTTTAGGATTTTACCATGAGAGACATGACAAAATTGACATTTAAATCTTTGGATTAATGTGAAGACTTTTATAGAATGTAGGCGAAATTGAAAGGTTTTAGAGTTTCGAGAAATCCGGTATGCAAGAGTAGAACATATGGACATCCAGATTCTAGAATATTCAAATGCTCTGCAGAGGGCATGCATCTCAAAAAGTTCCTTTAGAACCCCGATAAGAAAAGAAAGCCAAAAGAATGAACAAGATTTAACTGTTTTGCTAAAGTTCGATTCAAATGTATCAAAGGTGCAAATGATCGGGTTGTGATAAGATTTGTGGCTAAATGTTCACATCTTCTTGCAAAGCTACTATGTATGTGATACTTCAAGTTGGTTGTAAGTCTGTAATTAATTTTTAATGCATTGTCTCATTTTGCATATCACATTCTTAAAAGATGCAACCACTATTTTTTAAAAACATATTCAGATCACATAGGAAAATTTCAAAGGATGAAAAGAAGGAAATGGAACAAATGTATAATGCTAGAATTCCCACATAGTATAAGGCGGTCTTTTACGAATCAACAGGGAGGTATTGAAAACCGTCCATACTTGAAAGATGACATGAAAAGTCATCTCCACAAGGATAGTAAAAAGCAAGCCAAAGATGGTGATGCTAATGCTATTGTGGAATATTTGCGGGAAAAAAAAGAAGCTGATCCTGCATACGTCTTGAGGTACACCGAGGACGAGGAGGGCAGGTTGGAGAACTTATTTTTGTATAATAAAACATCATGCATAGATTATAAAACATTTGGACATGTTCTCGCATTTGATAGCGCCTATAAATGTAATTCATCTAACCAGCCACTTCTAGTGCTTGTTGGCATAAACCATAATATAAAGACATTGACGTTTGCTTGGGCGATAGTAGTCCATGAGAATGAGTCTTCTTTTACTTGGTTTTGGAATAGGTCGATGATGCAGGCAGTGGACAAAAATTAGAGACAGTTATGACTGACGGTGACAAGGTAGTGGCTAATGCCATCGAAGTGATATTTCCAGAAGCATGTCATAGATTATGTTTGTGACATCTAATGATAAATATGCAAAAAGATGGAGGCTCTAAACTTGAAAGTGGTTTTATTAAGTGTGTTGACAAATATTGAACTTCAGAAGATTTTGGAATTGGTTGGCAAGAACTTATGTCCCATTATTGTGTACAATAAAAAAAGTGGGTAATAGAATTGCGTAATGATAGGAAAAAGTGGGCATAAGCATATCTAAGTAGATATTTCGTTGCAGGTATATAAATGAATTTTTTAAAATCATATATAATTTGTCATACGTGTTTTGAAAAAATTCACTTAAAATTTATTTTGTCCACTACGTTAGGGAAGAGGAGCACACAAAAAGTTGAGTCCATGCGTATAACACTAAAAATTGGGATCAAGCCAGAAGGAAATTTGTACAGACTTGTTCAGTTGCATGAAGAAATAATTGCAGAAGAAAAAGGGACGTAGATGGACATAGTGATTATACGATAGTTCATACATATCCTGTTATAAAGGGAGTTCTTTCCAACATCAAGTCACATGCAGTAAAGATATATATGAGAAATTGCTACCGCCTCTTGTACAAGAAGATGAACTTTTAAGTCATTGTATGTTCTTAAAGCATGGCAACGCAAACACAAGATGGTTTCATGCTAGAGCTAGCATATGAAGGTCAAGTAATTTTACTTCAGTGATTAAGAGCGAAGATGGGTCAGCGGCTGTGGAAGCATAGGAAATTCAGTAGGGTATTGTTGGTTATTGATAGGTTAAAAATAATATCGCAAATGCACGGCATAGCTGTAACTAGCGACCGACGAGTACGGGTCATATCCACAGGGATTTGTGTTTCCAAGCACCAAGACTAACTCAATTGTATTAATCCAGACACATAAAAAAGGTGATAGTAAAAGGAACTGAACTACTAAGGCAAATAAAAAAGGAGCTTGATTATAATTAAACCCAAGATTAACCAACTAATCAAGTCAAAACCTCACCATTCCGAGTTATGCTAGCATTCAAAGATGATCGATTGCACTATAAAAGCTCACCCAATGACCCTTTCAAGGCTAGTTTTGTTGTTCTAATCACTTATTTTCATGGGGTTAGCCAATTAAACTATAAGAGTAGCAACCCTTGACGTAGTTAGGATTCGGACTAATTTCATAACCAAATATTAGCTATCCTCTCTACTCACACTAGGCAATCAACCTCACTTTTTAGCACAAGTCAATTGCCCCAAATTCCGGATGAAAATCCTTTTAAACATTTTATCAAACGACTAGTGGGTATGAGAGAAAACCCCAAATTCAAACATAAACAAGGTAGGCTATGGTTTAAGCAAGGTCAACTAGCCATCTTAAGGACTAATCACAATCAAAGATACAAATTTAATCACAACTAAACACCAAAAAGAAAATCAAAGCAAAGAATTAATAAAGTCACAAGCAAAACAAGAAGCATGAAATTAAAGAAAGAGAGAGATGAGAAACTTGGTCTCCAATAACAAAATCCGCAATCTTCTACATAGTTCACACTAATCTACCTAAGTTATTCTCCCCCTAATGGGGTTCTGGTGGCTAAACCTAAACTAAACCTAGCTCTAAAACCCTCTCTAAAAGCCCCCTCATGCTCTTCCGAAACTCTCTTAAGTAGTAGTTGAAGCGAGAAAGGAGGCACGGGGGTTGGGGTGGTAACAGGCAGTCGTAGGGAGAAAAAAGTTGAGATGGGCTACGGTGTGGCCATGGGTCATAGCCATGGGCACGGTTGGCCATGGCCACCCCTTCTTTTCAGCCCTGACTTTCTTAATTGATGCAGGGTGGGCCATTGGTGGCCATGGTAACCTCCTCCCCCTGCATTCTTCAATTGAGCTTTGCTTTTTTTCTCCTTCCTTGCACTATCATGCTCAGACCCCTTACTCGCATCATCTCATCTCCAACAAAGAGTGCTATTCAGTCAGTTAGCATCATTTTGAACTCAATTTCGACTAACTTTTGGATCAATATTGTTTCCTCCAAAATAATAAAAAATAAAATAAAAATCCTAGGAATTACAATGTATTGTGAGCAAAAGTTGGATAAATGAGGATATCAACTATACTATATCGAGATTGAACAAATACCCCGACACCTATCTTTGGCTCGTTCTCGAGCAAAACAAAGAAAACCATCTAAGGACCTAACTCACTTTCATATGAATCATAGTTGTATTTGGCGTATCAACAAGTCCTTTAAGTCCCTTGGTTCCCCCAAGTGGACGAGTAAGGTCTCATGAGGGTTTGCAGAAGATATACCCATAAAATCTTTGAAATGCAAAACATATACACAAGGCAAATGAGAAAATATGTACACATGTATATCGATTCTTTCACCCTAACAACCTAGCTACTAAGCTATATACAAGCAAAGAATACATTCAAGACACATATAGGTTATAAATGCACCCTGACTCTCATTTTTTACCCCATGCAACACCATGGCACGATTTATACACCTCGGTGGTCCGTGCAAAGTGTATTGACTCTTAATGTTATACTAAAATCGGGCCAAAATATCATGTTTACTTGGCTAATAGACTTCCCTTTATTATATGATTAACCTCCCCTTTTTTTCTTTCTTTTTTTTTTTTTTTTGGCTTGTCTCCTTATGCTCCTTCGCTCGGCTGGGTAGTTCTTGGCTTATTAGGCCTTGAACTCGTGGAGGAATAACTTAGCATATATTTGGACTTTTCCTTATTTGGGCATTTTTATTTAAATATGCAAAGCAGTTATTTAGGCCCAAATACAGGTACCGAAGCTAAGCTACTTTTACACTCCTGTTTTTCTCATTTGTTTTCTTTTTCACATTTTGGTGGCAAATCCAAAAGTCGGTTAACCAGGTAGAATGTCCCTAAATGCAAATTTCAACAACTTTTCCGTATTTGGGCATTTTTATTTAAATATGCAAAGCAGTTATTTATGCCCAAATAGAGGTACCGGAGTTAGGCCACTTTTACACTCTTGTTTTTCTCATTTGTTTTCTTTTTCACATTTTGGTGGCAAATCTAGAAGTCAATTAACCAGGTAGAATGTCCCTAAATGCAAATTTTAACAACTAACCCCATAAGTCAATTGTCAAGTGTACAAGGTAAAGCACAAAACCGTACATATGAAATAGGATTAAGATGAAAAACCAGAAACTACATTATAGACAAGTATTCTATCATGCATACTCGACCTACATATATATATATATATACACACACACACACACACACACATATATATATATGTATATATATGTATATATATGTACACACACAGACACACACACACACACACACACACACACACACACACACACACACACATATATATATATATATATATAATATATATATATATATATATATATATACATACATATATACATATATATATATATATATGTATATATGTATACATATATATATATATATGTATGTATACACACACACACACATACACACACACACACACACACACACACACACAACACACACACACACACACATATATATATATATATATATATATATATATATGTATACATACATACATATATATATATATATATATATATATATATATATATATATATATATATATACACATGCATATATATATATATATATATATATATATATATATATATATATATATATATATATATATATGTATGTGTATACATATATATAAGCTAGTAACTAAGCTATTAAAAATCAAAACCAATCACAAAGGCACAAAAGTCCCCCAAAGCTAAGAAGAAAAACTATACAAAAATTGAAAACTTTTCATAAAAATATCATAAAAGGTACATGACTTCCCTACCTCACACCTAAAGTTCACAATGTCCTCATTCAGAGTTGAGGAGCCACTACCAACTACAAAGCATGAAATAAAACATGAAATAAAACAAAACACACAAGAATACTTAACGAACACACATATACAAAAGCTAAAACACGCATCAAAAAACACAACCTCACCCAATTGACAATTAGACCAAATATATATACAAAACCAACACCACGAACAACGAATATATACAAGTCCAACAATGCCACCAATCACAAAACATAACTATGCACAAAAGGCACATAAAGGTGACCATAGCCATCAATTGGCTCCACAGCATCCCAAGTTTCACCTCAATATTGATTACCAATAAAAACACAGCCTAATATCCGCAACTAAACGAAAAGGAAAGAAAAAAAATAAAAAGAAAAGGGAAGAGTTAGAACGATTGTATCAGGTCGGGTACTGATTGTACCGAGCTACACCTCTTGAAGGTAGTGCTACGGGAGGCTCAAGGAGCATTATTCACTCCTCCTCATCACTCACAATGCGGATCTCCAACTCGGATGCAGTCAAGACTCGCAAGAGCTTAACATGTGTCATTGCATGCATCTCAAAATGATGTGAATAAACACTAACAAGATCAAAACAAAGATAGTCAGTGCCCTCTTAAACCTATCTAATGCCATAGAAAAATCAAAACCAAGATCAAAGAAAGTACTCCACATGATCTTCCTAGGCACATCCTCTAGATATGCACAGTAAGGGTCTAAGGAAGGAGTATACCCTTTAATGTCATCTAGGGACTCTTGAAATGCATGCAAATGAGAGGGGATGATGGGAAGCAAGGGGAATGAAATGGGCGCTAAATAAAGTGACTCGGTACAAATGAAGTTTATATGCTCAATGCTAAGAGCGACACCAACCGCCACACCATCACCGTACATCTCCTTAAAAGGAGCCTCTTAAAAAAATGGCTCAATCAAGGCAGGTTCTTTCGACCAAACAAGCAAATCAGGCATAACAAAACTAGTATCACCCTTGGAAGACTTACCCATCTTTAACCCCGTGCACTGGGCTAAAGGGAGAGGAGAAGCAAGTAAGGTCAAGTCATCAATGGTAGTATCTCTAGGTGTACAACACAAGGATGGAGCGACAAATTGCGAAGAAATCAAGGGAAAGTGAATAACTTTCTCTAGGCCAGTCAAAGGTGTATGAACCATAAAATTGTGCTTTAGGGAAAAAGAAGACTCATAGTCTTCATGGAGACTGACCTCAAGGGTAGGAAAATATAGATTAGGATCGGGCTCATACCATAGGCCACACTCCCTTATCTCACTAACAAAACACTCATTTTTCTCATTTATTGTCTCTATTACGGCATTAAGTTTTACATAGCCTTTATTAGAAATATCATAATAGGGATAAAGATTCATATCATGGTCAAAAGATTGGCAATAAGAGCACACAACATGAGAATAAGATTCAATAAATCCCTAAATTGATCTACACATGGGGATTAAGCATGCAAACTATAGGGAAGGGGGGAAGGGCACACATTATGTAGCCATTGATACTAAGCTAAAGACTAAAACAATTCCCACATGTCATAAACATTTAAAAGAGCACATACCACCATAACACATGAACTCAATGATAGCCTGGGTCCCATGTGTTATCCCTTCAAGTATAACATTGCATATTTCCCATTTTTGTATGTGAATTGCACACATTGGGCACGATAATAATTTAATCTAGACAAATATTATAAAAAAGTTCATGCTCAAATTGAGGTAAATGGAAAATAGCCAGTTTAATTTTTTTTGAACTTTTTATTTTTAATTTTTTTGGATTTTTTAAAGGCCTAGTCCTGAATGCCTGAGCAAAATCCGATATTAAAAAATGTCAAATGCTCAGGCAACGGCGTAAAAAACTTGATAGGCTAAAAATAATACCATAAGTGTACTACGTAACTGTAGCTAGCAACCAGTAGGTACGGATCGTATCCACAGGGAGGTGTGTTTTCAAACACCAAGGCTAACTCAAGTGTATTAAGTGTATCAATCTAGACACATCAAAAAGGTAATAGGAAAAGGAACTAAACTATAAGGCAAACAGAAAGGACCTTGATTATAGTTGAACCCAAGATTAACCAACTAATTAAGTCAAACCCTTATCTTTTCAGGTTAAGCTAGCATTCATATATGATCGATTGCACTATACAAGTTCACCCAAGCCCTGTTTTAAGGGTCAAAGGCTATGTTTGTTATTCTAACAACCTATTTTCATGGGATTAGCCCAATTAAACTATAAGAATAGCAACTATTAACCTAGTTAGGATTTGGACTATTTTCATATCCAAACACTAGCTATCTCTCCACCCACACTAGGCAATCAAACTCACCTTTAAGTAGAGGTCAATTGCCCTAAAAGCCAAATGAAAACTATTTCAAGCATTTCATTGAACACTTGGCGGGCATGAGAGAAAACCCCAAATCCAAACATAAATAAGGTAGGTAAGGTTTAAACTAGATCAACTAGCCGTATTAAGGCCTAATCACAATCAAAGATCACAACTTTAATCACAACTAGACACCAAAAAGAAAATCAAAGCAAATAATTAATAAATTAGCAAACGAAACAAGAAGCATGAAATTAAAGAGGAGAAAGAATATGAACTTAGTGTCCTATAGCGAAAACCACAATCTTCTACATGGTATACACTAACCTACCTAAGTCATTTTCCTCCTAATGGGGTTTTAGTAGCTAACCCTAAACTAAACCTAGCTACCAAAACCCCATTAAGGAAAGAATAACCTAAACTAAACCTAGCTCTAAAAACCTCTCTAAAAGCCCCCTTATGCTCTTCTAAAACTCTCTTAAATAGTACTTGAAGTGATAAAGGAGGCACGGATGATAGGGTGGCAACGAGTGGCCGTGGGCAGAAAAAAGCTAAGAAGGGCTGGGGTGTGGCCACGAGAGGTGGGATAGGCATGGCTGGCAGTAGCCACCGCCTACTTTTTGGCCTTGGCTTTCTTGATTGAAGTAGGGTTGGCCACTAGCGTAGGCGTTGGCCACTGATGGCCATGGTGGCCTCCTTCCCTTGTATTCTTTAATTCTCCTTAGCTTTCTATTTCCTTCCTTGTACTATCACACTCGAGCCCCTTTCTTGTATCATCTCATCTCCAAAGGAGAGCGCTATTCTCTCAGTTAGCATTATTTTGAACTCAATTTCCGTCAACATTGGGATTAACGTTATTTCCTACAAAATAATCAAAAATCAAATAAAAATCCTAGGAATTACAACTTATTAGGAGCAAAATTTGGGTAAATGAGGATATCAAATATGATATATCTGGACCGTATAATTATTTTTCTGCACTTTTCTCTTCAACTAGATCAGTATTATGTGACTGAGTGCTAAACTATGTGGATACCAATGTCTTAGAGGAGATGAATGAAATCATATGTGTGCCCTATAATGAGAGGGAGGTTCTGGAGGGTTGGAAAATGATGCATTGAAACAAAACTCTAGGGCCCAATGGATTTAATACAGTGTTTCTTCAACAATATTGGGAAGCATCAGTTCTAATATTTCTAAGACGGTTTTGGACATTCTTAATGGAGGGGAAATCCCTTAAAACCATACAAATGTTGTCCTTATCACTAAGATAGCTAACCCAAGGAAGTCAATGGAATTCCAGCTAATAAGTCTCTGCAATGTGGTCTACAATCTTATAACCAAGGTGATTACAAACCAGTTGAAGCCTATTTTGCTAAAAATTATTTCTCTTACATAGAGTGCATTCATGCTGGGCTATCTCATCATAGATAATATCCTTGTTTGCCATGAGATATTTCATTCCATGCACACCTAACCTTGTATGAATGGATCCACAACTATTAAGCTCGATATGATTAAGGCTCACAATTGGATTGAGTGGTTATTTCTCCATGACATTATAATTAAGTAGAGGTTCAAACCTGTCTGGGTGTAGATGGCCATACCATGTTGAGTCTTTGACTTTATCCTTTATTATTAATGGGCTCTTAAGGGTTTTGTGAAACCTAGCAAAGGATTATGACAAGATGATCCCAACCGTTACTTTTTCTGTTTGTGTCTAAAGGACTTATAGGCCTCTTTAAGAAAGCTAAAGGGAAGGGTCTTATTCATGGGCATGCTGTTTGTGAGGGTGATCCTCCTATTTCACACCTTTTATTTACTGCTAATTTGTTCTTTTTCTCCAAGATGTCTATGGAGCAAGCTAGAGCTATGAAAGATATTATGGGCATCTATAAGGAGGGTCAAGCCAGATGGTGAATATTGATAAGTCTAGCATCTTTTGATGTACCCAAGGAAGGGTAGCGTGAGGAGCATAATCAAGGTCTCCAAAATAGTCTAAATAATCAAGAAATCAAGGTCATAGCTTAGCTTGTCAAGGAGTTTAAAACAGTTTAAGTTTCTAGTTTAGCCCATGAAAATGCTGAACTTTGCTACTTTATATCATGAGTTCCAAAGGAAGGAAGTTGATTCTTACCCCATATGAAAGCTTAAGAAGTCATAAATCCAACAAATTAAGTTTAAAGTCATTTGGAGTTCATTTGGATTGTCAAATTAAGTTGCAAAGTCAACTGCTCCAGATTTGTTCCCAGCAACGCTGGATCAGAATAACAACATGTGGTGAAGCAACTTACCTAGCTGATAATGGGATTTCCTAGCATCAAAATATGTCTAAATATTTACCATTCCCTCACTGCCCCCAAATGATGGAGCCTTTTGTTCAAGGGGTTTGCTTATAACCAGCCCAAAGTACAAGAAAATACCCTTTTACCTAGTTTGAGCTATTTTGCATTTTGGGCCTTATCTGGCTAGGTCAGCACCTGTTTTTGGCTGATCAAGAGTACAAGCAACTTATCTAGAGTTCATATAAGGTATTAGAAGAGTACTAATCAGATTGTATTACATTATGGGACCTATTTTGATGGAGACTTAAAGTTCATGTGTTACCAAGCTTTAAGCTTCTAAATGTACTTATCCCCAGCTATTGTGGATGTGTGAGGTAGCTTAGGAAGGGTTTTAAATACCCATATTGACTCTTGTAATCATCATGTTATGAGTTAATGAAGGTTTGAGTTCAAACACCATCTAAATCTTTCCCTCTCTTCCTGATCTCTAGATTAGCCCCTTAGAGTTGCTGTTCATGAGTCTCTTGTGATCTTTGAGTGGTGATGTCTTATCTCAGATGGTCCAAGGGTGAGCTGTAAGTGTTCTTAGCAGTGATATCTTATCTGAGACTCCTTAGTTTATCTTGTTCTGATTCTTGCAAACTCAAACCGTGACCCTTACATGCCCACTATACGAGATCCCCTCTTAGTTTCATCTCTTTGGGACTTATAATTGCATAAAGTGGTATCAGAGCTTAGGCTACCCTCTTAGCCAAAGCTTCTATAGCCCAAACACAACCTATAACCCAAACATGTCTAACCTACAAAGAACCGGTTCACTTAAGCCTTAACTTGTTGAGTAGCATGACTTTGGAAGAGAAGTTTGAGCAACTTCTAAATCTTAATGCCGAGAAGGATGCTCAACTTGATTACTTGAGAAATCAATTTGATCGAATGACCAAAAGGAAATCTAAAGTTCGCAGTCGACTAGTGGATCTGAATCTACGGAGGAAGAAGCCAAGACCATCCCATTTGCTTCAAGTGAAGAAGAAGAAGAGAGAAGACCAAGTAGAACAAGAAAATCCAAGCACTACATGATGGATTTCAAGGTAGAAATTTCGGAGTTTGAGGGGAAACTAAACCTGGATGATTTCTTGGAATGGCTATAACATGGTGGAGAGAGTATTTAAGTACAGGGATGTTCCCGATGAGAAGAAGGTCAAGCTTGTGGCCTTGAAACTGCATAAGTATGCTTTCATTTGGTGGAGTAATGTCTTATCTAAGAGAGCTAGAAAGGGGAAGGGAAAGATTATATCATGGAAGAAAATAAAGGAGAAACTTAGAACCAAATTTCTTCTACCCCACTACCTTCAAGACAATTACACCAAACTCCATAACCTTAGGTAAGAGACTAAGAGTGTGGAGGAGTGTACCTGTGTTTGAGAAGCTTGTCATGACATATGATATTAGGGAAAATGAGGATCTAACCATAGTGAGATACTTGGGTGGGTTGAATAAGTCCTTTAGGAATGTTATGGAACTATAACATTACACTACTCTTGATGAGGTTTGCTCACTAGCCCAAAAAGTTAAACTCCAAGATAAAGCCAAACTCAAGAAAGAGCTACCTAAGCCTACAACCCATAGTTACCCTTTCAACAAGGGTAGTTTCCCTCCATCCTCAAGACCACAAAATCCACCCAAGGTCCCCACAAACCCAAAACCAAACACCCCAAAGCCCCCTCTTAACCCCTATAAGAAGAGAAGGTGTTATAAGTGTTAAGGTTTTGGGCATATTGCTTCAGATTGTCCAAATTAAAGGGTCATAACCTTGGTTGAGTATCAAGTACTTGAGGAGGCTGAATTGAGGTTCACCTTACAGGGTCGAGGATAAGCATGTAGAGAAGGTGGATGAAGAAGAATTAAGTGGTCACAAGAACACTAACCGTGAATAGCAAAGAGAAAACATCTTCCACAAGAGATGTACCGTCAATGGTCGTGTGTGTTTACTCATTGTGGACGGGGCAAGTTACACAAATATGGCTTCCGCTACCTTGGTAGAGAAGCTCAAGCTCAAGGCCAAGCCATACCCTTAACCCTACTCCATTCAATGGCTAAACCTAGGTAAAGGTCTTTAAGTCTCAACTCGTTGCTGGATAGCTTTATCCATTGGCAAGAGCTACTTTGATGAGTTATGGTGTGATATCATTCCCATGGATGCTTTTCATATCCTATTAGGAAGACCGTGGCTTTATGACCGAAGACTCATGCATGATGGTTATCTATACACATATACCCTCCACAAAGATGGTCGAAAGATCACCTTAGCCCCTTTAGCTCCACATCAAACTACCAAAGCCAAAAACCCAAGAAACTCCATAGGATGGGGAAGTGTTCCTTTCCTTCCTTGAACCTACACTCCATGTTAAGCGTCATGAATATAATCTCTTCAAAGAAATGATTACTTTTCACCCCCTCATAAAATGACAAAGGCTAACCACCGGCTCACCCCTTTGCTATCCAACTTCTACAAGAGTTCACCCATGTCTTTTCCGAGGAGATCCCCTCCGGATGACCTCTCAAATGAACTATCCAACACCAAATTGACCTTATTTCCGGTGCCATCCTCCCAAACAGGCCCGCTTATAGAATGAACCCCAAAAGCACTATGGAAATTCAAAAACAAGTGGAGGAGCTTATCTCTAAGGGCTTAGTCCAAGAGAGTTTAGGCCTTTGCACCGGTCCCGCTCTTCTTATTCCAAAGAAGGTTGGGTCTATAAGAATGTGTGTAGATAGTCATGTCATTAAGAAGATCACAATCAAGTATAGGCATCCTATACTAAGATTTGAGGACATGCTCGATGAATTCCAAGGATCCAAGTACTTTTCAAAGATAGACCTTCAAAGTGGCTACTATAAATCCAGATTTGAGAATAGGATGAATGGAAAATAGCATTTAAGACTAAGGGTGGCCCTTATGAATGGTTGGTAATGCCCTTTGGCTCTCCAATGCCCCTAGTATATTCATGAGGCTTATGAACCAAGTGTTCAAACCTTTCCTTGGAAACTTTGTGATCGTTTACTTTGATGATATCTTGGTCTTTAGCAAAACTAAAGAAGAGCATTATGAGCACTTGAGACATGTGATGAAGATACTTGAACCGGAAAAGCTTTATAGGAACCTCAAGAAGTGTACATTCTTCTCCCTTGAAGTGTTATTCCTAGGCTACATTATCTCAATCGAAGGTGTCCAAGTTGATCAAAGTAAGGTTGAGGCCATTAAGGCTTGGCCAATAAATTCCCTCTTCCAAGCATCATGTCTGAAGCTTTCATGGGCTGGCTTCCTTTTATAAGAGATTCATTCAAAATTCTAGCACCATCATGACTGCAGTTCTTCAGGGAACCAAGTTTGTTTGGACAACTAAAGCTTAAAAGTCATTTGAAGAAGTCAAAAGTAAGCTTACTCAAGCATCGATTTTGGCTTTAGCTTGCTTTGACAAGGTCTTTGAGCTGGAATGTGGCACCTCTGGAGTAGGGATAGGTGCAGTCCTAATTTTAAAAGGCAAGCCTCTGGCCTGCTTTAGTGAGAAGCTAAGTGATTCAAGGAAAAAGTATTCTACCTATGATATGGAGTTCTTTGCCATCATCCGAGCTCTTGAGCATTGGATTCACTAGTTGATTGCCAATGAGTTCATGTTGCATTCTGACTATGAGGCCTAAAGTACATCTAAAGGCAACAAAAGTTGAACTTATAGCACACTAAATGGATTGAGTATTTGTAATCATTCCACTTTTTCATCAAACACAAATCCAAAAAACTCAACCAAGGTGTGGGTGCCCTATAAACAAGACACCTTATTTTTTTTCCAACTTAGTTTATGTATGCTTGGATTTGAGTACTTAAAGTCACCATACAAGAATGATATGGATTTTAAGGGGCTCTTTGAGGCTTGTCAAGCTCACCCAAAAGGAGACTTTGTACTACAAGGGGTTACTTATTCAAGGGTAACCTATTATGTGTACTAAGGAGTGGCATCTGTGAGCTTATCCTTAGAGAGATCCATTGTGGTTCCTTGGACAGCCACTTTGGAGAAGACAAGACATACTTGATGGCTAAGGAGCATTACTTTTGTTCACACGTGCTTAAGGATATCCAAGACTTGATCAAGAAATGCTCTACTTGTCAAATGGCCCAAAGTCATGCACTTTCTCAAGGACTTTACACTCCTTTGCCTACTTTTTCATGGTCTGTGGCTTGATGTAAGCATGGATTTTATGCTTAGTCTCCTATGCACCCAATGCAGCAAATATTCCATCTTGGTGGTGGTAGATTGATTTTCTAAGATGGCATATTTTATTGCTTGTCACAAAGCAAATGATGCCTTCTATGTGGCCGAATTGTATTTTAAAGAAGTCATAAGGCTCTATCGCATTCCTCTCTCCATTGTTTCAGATAGGAACTCAAAGTTGCTACATCAATTTTGGATCACACTATAAAGGAATTTGGGTACTAAACTAAAATTTAGCACCATATGCGACACCCAAATGGATGGCCTAACAGGGGTGGTGAACCGAATATTGGGAACTTTTCTAAGGGTCTTAGTGATGAAGAACTTGAAAGCATGGGATCTCCTCCTTCCCCATGCTGAATTTACATACATTAGGGCTCCAAGTAGGACCATGAATGATTCACCATTCAACGTGGTGTATGGTCGAAATCCCCTCAGGCCCCTTGATCTCCTACCGACTGACTAAGAGAAGATGCATGTCGAGGCTAGTAAGAGATTAAAAGAGATTCAAGAACTCCATAGGAAGGTCCAAGAGTAGATTAAGCAGGACAATGATTATTACCAAAGTCAAGCCAACGAGCACCAAAATCAAGCCTTATTCCAACCGCGAGATTTAGTTTGGGTGCACCTTAGGAAGGAAAGATTTCCTTCCAAAAGGAAGTCCAAACTCTTATCACGAGCCGATAGACCATTTGAGGTCCTTGAAAAGATCAATGATAATTCTTACAAGATTGATCTTCGGGGAGAATATGAGGTTTCTTGCACATTCGACGTGGCTGACCTCAAATAGTATTTTAGTGATGGTACTTACGAAAATTTGAGGGCAAATTCTCCTCAACTAGCAGAGGATAATGTACCCATAGAAGGGCAACTTGAGGATCATGATCAAGGTCATGAAAACATTCCAAATAATCAAGAAATCAAGGTCATATCTAAGCTTATCAAGGAGAATCAAACAGTCTAAGTTTTTGGTTTAGCCTGGGAAAAGGTTGAACTTTGCTGCTTTATATCTTGAGTTCCAGAAAGGGGAGCAAGTTGATTCTTACACCATGTAAAAGCTTAAGAAGTTAAGAATCTAACAAATCAATATTGAAGTCATTTGGAGTTATTTTGTTTGTCAAATTAAGCTCCAAAGTCAACTGCTCCCGACTTGTTCCCAGCAGCTCCTAATTAGAATAGCAACATGTGGTGCAGCAACTTAACCAGCTGATTTATAGGATTTCTTGGCATTAAAATATGTCTAAATATGTATCATTACCCACCCCCCAAATGATGGTGCCTTTTGTCGAGGGGGTTTGCCTTTAACCAGCCCAAAGTACAAGGAAATACCCTTTCACCTAGTTTGAGCTATTTTGCATTTTGGGCCTTCTCTAGCTGGCTCAACACTTGTTTTTGCTAATCATGAGTATAAGAAACTCGTCTAGAGTCCAAAGAAGCTATTAGAACAGTACTGTTCATATTGTATTAGATTATCACACCTATTTTGATGTAGACTTAAAGCTAACGTGTTGTCAAGCTTTAAGCTTCTAATTGTACTTCAATTAAGCAAGTTGTATTGTTGTTCCCTAGCTAGTTTGGACATGTGAGGCTACTTAGGAATGACTTTAAATACCCTCATTGGCTCTTGTAGTCATCATGTTACAATTTAATGAAGGTTTGAGTTCAAACTCACTCTAAATCTTGCCCTCTCTTGCTTATCTCTTGATGAGCTCCCTAGAGTTGGTGCTCAAGTGTCTCTTGTGATCTTTGAGTGGTGATATCTTATCTAAAATGGTCCAAAGGTAAGCTTTAAGTGTTCTTGGTGGCGATATCTTATCCAAGACTACTTAGTTTATCTTGTTCTAATTCTTACAAACTCAAACCGTGACCCTTATATGCCCACTACTTGAGATCCCCTCTTGGTTTCATCTCTTTGGGACTTAGAAGTGTGTCATCTTCTTTTTTAAGGGAGTTCCTTCAGAATGTCATGATCATATTATTGCTAAAATGGATTTTAAGGAAGGCCTTTCACATGACAAATTTTGGGAAAGCGTACACACGTTGGTAGATCCAAAAAAGGTCTTTCCTTCCGATTAAGGATCGTAGTGGGAAACATCTTTCAAGTTGGATAGATAAGCTAATATATTGGGCGAAGAGGGAAGTGCTAATAAAGGTCGTGGCCCAAGCGATCCCAACTTATACTATGAGGGTTTTTAAGTTACCTAAGTATATGTGAAATTCCATCCAGTCTATGATCAACAAGTTCTGATGGGGCTATGGTATTGATGGCAGGAAGATACATTGGGTTGGGTGTTCTAAGATGTGCATGAGGAAGAAAGGGGGATTAGGTTAGGAATCTAGAAGCATTTAATAATGCATTGTTGGCAAACCAAGTTTGGCGATTGATGTAAGGCCACTCTTCCTTAGTATCTCAAATGCTCAAGGCCAGGCCTTCTTGCAGTATTCTAGATACAGGCTTAGGGCTAGACCTAGCTATTCATGGAGAAGCTCATGGGGAGTTATTGATTTAATTCACAAAGCCACGAGGTAGATTATAGGGGATGGCGAGTCTATTCATATTCAAAACTCAAGATGGATTCCCGAAACCTATTTTTCAAAACCATCTCGATGGCTAATGTTGTGCCTTCGATCACTATGGTTGCAAATTTGATTGATAAAGATTAGGGGGTATGGAAGGAGAATCTGGTTTAGGAATGCTTGCCACATGATGTTGAGTTGATCTTGCAAATACCATTGTCCTGCTTCTTGGTTAAGGGACAAACTTGTTTATGCATTTCTCGCCTAAACGTGTGTTCTCGATGCGGCCTGCTTGCCATATGGCTATAGCTCTAGCACTTTCCTCGTCTTCTTCAAGAAGCAGTGATGAGAACCATGAGTATTAGAAAAAAATCTAGAGCTTAAATACCCGCAAGGACGAGACTTTTCGCTTGGCGACTAGGGGTTCAAGCCCTTTCTAGTAAAACTAATATTGCCAAACAGGTGCCGAATTTTTCGATGAACTGTGCTATTTGTGGAGCTTTAGAGGAATTGGATGATCATCTTTTGTAAGAATGTCCTATGACTAAGGAGATTTGGAGGGGTAGTGGCTTTGGGGAGGAACTGTGGGCTAAGGGGTTCCCATAAATGATGGATTATGGTCTACAAGTGGTTGGTTTGATTGATAATAACAGACTTGGAGAATTCATTGTGGTTATCTGAGAGGTTTGGAACTTGCAGAACCGTTTCACTTTTGGGAAGATAGACTATCATCTTCAGGATTTGGGATGAAGGATGGTTAATTTGGTTAAAAACTTTAGGAAGGTTAGGGATAATTCTGATGGTGGTGGTGGGGAGATTAATCATTGTTGGGAGCCACCTAATAATGGCCTTCTTAAGATCAATTTTGATGCGGGAGTAGTGGGTTCTGGTGATTATGGCTATAGGTTTGTGGTCAAAGATCACATAGTGAATTCTATCATGATGGAGTCATACAGGTTTTGGGCAAAAATTTAATAAATAATATGCACAACACAACTTTTCGACGTGCGAAAATGTACATCGATTTATTTTGAGTATGACCCTATTCAAGATGATAAACCTCTTTAATTACGTCCCCCTCTCGGGAGACCACCTTTTGATTCCGACTCGTTCTGTTTTTACCTTTTCTTTCTTTGTTTTGTTTTGCATTAATAAGACTTTATGTAATTTGAATCGATAATTATTGTATTTTTAATATCTAATCTCCCGTATTCAAAACTTAGTTGCATCAGATAGTGACTGTATAGACACCTTCTAGGAAGGGTACTATACATACGCATTCTTCATGTGCAGGTTAAGGAACGGGTAATTTCATGTGATTTGAAATTTGAGTTGCACTCACTTTTTGTCATGAGCTGCCTACGTACCTCTTTTATAGAGGATCAACCAGCCATAGTTCTTTAATTTTATTTGATTTAATTTATCTTTTTATTCTGGTTAAGTGATTTATGTTAGGATGATTTTTGATTTAATTTTGGTATTTGGATTTTTTCTAAAAAATGGCTAAGTTATATTTTCAGCCACTTCATGATTTTCTTTATTTTTCGACTTAACCTTTAATGAGGTCGGTACATTAATTCTGTTTAACTTGCGATTGCGCCCGAAATTTATTTATAGGTTTCCTACATACCTTTAGTGCGATCAAATCGACGTAGTTCTTGGACCAAAGATTATTTTTTTTGGCTTGCATTCTGGGAGGGAATTTGGTGAGCTTGTTTGTATACTTAGCTCGAGTTTTGTCCATTTGGTGGACTTTGAAAATGAGAAAGATACGATTTTTTTTTGAGCAGCTTGATTTTTGGTTTGTTTTTTTTTTTTCTGGTTACATAGTCTGCAACCAAGGTTTGTAGAATTATAATACTTTGGTCCTTTGTGAAAAGGCGGGTATCGAGTTGAGCCCATTTGAAAATTTCGGTTTAGACTGAACTCGAAAATTTTATATCGAGCTTCCTACGTATCCTTAGTGGAATCAAATCACCGTAATTCTAATCGATACTCAGGCATAAATTTATTTTTCCCCTTTATGAATTTTGTTCAAGTAGACGTATATATTATACCATCCACCGATGATTTATGTGTATCATCAACATCAATTTGTTATGTCATAGCCCAACGAGTACTTACAAAACAAGTAACTTAATATTTTTGGAGCAAACACTTGATCTCGTGCCAATGCCTTTTTTTTTTTTTTTTGGGGGAAGCCGATCCTTTCTTTTTATGAGTATGCATTGTCCTCCATTTAATAAAGACGCAGTACTCTTTTTTTTCTCTGTCTTCAACGAAGAAGCAGAGCCTGAAACCTGAACTTGTACATACCATGCTGTTAATGTTTCTGGATGTCTTCTAATGCACATAGGTCTGAGCCTCCAATTTTTTTTTTTAATTGCAATTGAGTCAGAATGCTTTCTCATGATTTATGTTTATTTTATTTGTTTAGATTTTTATCCAAACTATATATATATATATATATATATATATATATATATATATATATATTTGAAGTTAATCGATAAATCGTATTTTTACTAGATAACAAACTCTCAACGGAGTCCTATTCGAAATCAGTGATCCTTTATGGTTAGGCTTCGACTTTACGACTTTATAAACGTCGCTCCTTTCCTTCGTCACCTCACTCCATGCTCCTTTTCAATTTTACTCACCTTTTTTTTTTTGTTGTTTTGGAGCCCAACAAAAAGGTATGATAATATAGGAAAATTATATTTCATTCTTCATTTGTTTTACGAAAACCTTTTGGGGTGTCTAATACTCATTCTTCTTTCACCCCAGATGCAGGAATGGCCTTGGCTAGTTTCCTTTTTTTTTTTTTAATTTAAGAAAATTGCCATTGCTGATGCTTTTGTCCGTTCTCCTTAATTTTAATGGAATTTGGGTGATTTCATGATTTGAATGCAGTCATGGGAACCAAGATTTATCTTCTCTATCACGAGGCATATTGTTTGACTTCACCTCTCTACATCCCTTTCTGATTTGAGTTTCTGGATTAAATTATTGACAAGCCACAACGTGACAGATCTATCACCATCAAGCTTTCTATTTTATGTCATTTAATTTTACAGTTTCATCATCATGTTTTCACCGAACAGGGGATAGGCCAGTGTTGGCATAGATTTTGGCCATAACAGGGGATTAATTTCCGCACAAAACAAAAAAAAAAAATTACAGGAAATAAATGAGCAGAGTCTTGTTCTATGGATTAGCTTGGAGATGAGATATTTTCACGTATTAATTTTGTCATATCATCTAGTCCATAGATGCCCTGTTCTTGTTTGTCATCTCCCCTTTCTTTTAAGAATTGCCCCTGTTTATAGCATGTTGTGATTTACACCCCTCTAACAAGACTTAGGACTCGTCAGAGCGATATTTAGGGATCCGGCAGGAGAATTCATGGTTTTATGAGTCCGGCAGGACTCGGATCTGGCAAGATCCTTAACGTCATGGGTATGGCTTTTGTTGAGAGCCCCGCAAGTCTTTGTTTCTCGATTCAATGCCGCATGCTCAACCATCAGTTAAATGTCAACTTGACTCTTGTTTGAATTAGCCATAGCGAGAACGAGACGGAAGGCTAGATATCTCGGGGCAGCGGAATCAACTTGATTGGATAGTTTGGTTACCTCTGAATTTTAAACTGGGACTTGTGGCCGATTGCGAACTTGCTTAATGCCTTACTTGTCCGTCAAATTTTCCTTGCTATTTTCTGTCGTTCTGGTGTCTGTCTCTGTTTGGTACTAATTTATCTTGTTTTTCTTCTTCTCTCTTTCCTTCTTTCTTATATTTCTCAGAGGTATAAGCTTTTTCGTTTTTATAGCCCTCTGTTTCTTTCTCCCCCGTGCCTTTTTTTTTTTTTTGGTCTCTGTTTTCACCGCCCCCAAGCCATTTCTCCTTCCTCTGTTCTCTGACCTCTCCTTTCTTATATTGATGCAGTAAGTTTTTAACTTCCCTCCACGTTGTAGCAAAAGCGGGAAGAGTGAACAGTGAAGGGCCGTGTTTTAGCACGCAACACTTTCCTTTCCTAGCAAAAAATATATACTAAGAAGTGTTCCTTTTATTTTTTTGCCCTTTTATAGTTGAGTGTTGTTTTTTTGTTGGCCTTTGAATAGTCAGCGGAAGCTGCTGGCGACAGAGGTTTATTTATGCATCCTTTTTTTTCCTTTTTTTTAAATTAAAAAAAATTTGTTCATAGCCAAAAAAAATAATACACCTTTTCTTTATTTTTTATGTCTTTTACTATGTAATCGGATCCACTTTTATTTGTCTTTTATACTAAAGCATAATAGTTATGAAAATATTATATCAAGAATTTATGATTTGTCAAAATTTTTGTTTCAACAAGGCCAAAGCATGCTTATTTGCACTACAAACAAGCTCAGGCATAGGGGTGTGATAGACTGATCATTGAAGTCGACTGCTTGGGACTTATTTCCACTTTTAAGAAGAAGGAGGTTCCACATAATTCTTTAGCTTTCTTTGTTTCAGGTATTCATACTCTACATTCTTGTTTTGAGTTTATTTTGTTTAGTAATATTAGAAGCTGAAGGTTCCGATCCCCCTAGAGGGGGTTGCATAGGGTAATTATAGAAATAAAATTAAAATCGAAAGCAAATACAAAAAAATTAAATAGAGACAATACACGAGGATATTTCAACGAGGTTGGATCCCCGCATGGAGTCATCCAACTCTAGGATTCCACTCTCTAATTCTCTTATTAGGATGAACTCATTTACAAAGATCTTAGAGCTTCCCTACTCTCAAGATCCTAACTCTTAAATCAACCTCTTGATTCAAGCTTGGGGGAAGTTGACCTCACAACTCTTAAGTTCACTCCCTAATAAAAAATATTTTCTCACAACTCAATTTTTTAATCTCGACACAATATTTGAAATGGTAGCTCAAGTATGAATAGCAACTCGTAAGCTTAATACTTTCTCTTGAGTGATTGTGTATCAATTGCCCCTGCACATCCTTCATATTTATAGTTTTCTTGACTCTTGATTTGCTTCCACGAAAATGGAAGGAATAATAAGTGAGATATTTATTTAATTCTTCAAGATATAATCTTCAGTAATCAAATCCTTGGCTTTCCGCCTTTTACAAAATCCACAAGATATTGTTAAGCATGACAAGAATCATATGAATATAGAATCAATCACAATCAATTAAATTAAGCTTCTTATTGCTATTTCAATATTCAAATTGTGATCTTATGAGAAAATCAATATGTGTGATTCTTTCCAAAACGAGATAACATTCTTAATCTTCATATGCAATCAATTTGTGATCCAATATATTATGGCTATAAAATTATGATACGGCACTCACCATATATTAACAATTTGCTTCGTTATTATGATCCGCAAATATATAAGGCATGATTGTTATATTATCTAACAAAATCATGCAAAGAATAATTTTTTATTCAACTTATGATAAAATTTCATGCTTAAAAAATAATGTTGTAGAATCTAATGTGATTTGACTTGAATATATATAATTCAAAATTCAAATCGTGATACTCAAATGGCAATCTTGGAAATTTATATTATGTTATCCATTTACATCCATTTACCAAGATTCTTTCCATCTTATTTCCTTAGCCTATGATAATTTTGTATTTCATCAAAATCATAGAAAAGGAAGTCAACAATCTCCCCTTTTTTGATGAAAGACAAAATTATGTATGTAATGCTTTTTAGGCTTATAGGGCATTGTTGAAGAATTATATTATGACATATAATAATCAGAGCAAAGCATGTTAAAACCAAATACATCATAATAAATGATAATCATACTTTATTGACCATGAAAAAATAGCATTGCCTAGCAAAAATGCATACCTAGTAATGTCTCCCCCTCTTTCGTCAAAAAGTAAGGAAAAAAAAAAAAGGAAAGTAAATAACATGTTTGAGCATAATCATTTTGAAAAGGCAAAGTAACTTAACCTAAATATTATCAAAAATTGTGAATAGGTAATCTCAATATTAAGACTTGGAAGCATTAATAATAAATTGATTGACAAACACATGAACTCAAGCCTTTTCTTCAGGAGTTAAAGAAATCGCACTTGTAGCACATTTGTGAGTGATCGCAATGATATTTAGAATATCATTTAACTTGTGCTGAATTGTAGCAGATTTGCGATGGAAATAGTTTTGGTGGCATGTGAGATTATTTTGAATGAGACACTGGTTATTCATTGTACCATTGAGATGATGGGTATGGGTGGTCATCATGTAAGTCAAAGTATCCATGGAAGTTTGTAAGAGATTGAGTTTCTTCTCAAGAGCACAAAGTCGACTATGCACGAGAGAGACAAGTAGGGTAAACGAGATCTTAGTGAGAGGAGTAGGGGAGGCTAAGGGTGGTGAGGATGAGGCTTGTAGGGGTTTTGGTGGTCGGCACAGGTGCGACTATAGGAGGGAGGGGTGGTGAAGCAGACAGGGATGGAAGCTGGATCTTCACGAGCGAGGAACTGGTATCTGAATTCGAGAGCTTGATTGGTGGGTTTGGAGGAGAAATTGTGATGCAAGGACTACGACGAAGAGGAGTGGTGCAGGTGGCCCAGGATGAGGGTTGAGTGTTTTCAAATGGAAGAAGGCAGTGAAACTCTGTTTCAAGAGGACGGAATGTCATTGTATGAAGAGACTTGGGAGCTATTGATGGAACTTCTAAAGTACCAAGATGAAGATGATGAAGGAAAGCACGAAGAAGCACTTATATAAGCTAAACTAATAGCCATATATTTGCAAATTTGGAAGGAGATTTTCTGGAGGTTAGCTTGTTTGGAAAGAATATCAAGTGAGGATCAAATATTATGGTATATAGGAGCACAACATTATTGTGCAATGAATCTTTGGAAAGTAGAATAAGATTGAAGAATATTTTCTCTTATTGTTGGGCTAGAATTGGAGCTGAGAGGGAAAACAAAAAAAATGATGCAATCAAATATAGCAATTATGAGATTGTTTCCAAGCCAAATAAAGAAAGCAAACTTTTTAAAAATTAGAGAAAGGCTACTAGGAATTTTTCCATGGGGATGAATCCGAAAAAGAGAGGAGAGAGCAAAGGAGAGAGGAGAGAGAAGGTGTGAACACATGATGACTTGGTTAAATTTTTGTTTTAGTTTTTTTTTTAAAAAAACAACAAGAGTGATTTCCGTGGGGATAACTGAGAGGAGAGAGAAAGATAAGTGGGACAGAGTTATTTGTGTTTTCTTTTAACTTTTACTCAAGAGGAGAGAGCGGGATTATTTGGGTATCCCTAACCAAAAAAGAAAAATCAAGTTAAAAAGAAATGTGGTTATTAGCTAGAAGAGGAAAGGAAGAGAGAAAAATTACAAAAATTGACATTGTGGTTGTAATTTTTACTCAAGATGGGAGAGAAAGAAAGGATACATAATTTTTTAAGAAGAGGGAATAAGGAGATTTAAAAGGAGTCAAAAGTTGAATGAAATGAACAATGCTTTTGGACAATGCATTAAGTATATTATGAATTAAAGACATTAGCAAGTTTGAATTCTAACAAATTTATGGCATGCTTGGTATGTCCTATCTCAAAAAAATTTCAATTTTATGGGAGGTATTTAGTTGAAATGATTTTTACCCAAGAAAAATTCATGGTTTTTAAATTGTCGAATGAAGAGAAATTATTAAGTAATTTTCTTCAATCAATTTTTCTCAAATTTATTTTTTGCTAGATTCATTACAAGGCCTTGAAATTGAATTTTGAAGCCATATTGTTTGAATCTAGTTCAAAAGTTTCGTACTTGTTTAAGCAAACTTTTCATTGCTGAGACCTCTTTTGCATAGTCTTGAGTAGTGAGATGGGGGATTCTTGTAAGTTACTTCAAGAACTAAATTAGTATTAAGAGAGGGCTCTTCCTCAATTCATGCATCAAAGTTTAGCATTCTAAGTTCTTGAAGAATAAAATTAAAATGATCATCACTAATTTTTTTTGTAAAAATATCATCTAATTGAATACCATAGGTACAAATTCTAGTGTGACATTTCCTTTTTCAAAATGGTCTCTAATAAAATGATGACATACCTTAATATGTTTGGTATGAGAATGTTGAACCAGATTTTTCGTGATAATGATAGCCCTTTTATTGGGTAATTGACTTTTTATTACCTTGACATAGGTGTCATTGTTTTTTTTCAGACCTCACTTTTTTGGCTTATTTTTTAGTACCCTGAGATATGATTTTCTAATTTTTTCCTCCCGTTTGAATGGCTGTTTTAATTTTTTACTATCTCCAGTACTATTTTTTTCCACTTTTGGCCCAAAACTTTTTAAAATTGCAGAAAATTCTTAGAATTGCATAAAATATGCAAATAAGCTATTTTTAGGGTTTTTTTATAGAAAATGTACTTGTTTTAAATGATTGAACTTCTTATAATGACTTTAATGGTACTAACTATCACAATCTACCACTTATATCACAAATATTATACTTTTGTGGTTATAAGCCTACCATACTTAGTAAAATAATTAAAATTTAATTAGAGACTTTTGACCATGACCTGAACTTAGTCAGCGTTGAACCCTGGCATTCTTCTAGCTTTCAGTTTACAGAGATTGCTAATCTCAAGTACATCTTCCTTAATCAGGTACAACACAGATCCATTTCGTTTTCTACCTAGGACCATAGTCACTAATCATGTTCTGTTATAGTTTAAAGGATAGTGAAACTTTAATCAAGAAACTATAATATTTAAGATATAAAGTTCAATTAAATAATGTTCTATACTAGAAAACTTCTTTTATTGAAATCTTGAAAGTGAAAAATACTACAATGGAAAGATTTAAGAGGGATTTAAACTACTAAAATGATTAGAGATGCTTGCTCATAGAAAAATAGAGAATCTGGACTTCTCTTTTAATTTGCTTAAATGACTGTGTTCATTCTCAACACTCAGCCTCTCCTTTTATAGAGGGGATGGGAGTACATAGGATGCCCTAATAGCTATAGTACATATTGATAATTTCACATGGCTGTAGTAGACTGCCTCATTTTACTAACTTGACACTTTTCAAAATAGTACAATAATATAGCAACAATTTTTCAGTGCTTTTTATTGCTGATAAGACTAGTCATCCATATTAAGGTTCTGTATGCATTCATCTCCAATAATATCTTCTAGACCATCATTATCCAAATAATCATCAAATTCTTCATCAAATTGAAGATGCTGCTGGATCTCATTTCTTAAATAATTCAAGAAGATATTTCTTTTTTATTGCTGATAAGAATTTTTCGACCCCAATATCAAAGACATAATCAAAGGCATCTTCTTAAGCCGCACCCTTCACCTTTACATATTCGCTAAACTCATTGTGATAAGCAAAAGTAATGTTCCTACAATGGAGTAGTGTTTTCGTCGTTTAATTAATGCCCTACTTTGATGATAAATATTGTAAAAGCCGATCGCTCTTGCTAAAGCAGGATCAATAACTAATTCTCTTTGTTCTGAACCCAAGTCATCAAAATCAATTATCTGAACAAGATAATGATCTGGTTTGGCTTTTCTATTTTCATACTTAATTAGTGCACAATGTACCTTCACATATAGGCATCTATTATATGGGATTTTTGTTGGACCATCAGGAGATGTAAGAATCCAATACATCCTTCTGAGCATACATTGTTGAAATTTAGTTAGTCTTAAGAAAAATGAGTACTTTGGATCTGAGAATTCCATAAAGTAAACTACCATCCTCTATTCCCAGGCTTTGATGACGGTGTCATGTAGAGACATTGAATTTGCCGAGAAACTAACACCACTAATTCCAGATTTATCAGGAAAGTAGATTGTAGCAGTCCATGATTCACAAATATCATATGAACAATTATGATAATAGTTGATGTAGGTTGTATACTACTTATTGAACCATTTTTCTTGAATATGGGAATTTATTTTTTCTTAGATATCATAAGGACATCTTTGGTAATTAACTTGTAACTCTAGAAAGCTAAATCTTGGGGCCATTAGGCAGGCAGAAGATAGTAGGCCAAAACGTGATCTACTTTTTGTATTGAATTCCAAATTATCTGTAAGGACTTTACTAGAAAGAAAAACTCATTCTAGGAGCAATGGCAACTCATATCGGATTTCCTTATTTTTCGACAGTAGTTCTGCTTTGATGATCACCATTAGCAAGTTCTTAAGTTAGACTATCTGCCAGAGAGTTCTTTGATCCCTGTATATGTTCAACAGAAAAGAAAAATTGGTTAAGTCATAATTGCCAATGCAGGAATTACCCTTGCGCTTGCATATTTAATAAATTCATTTTCACAAACCAAGTATTCCTTTGTAATCAGTTCGAATAAGAAAAGGTTTTGGGCCGAAAAGATTAAGAAGTTTTCAATTCCCCTTATAACTGCGAGGACTTCTTTTTCTATCAGGGGATAGTTGCATTCTGCCTTATTAAAACTTTACTGTAATATTTATAAAGTTTTTCTCCTTCTTTGATTTTGAGTACCGCACTCTAGTGCTCATTGCTATCATCTCATTTATTAGGCAAATTAAGAACAGGAAGACTTTTACACATCTTTTTTAAGTTTTGAACAATCTTTGAATCACTAGGGGTTCATGTTCAACTTACTTCTTTCATGAGTTTTTGCTGCAATGATTTTCTTAGTTTAGCTAAATCTTAAATAAAATCTGAAGCATAGGTTGTAATAACCCAACCCTAACCCATATTTATTTATTTAAATCATATTTATTTAATTAATTAATCATGTTTATTCATTTAAGTAATCATGTTTATTGATTTAATCACTCATGGTTATTTGTTTAACTAAATCATGTTTATTAATTCAATTACACTCAATTTACATATTTTCCAAATTACCTGATGTTATCTAAATTTTCTACTTTCATTTATCATATTTAATCATCTCGGTTGGGGGATATTTCATTTGGGTTCCGCTTTGCAATTCAAGTTTCATTGATTGTTAATCCAAGTTTCGTTGATTGATTAATTATTAGGTGAATCGATATTAGACCTCGGTAAGTATAATTTAGTGAATAAATAGTTTCTTACCTACAGTAAACTTTAATCTCGAGCAATACAAAATTTTCCCAACACTTCAAATAATTGTTTTTCAAGCCCCAAACTTAGCTTGTTGGGTCCAAAGCAAAAGCCCAAAACCTTGCAACTTTGTAATTTCACTAATTGCTTATTTTAGCACCTAATTTTAATTAGCAAAAAGCTACTTTTTGGGTTGGAAGTTTTCAACCACATGTAGGTGATAATTGACAATTTTTACACACCAAAAATTCAGCAAAAATATCAAAACCCAACTCTCCATTTTCTATCTCTACCTCACGCCCCTATTAACAGAAAATAGGGGCAGCAGGTGCTACCCTTCTTGGTGGTTTTCAGCCACTTTTTCAGCAACCTCCTGGCTACCCTATCTTCCCCTTGCTGTCAGCTATCATGTCCAACCACCAAGATCACTCAATATAGCCCTCTCCTCCCTCTAATTCAAGCCTAAAGTAAGGCATATCCAAGATCCTAACTTGTTCTATTTTGAGTTTTGTGGTTGTTTTAGCTATGATTGTTGTTTATATTATCAAATTGATAGTTATTATGTAAATTCTATTGAATTTGGGAATTTTGATCATGGTGGAGTTGAGCTTGAAGCATTTTAGAGTTAGGGTTTGTCATGATCAAGTTAGCTTATGTCAAGTGATAGATTTGCATTGTTCTATATATGATTTTGCAATCTTTTGTCTTATTCATGATTATGATGATGTTTTTGGTGAGTTGGAATAATTTCAAGTCAAGATTTATGTGAAAAAAGAGGAGAAAGCAAAAATAGTGAGGGTTGAAAATGGCAAAAAATAGGGGTGATTTTGGGATTAAACTGGTAATGATCAACCCATTGAAAAATTATACTTTTTGGTGGGTAGATAGGTCAGTGTGTTATATTTCAAATTCCTTTTAAATCGTCTTAATTCGAGCTTTATGGACAAAGTTATGGCTGTTTTACTAGAACTACACAAGTTCAACTAAAAACTAACACACTTGTATTCTATTCTCATTTTGGAAACTTTATTGTCGGAAACATACTTTGTGTTGCAAATGAAATTTTTCCAGGACTTCTAAATCTTTCCATATTGGGGTTTTAGGTCTCTATTTAAGGTCAAGGGTAAAAGTTATGAATTTTTGAATTGAACTGACCTGTTTTGGTGTAAATTGGGTTGTTATTACAATTTCTATGCAGCGTATACTTGGAGGAAAATTCTGAAAAATTTACTGTAGAATGTCCCTATTATTTTTGAATTTCCTATAAGATTTCATGAATTTCGGTTAAAATATTTTGAGTTTGGTGATTTTTAGAGGTATTTTGAGTAATTATGTAAAGAGCAAGAATAAAGATTGTGTGAGATTGATCATGCACTCATTTTGTGTATTTTGGGCCAACTAAGGTCATTGACAGAGGACATGACTATTTATGGACTTTCATGGAGCTTTTAGCTTGATTAATGAGAAAGAAGAAGACAAGTATACAATTTGAGAGCTTGTTTATGAGCTTTGAATCAATTATGAATTTTACAAAGAAAATACCAAGTTTAGTGAGCTTCATAGCTTCTATTAAGTTTAATGACTCATTGAGGTGGAATTCTATATCTAATAGATTTATAAATGAAATATGCTAAGTGTAGAGAAATTTTGACTCAGAAATCATATTTATCAGACCAAGTTATTACAGTTTATGATATTTTGAACCAAGATATATCTCTCTTGGCCTTAAACCTCTATTACTTACTCAATTCAGAATGTATCAAATGTATTTATCAAGCGAATCTAGTATACTTACTGTTATCTTAAACTAAGCTATACCTCAGTGAGCCTTAAACCCGTATCAGTAACCTATTTTCAGAAAATACCAAAATCACTCTCTTATTTGTCATCATCAAGGTGTTTTTTTTTTGTAATCTCATTTATCTTATTATGGTCTATTTTACTTTTATTTACTTTATATGGAATTTAATTACTTTCATTAATTCAGTTTTAAAGTTATATTGAAATACTCAAGCTAGATATACCATTTAATTACTCAATTTCTATTACATATGCTTTTACTTACTCAATTATGTGAGCAAGGATTATTCACTGACTACATATACATACAATGACATTTATGAAACACAGTCAAGGCCTAATTATCATTCCCTATTATGCATAAGTGTTATCAAGCCAGGACATATTTATCAAATAAGATGATATTTATGACACAGCTGACTTTTATTAAGTCAGATGACAATTTTAAAGATTCAGGGTACGTCCATTGTCTGTATCTTTAGAAAGTAGAATATGTTTATAAAGTTACAACTCTTAATGAGTTTATCAATGAATCAGTTCATACAGCGATTTACTATTTAACTTGTGACCCCGTCAGTTATCATCCATAGGGTGTCAGCCCATCATTTACCTACGCGACTTCAGGTCAACTCTTGATCAGATTGGCAGGTGTATACCTATGTATAGATCATATCATTGTAAGGGATTCACATCCAAACAATAATGAGCAATTCTATTTCATATTACTTTCATTTTCATTGTTATTGTGAACTATACAAAAGCGGGTACCCATCAACAAATAGTGTTTCCACGCTCATTTTACAATACAGGAATACATGTACTGAGTTTTAGCTCACATTTTCGAATTGTTTTCATGTTTTTCATTTTAGGTGATGAAATATCACATATTTATCCATTTGGCAAGCCCTTTTGGCAGTCATCATATGCTTACAGTGGATTCAGTATAGCCTGAATGTTGGGATCGACCTTAGGGTCAAGTTGGATCTATATTCAATACACTTGTGTAATATGGAATGCAAGTTAGCACATGGTATGATTAAATCAATTATATTGAAGTTGAAATATAATGGACTTTGGTCTTGAAGTGTTTCAGTTTAATAAATATTGTGATTGTGAACATGAGTCACAAGATTAAATGGTTTTAGTGAGCCCTGTCCTCATCAGGACGACGGTAATGCCTTCTATAGTTAAGTCCTATGTTGTGGTTATCTATGAATCAAGTAATTAGTAAATTAGGGGCGCTACAGATTTGGTATCAGAGCTAAGATTTTAAGGGCCACTGTAAGCTATCAAGTGTTTAGTTATTAAGGTGTGTATGTGTTATGTTAGACCAATTAAATGAGCTATTGGCTATAAGTTCATATGTATGGGCATATATGGAGGAACCATTTCCATTTGGGTGACTCAATCATTTGGTAATATCCTGATATTCAAGCATTAGCAAAGTGAAGTGTGGAACCATTTGGGTGACCTGTTAGTGAGGCATGCTCTCATTTATCTGAGTTGTATTGTATGTTTTATTTCTCTCATTTGTTTAAATTTTTGCAACTGTGTACTTTGGGTGTGTGACTCGTTAAGTTATGAACTCTGGCGTGTGGCCGTTAAACTATTAAAGTGTTTCTCTCCATTTCAGGTGTCTATTGTAAGGTTTTAAGCCATATTTTAGTCAGCTTTTAGGCGAAACTCTATATGTTTTGCCCCAGGATTTGAGAGTTTTATTGAGGTGTATTAATATACCTGATCTTGGGTACAATGATAGTTGAAACCCGATGTGGGGATGCCATTTACAACATCTTAAGGGATTAGTACTGTGTCAAGTTAGATGTAAACATCTAAATGAGGAAATGCTTTGCAAGGCAATATCTTCGAAGTGAACTAGTATGAGATGAACGTTACAATGAGTGCTTATGGTGTGCTACTTGCCATTATATGGGTGGCGCAAGTAAGATTAAACTGTCATTCTTGACATTAGGACCTTACATTAGTAATGCTCCCATTACTTTCTATCATTAACTTATTTCTGCCCTAGTTAGCTTGAATTATTCAGAGGCATCATTTCTTTACCACTAACAATCTCTTGATTTGTAATGAAGTATTTATGGAAAATCTCATATGTAGTCTATGGGGAGTTCTTTAAATACATTTGAGCAACCTTTCTTGTAGGCGATTCAAACCTTGACAATCATAATCGTTTAATTCTCTATTTCTATTATGGAACCTATAATGACCCCGGTGTGTGTGATTGTGTGATTTGCAGTTCTTCCTAAGCATATTTGATCTATTCTACTTACAGTTTAGTTGCCACTATGTTCATATTTTTACTGTCACCTACTTTAACTCCTTGCTTCTGTTGGGCACTATTTATTTATTGCTTGCAAAGCCTTCGGTTACTTCAGACCCAGTCATTGAGTGCCTTTTTAGCAATTGAATGTATCCATATTGTTCGTGTTTTTATAGCACCATAATGTCATGTTGGTATACTAATCTATGGTCGTGACTGCATGTCGTTACTTAAGTTATTTTGGCAATTCTTTCTTTACTAGTACAGCCTATGTTATAAATGATAAATAACGATTTGTGTTATTTCAATTTGCCAGTAGTTTCAGAGTTTATATGCCTACCCAAGCCATCCATTTACTGCAGAGTGTGTTCTTGATGGATTCCATCATGTTCGGTCATAAGACTGACTCCTTCATCTTGACGGATTAGCCTTTCAAACATCAGACGAATAAAAATTTTCCTTCTGGTGGTGTTCATCTTTGTCATTTTACAAACATATGGGTATCACATGACTTTTCAAATGCCTCTTTAGTAATCTGTTAGATTTCTTCACCTTCCGTACTTAATACTCCCTCTCTACTTCTTAACATCATCCATTTACTTTACTATCAGGACCATCATGACTAAACTGCATGTCTTGTATATACAGGTCATTCATATGCCTTATCTCTTTTATTACGAATCTTCGTCCTTTCATTCATTCAGCTTACATGCTAGTCCTTTATAACCAATAAAGAAATATCTTTGAAAGAGTTCATGGTGTGGTTACATCTCTTTATATTTTAGATTGTCCACCTGTCATTTAAATTTACTGGGACCAGTAGGCATTTGAATGTGTTATCTTTTATAAATATGCTTCTATTAGTATTGCTTGAACTATATTCATTGGGCATTCAATCCAGTTTGATTGGCAGACTTTGTTATCATTATGGGGATGAACTGACTGTGCACTTATAGAAGATGACTTGTAAAGATCTTAAGGTTAGCTTAAGAAATGAGAAAAGACTAGACGTGTGTTTCTATGGACTATGGGAAGAAAAATCCTATTTTCGCCCCAGTTATACTATGCAAGCAAGTGAATTATCATGTCAGTAATGCATTGAATATTAGTGATATGCCAACTACGCTCATTATGTACATATCTATAATTACAGTTTGTGAATTTAGAGATGTTTAGTCTGAGGACCATCAGGACTGTTTTGCCCCAAGAGACATTGATTTTTAGATCAACCTAATTCTAAGTGCTAAATCCATTTTTGGAGCCCCTATCATATGAACCCCAGCAGAGTTCAAAGTACTAAAGATTTAGTAAGATGAGCTATTACAGAAGGGAGTTATTTGACCGAGTGTGTCACCGTAGAAAACCCTAATTTCATATATGTGAAGAAGGAAGGCAGAACCTTACGGTTGTGTACTGCATATAGAGAGTTGAACAAGATCACTATCAAAAACAAGTGGCCTATATCTTGAACAAATGATTTATGGGATTAACTGCCAACAAAAGAAGTCTTTTTCATGAATGATTTGAGGTCTGCATTTCAGACCTAAACTATGCAACCATAGTTTATCTTTTGCAAGAATGCCTTTTTATAGTAACTCTTGTAGCTGTTTGCTTGTCTCATCTTCAAAACTTGATATTATCCAATATTGTTTAATCTCCCTTGCAGTTCAACCTAATATTTTCTATTAGCGTGATCTTTTATGTCTTCATAAACCCATTATTAAATGTGCAATACATTTTTATCTTACCTTATGTGGTCGTGAACATTCCAGTGCTCTCAACCTTCATCATCTTTAATTCATGATCACGAGTTGTAGTTCATTCTACTGAGAGCCGATTCACACATCCACCTTACGTCTCATTTATTTATAATGATAAGCTTGTATAACTTGTTCTGAATTCATAACGGAATTCAACTCTCATTGGTGTGGGTGATTGCGATCGTCATAATCCCCTTACTCTCTTTATTTTGAACTTCAACTCCCACACATATATCTTACATTTTGATAAATAAACTTTCACATTCTTTATTTAATCTTATTATTGTACTTGAATTGGCTTCATATGAGTAAAGGCATGTTCCTATTGTAGCTCGCTCAATCTATTTATTTGTCCATTGACACTTTGCTCGTCCAATCCATTTAACTATCCATTACACTTTGCTTGTCTAATCTATTTGTCTATCTATTGCACTTTGCTTCTCTAATCTATCTATCTATTTATTGCACATTGCTTGTCACATCTATCTATTGCACTTATCTTATTGCTTATGGCTATAAAAGTCACCCCGATGAAGCTCAATCACTTGTCATCTTATTTTCAATTCATCAGTTAAATTCGAGTATAACCGGGCTATCTTTCTCTTTGGTGGATTATTTATTGGACCCTTTATGATCCATATTTATAAACCATAATTCTTGTGGCATTATATTTTAGAATTCATGATACACTTATGGTTATCTTTATTCTAACCGCCCCATGTTAATCCCTCCTTTATAAATCTTTTCTGGTCTTTTTGTTTATTTCTTTTGTTCCTAATGACTCACTTGACTACTGATTCCATCATTTTCATCTCTGACCATGTTTATTCTAGCGTCTAATTCGAACTTAGAGCAGATCTTAGACTAGTCTGATGAGGAAAGATCATGTGATGCATTAAGAACATTAGATGAGCACATTTTGATAAGGACATAACCTCAAATAATGTCTAGCAGTATTAGAGTAAGCTAGATAAAGCATCGAGAATAATAAGACAGTTCAAGTACATGCAAAGGTGACACAAGGACTACGCAAGAGTCACATGGTCATATTGACCAAAGAAGGAGACAATCAAAGTTCAGATGAGGTATAAAGTATTCCAAAGGACTTATCTAGTCAAGAGTGTCAGAACTCTGAATATCAGAGATAATTGAGTCCTCGTTACATTGGGCTTTATGAGTCAGTATCAATATTAGAAGATGCAATGGTTTTCATATTTATTAGCCGTCAAGATAGAGAACCAGTAGAGTAGAGTACCTTCCTTGCAGTAACAAGTTTTCCTTTTGAAGAGAATATCAATTTTGAACCAAAGCAATCAAGCTAGTGAAGTCACTGAGGATCTAGATACTCGATTATAGGATTAAGCAGTTATGCACTTTGGGCTAATAATACCTTTTTGGAGGGAAGCAAGGAAAACCAACTATCTATACTTGAGGTGGCATTGCATACATGATCAAAATCATAAGTTCGAGGACGAAACTCTTTAAGGGGGGAAGGCTGTAATAACCCAATCCTGACCCGTATTTATTTATTTTGAATCATATTTATTCATTTCATTAATCATGTTTATTCATTTAAGTGATCATGTTTATTGATTTAATCACTCATGGTTATTTGTTTAATCAAATTATGTTTATTAATTCAATTACACTCGATTTATATATTTACCAAATTACCTTATGTCATCTAAATTTTCTGCTTTCATTTATCATATTTAATCATCACGGTCAAGGGATATTTCATTTGGGCCCCACTTTGCAATTCAAGTTTCATTGATTGTTAATTCAGGTTTCGTTGATTGATTAATTATCGGGTGAATTGATATTAGGCCTCAGTGAGTATAATTTGGTGACTAAATATTTTTTTACCTTCGGTAACTTTAATCCCGAGCAATACAAAATTTACCCAACACTTTGAATAATTGTTTTTCAAGCCCCAAACTTAGCTTCTTGGGCTCAAAACAAAAACCTAAAACCTTGCCAACTTTGTTATTTCACTAATTGCTCTAGCATCTAATTTTAATTAGCAAAAAGCTACTTTTTGGGTTGGAAATTTTCAACTACATGTAGGTGATAATTGACAATTTTTACACACTAAAAACTCAGCAAAAATATCAAAACCCAACTCTTCATTTTCTCTCTCTGCCTCATGCCCCTTTTGGCAGAAAATAGGGGCAGCAGCTACCACCCCTTGTGCCGTCATTTTTTGTGGTTTCCGGCCACTTTGTTAGCCACTTCCCAGCTGCCCTGTCTTCCCCTTGCTGCCAGCTATCATGCCTGATGTAATTCAATCAGAAACATCTCAGTTAAATTCCCTAAGTCAAGGTAGTCCAATTACACAAGTCCGAGTCCAAGGAACAAGTTCCGCTTTGCAAGTCCAAAAGGAAATGGTACCCGGGTATACCCCCTTGCACGTACCTGGTTTTGTTTTTATTATTTCATAGTCCAAACGATATCCGAATTATGTAATTCTTTTTTTTGTTAGTTTTTAGCATGTGTACTTTATTTCTTAGGTTAAGCACAAAGGTAGAAGAGCACGCTAAGGGGTCCAATTCAGTCATTTTATCGCAGCTGCCCAACGGGCATCTGAATTTGCAAAGTTAAAAAGATCTTAGTGAGTAAGGGACTTAATGATGTCCAAATCATTATTTTTAAAAAAGGGAGGTTTTTAGACATATTGAGGTTTCTCCCCTGAAAAAAGTAAAGGATTAGTCGCCAAAATAGAGCAACACTTACTGCATGAAGACACGGCCCACATGGCTTCCCCACTGCAGTTTGCTTAGCAAAGGAGTTTTACCCTGCTAGGTGGGTTTCTTCCACCAGGGTTGTGCTAGGTTGGCTGGTATCTTGAGCTTAGTCACTATGTGACTCATAAAAGGAGAGAACACCACATGGAAGAGGAAGATTGTGCCGCTCTGCAAGCTTACATTTGGACACTCAAGTAGGAGGTGGCAAGCATCAATTACTCTTCTCCTTTTGAGGTGGAAGCCACGTGTGATTACCCTCCTAGGGAGGAAAGATGACTTTTTCTGCCTAAGATCATCAAGGATTAGCCTAAGTTAATTATTTTGAACCTTATATACTCATTAGTACTTGTTTTCATTCGGTTTTGTACTAAACCATGTACTTAGCTACGTAAATGTATTTAGTGAGTTTCCTTAACATTAACTGATCTTCTAATGATTACCTAATGACCAAGGAAAGCCTTTAGTGTGCCATTATAAGTAGTTTGGTATTCATTTTATAACTCAGTATTGAGAAATTGAAATCAGAAGTTGAGTTATAAAGTCCTCTGTGTGTTACTTTAAATTCTCTACTGGCTTATCTCTAATTCGGTCAATTAGAGTGGTGTTCAAGTGAGTCTTACTATTGATTAGGTGGTGAAATTTTTATCCTAATATAGATTAAGGGCCTTGAAACAATTCTTAATGGTGAAATATGTATCTAAGAAACGTTTCAGTTCTATCGATCTTTCAGTTTTCAAGCCATTGAACCTTGTTCAAGGCACGCTTTTTCTTCTTTTATCCACTCATTTCCCTTCTTTTCCCATGCCATTTCCCCTTTTTCTCACTAAACACTTGAGCTTTCCTTTCATTCTCTCTTCTTCCCAGTGTGACTACATCAATTTTGGTATGAGAGCAACTTCATTCTTGGCTTAAAATCAAATCCCCACACGTTTCTCTCCCCTGTCACTCCATAAAATTCCAAAACACAAAAAATTTTCCAGCCTTGGTTCGTGTTCTTGAGTTCTAACATGGCTAGTACTAGTGAAATGACCTTTGAAGAAAAGTTTGAAGCCCTCATGAAGAATTATCAAGCTGTGTCTTCATCAAAGGCAGAATTAGAGAAACAAAATGAGTACTTGCGAAAGCAACTGGGAAATGACATGAAACAGAAGCAGAAGGCTCTTGAAAGTCCAATTGCATCTGTTCATGATGAAGATGAAGCAAGTAACTTGAACAATTCTTCAAGTGATGAGGAACCTCGAAGAAGGGTTAGAGGTGCTAGAAGAACGCCCTAAAACTCAAGTGATTTCAATGTTAAAATTCCTAAGTTTGTGGGTAAATTGGATCCAGATGAATTCCTAGAATGGTTGCACACTATGAAATGAGTTTTTGATTATAAGGACATTCCAGATGACAAGAAAGCGAAGCTGGTTACACTTAAGCTTCAAAGGTATGCGTCCCTTTGGTGGACTAACCTTTGTGCTAAGAGAACCATAAATAGAAAAGGCAAAATCAGAACCTGGGAGAAAATAAAATCCAAGTTGAAGTCTCGATTCCTCCCAGCAACGTATCTCCAAGACAGTTATTCTCAATTGCATAATCTGACTCAAGGGAATTTAACTGTTGAGGAATACATAAGAGAGTTCAAAAAGCTCCTTATTAAATGTGATATTTAGGAGCCTGAAGAGCAAACAATTGTTAGATACCTAGGTGGCCTTGATCCTAAGTATTCTAATGTTGTTGAGTTGCAACAATATACCACGTTTAATGAAGTTTGTGTGTTAGCACACAAAGCTGAACAACAATGAAGAAATAAACCAATCAAACGTGATTTCCTGAAACCTCCAATTTGTACTTCACCTTTTAACAAGGAGAGTCTGAATTTTCTTCTAAGATCATACCCATAAAATTCGTCTTCGCGTACACCACAATGAATCCAACCTCCAGCATGGCCACAGTACCCCCAGCCACGGCTTCAACCTGGTCTAGAACGTCCCACTCCATTTCTAATGAGTAACCGACGCTGTTTCAAGTGTCAGGGACTTGGGTATATTGCTTCTAATTGCCCAAATCGGAGAATTATTACTCTTGTTGAATGGGATGCAATTAGAGAAGAGGATAAAAAGAAGGAACAGAAAGAGCACGAAGAAAAAGAATACGAGGACGAACAGGAGGAAGTAGTTGAAGCTACAGATGAAGGAGAAATGCTAGTACTTCAAAGGGTACTAAGCAATCAATGTGGAGTTAAAGATGAACAACAAGAAAACATTTTTCATTCCTGTTGCACCGTCGAAGGCAAAGTGCGCTCATTGATAATTGATGGAGGCAGTTGTGCTAACGTCGTATCATTGAGTATGATTGAGAAGTTAGGCCTCCAGGCCATTGTACATCCCCACCCATACAACATGCAGTGGCTCAATCATATTAAAGGTCTTCAAGTTAATTCCGATGTTTGATTTCATTATCAATTGGGAAGAATTATCGAGACGAGCTGTGGTGCGATGTGATTCCAATGGATGCATGCCATATTCTTTTGGGGTGTCCATGGATGTATGACCATAAGGTGATGCATAATGGATTTCTAAATATCTATTCCTTCTATAAAGGAGGAAAGAAGATCACCTTGACACCGTTATCTCCATTCAAACTTTCCAAACACAAACTACAAAAAAGCCCTGAAAGATCAGATATGTTATTTGCCTACAGTGAGCCTTTACTGAAAGCTTCTAAGCATGAGTTTAGAGCTTTTAGAGAGTGGATTTTAGCCACTCAAGAAGAATTTGAATCACCTTTACGAGATCATCCAATAGCTAAATTGTTACTCAAACGATTTAGTCAGGTATTTTCGGAAGCGATACCCTATGGATTACCCCCGAAAAGAGATATCTAGCATCATACTGACCTTATTCCTGGTTCAATCCTTCCAAACAAACCTGCCTATAGAATGAACCTAAAAGACACTTTTGAAATTCAGAAGCAAGTGAAAGAATTGATAGCTAAAGGATTAGTTCGAGAATCCTTAAGCCCTTGTGCCATTCCTGCACTCCTAGTACCAAAAAAAGATGGGAGTATACGCATATGCGTCGATAGTCGAGCTATTAACAAGATTACTATCAAGTACCGATATCCAATACCGAGACTTGAAGATATGCTTGATGAGTTACATAGTTCGAGGTTATATTTAAAGATTGATCCACGAAGCGGTTATTATAAGATTCGAATTCGAGAAGGCGACGAGTGAAAGACCGCTTTTAAAACAAAGGTGGTTTATTCGAATGATTGGTGATGCCATTCGGTTTATCAAACGCTTCGAGCACCTTCATGAGGTTAATAAATCAAGTATTCAAACATTATATTGGCAAGTTCATTATCGTTTATTTTGATAATATTCTAATCTTCAGCAAAGGTGAGAAAGAGCACCAGAATCATTTGACTGAGATTATGAGGGTGCTTGAACGTGAACAATTGTATAGAAATCTCAAAAAGTGTTCCTTTTTTACTTCTAAGGTCACTTTTTTGGGGTATATCATGACAGTTGAATGAATTGAAGCTAACAAAGCCAAGATTGAGGCTATTCGGAGTTAGCCTACGCCACAGAGCATACATAACATCCGTAGCTTTCACAGACTTGCTTCGTTCTACCGGCATTTTATTCGGAATTTAAGCACTACTACTGCGCCAATGACCGAAGTGCTTAAGGGCACATCTTTTAGATGGGCCCCTAAGGTACAGACAGCCTTTGAAGAAGTGAAGGCTAAGCTAACGCAAGCACCGGTGTTAGCTTTTCCCTATTTTGACAAAATGTTCGAAGTGGAATGTGATACATCTGGCATTGGTATTGGTGGTGTTCTTACTCAAGAGGGCAAACCATTAGCCTTCTTTAATGAGAAACTGTGTGACTCAAGGAGAAAAATACTCTACTTATGATATAGAATTTTATGCCATAGTTCGTGTTTGGAGCACTGGAGTCATTATCTTATGGCCAGCGAGTTTATTCTCCATTCTAATTACCAAGCTTTGAAGTATATTCAAGGCCAGCTTAAATTAAACTCCCGGCATGCTAAAATGGGTGGAGTTTCTCCAGTCATTTCATTTTACTATACGGCATAAATTAGGGAAGCTTAATAAAGGCACTGATGCCTTATCCAGAAGATACCCATTACTGTTCTAGTTTGATGCTTGTGTTCTGGGTTTCGTGCATCTAAAATTATTATACCTTGGAGATGAAGACTTTGGGGAGCTCTATAGTGCATGTCAAAAGCACCCCGAAGATTATTTTTTTGATTCAAGAAGGATTTCTATTCAGGGGTGCACGTATGTGTGTGCCTAAATGCAGCACTCGGGAGCTTCTGATTTGAGAAGTCCATGGAGGACCATTAGCAGGTTATTATGGTGAGACTAAAACTCTAACCATTTTGAAAGAACATCATTATTGGCCCGGGATGCATAAAGATGTGCAAGATTTACTGAAGCGGTGTGCAACATGTCAAGTGGCTGAAAGTCACTTACTCCCGCAAGGGTTACATACGCCACTTCCTGTTCCGACCCAACCTTAGGTAGACGTGAGTATGGATTTCATTCTGGGCTTGCCTAGAACACAGTGGGGCAAAGATTTAATCTTTGTGGTGGTAGACCAGTTCTCGAAGATGGGCTATTTTATTCCTTGCAATAAGAGTAACCATGCTACTAATATTGCAGATTTGTATTTCAAGGAAGTGACTAGATTACATGGTATTCCACAATCCATTGTTTCAGATCGGGATACTAAGTTTTAAAGTCATTTCTGGGTCACTTTATGGAAGAAGCTGGGGACAAAACTGAAATATACCACAAGCTATCATCCTTAGACCGACGGTCAAATGGAGGCAGCAAATCGAACCCGGGAACACTCCTCAGGGCTTTAATTTCACCCCAGTCCAAGAAAGCTTAGGATCTTTTGTTACCACACACAAAATTCGCCTACAACAAAGCCCCAAGTCGAGCAACTGGCTTATCACCTTTCAAGTTAGTACATGGGACTAATTCCATAACTCCCTTAGATCTGATGCCATGCCCTCTGGATCAAAAGCCCAGTGCAGATGCAGATCAGAGAGTCGAGGAAATTTAGAAGCTACACAAACAAGTTAGAAATAAAATTGAGCAATCTAACCTATCCTATTCTGCTCACGCAAACAGGAAGAAGAAGTAGAAGACGTTCCAGCCAGGAGTTTTGGTTTGGATCCATCTCAGAAAAGAGTGTCTTCCAGTAAGATGCAAGAACAAGCTTATGCCAAGAGCAGATGGTCCATTTGAGATCCTAGAACACATCAACAATAATGCTTACAAGGTGGATCTCCCTGGGGACTATGGAGTTTCAGCTACATTCAACGTAGCCGATTTGAGCCCTTATGAAGAAAATGATTACCTATACGATTTGAGGTCAAATCATTTCAAACGAGGGAGGATGATGTAATTCAATCAGACACATCTTAGTTAAATTCTCCAAGTCAAGGTTGTCTAATTACACAAGTCCAAGTCCAAGGAGCAAGTTCCATTTTACAAGTCCAAAAGGAGATGGTACTTGGGTATACCCCCTTGCACGTACCCGGTTTTATTTTTATTATTTCATAGATCGAACGACATTCAAATTATGTAATTCTTTTTTTTAGTTTAGTTAGGATATCTAGTTTATTTCTTACATCAATCATAAAGCCAGAAGGGCATGTTAAGGGGTCCAATTCAGTCTTTTTGTCGAAGCTGCCCAGCAGGAATCTGAATTTACACGGTTAAAAAGATCTTGGTGATTAAGGTACTTAATGATGTCCAAATCATAATTTTCAAAAAGGGAGAGTTTCTAGATGTCTTGAGGTTTCCCCCCTGAAGAAAACCAAGGATTATTCACCAAAATGGAGTGACACTTACTGCATGAAGACACGACCCACATGGCTTCCCCACAACAGCTTGCTTAGCAAAGGAGTTTTCCCCCAGGGTGCATGCTAGGTTGGCTTGTACCTTGCATTTAGTCACTATGTGACTCATAAATGGAGAGGAAGCCAAGTGGAAGAGGAAGATTGTGCCACTTTGCAAGCTCACATTTGGACACCTAAGTAGGAGGTGGCAAGCATGCATTACTCTTCTCCTTTTGAGGTGGCAGCAGTGTGTGATTATCCTCCTAGGGAGGCAAGATGACTCTTGCTGCATAAGATCATCAACGATTAGCCTAAGTTAATTATTTTGAAGCTAGTATACTCATTAGTACTTGTTTTAATTCGGTTTTGTACTAAACAGTGTACTTAGCTATGTAAATGTATTTAGTGAGCTTCCTTAACATTAAGTTATCCTCTAATGATTACCTAATGACTAAGGAAAGCCTTTAGGTGTGCCATTATAAGTAGTTTTGCATTCATTTTGTAACTCAGTGTTGAGGAATTGAAATTAGAAGTTGAGTTATAAACTCCTCTATGTGTTACTTTAAATTCTCTACTTTGTTATCTCTAATTCGGCCAATTAGAATAGTGTTCAAGTGAGTCTTCATCTTAATTAGGTGATAAAATATCTATCCTACTATAGGATTAAGGGCCCTAAAACAGTTCTTAGTGGTGAAATCTGTATCTAAGAAACGTTTCAGTTCTATCAATCTTTCAGTTTTCAAGCCATTGAACCTGGTTCAAGGCACGCTTTTTCTTCTTTTCTCCACGCCATTTCCCTTCTTTTCCCATGCCATTTCACCTTCTTCTCACTAAACACTTGAGCTTTCCTTTCATTTCCTCTTTTTTCCAGTATGACTACATCAATGTCCAACCACCAAGATCACTCAAAACAGCCCCCTCCTCCCTCTAATTCAAGCCTAAAGTAAGGTATACCCAAAATCCTAACTTACTCTATTTTGTGTTTTGGGGTTCTATTAGTTTTGATTATTATTTGTATGATCAGATTGATAGTTGTTATGCAAATTTATTGACTTTGGGAATGTTGATCATGGTGGAGTTGAGCTTGAAGCATGTTAGGGTTTAGGTTGTTCATGATCAAGCTAGCTTAAGTCAAGTGGTACATTTATATAGTTTTGTATATGATTTTGTAATCTTTAGTCTTATTGATGATTATGATAATGTTTTTGGTGAGTTGGAATAAATTTAAGGGAGGATTTATGTGAAAAAAGAGGAGAAAGCAAAAATAGTGAGGGCCGAAAATGATAGAAAATAAGGGTGGCTTTGGGATTAAACTGGTAATGATCAGCCCACTGAAAAATTATAATTTTTGATGGATAGATATGTCAGTGTGTTAGCATTAAAATACCTTTTGAATTGCCTTAATCTGAGTTCTGTGGACAAAGTTATGGCTATTTTGCTAGAACTGTGTAGGTTCAATTAAAAACTAACACACTTGTGTTCTAGTCCTATTTTGGGAACCCTATTATGGAAATCATATTTTGTATTGCAAATGAAAGTTTTTTGAGACTTCTTAATCTTTCCATATTGTGGTTTTAGGTGTCCATTTGTGGTCAAGAGTGAAAGCTATGAATTTTTAAAGTGAACTAACCTGCTTTGGTGTAAATTAGGTTGTTATTGTAATTTCTGTACAGCGTAGTACTTGGAAGAAAATCCTAAATATTTTACTGTAGATTGTCCATATTATCTTTGAATTTCCTATAGGATTCCATAAATTTTGGTTGAGTATTTTGAGTTTGGTGATTTTTGAAAGTATTTTGAATAATTGTGTAAAGAGCAATAATAAAGATTGAGTGAGATTGATCATGCACTCATTTTATGTATTTTGGGCCAAGTAAGGTCACTTAAGGAGGAAATGAATATTCATGGACTTTTATAGAGCTTTTAGCTTGATTAATGAGAAAAAAGAAGATAAGCATGCAATTTGGAAGCTTGTTTATGAGCTTTGAATTAATTATGAATTTTACAACGAAAATACCAAGTTTAGTGAGCTTAATAGCTTCTATTGAGTTCAATGACTCATTGAGGTGGAATTCTACATCTAATAGATTTATGAATGAAATATGGAAAGTGGAGAGCATTTTTGACTCAGGAACCATATTTATCAGACCAAGTTATTGCAGTTTATCCTATTTTAAACCAAGATATATCTCTCTTGGCCCCAAACTTCTATTACTTACTCACTTCAGAATGTCTTAAATGTATTTATCAAGCCAATCTAGTGTACTCATTGTTATCTTAAATCAAGTTATACATCAGCGAGCCCTAAACCCGTATCAACAACCTATTTCAGAAAAGGCCACAACCACTCTCCCATTTGTCACAATCAAGACCTTTTCCTTTGTAATCTTATTTATCTCATTGTGGTCTATTTTACTTTTATTTACTTTATATCAAATTTAATTACTTTTATTAATTCAATTTTGAAGTTATATTGAAATACCCAAGTTAGTATACCATTTAATTACTCAATTTCTATTATACATACTTTGACTTACTCAATTATGTGAGTAAGGATGATATTTATGAAACAAAATCGAGGCCTAGTTATCATTCGTCGTTATGTATAAGTGTTATCAAGTCAGGACATATTTATTAAGTCATATGACATTTATGAAACAGCTGACTTTTATCAAGTCAGATGACATATTTAAAGACTTCAGGTACATCCGTTGCCTGTATCTTCAGAAAGCAGAACATGTTTATCAAGTTACAACTCTTAATGAGTTTATCAATGAATCAGTTTATATAGTGATTTGCCATTTAACTTGTGACCTCGTCAGTTATCATCTATAGGGTGTCAGCCCATCATTTGCCCGTGCAGCTTCAGGCCAACTCTTGATCGGATTGGCAGGTGTACACCTATGTATAGATTATATCATTGCAAGGGGTTTGCATCCAGATAATAATAAGTAATTCAGTTTCATATTACTTTCATTTTCATTGTTATTGCGAACTAAATGAACTGCAAAAGCAGAAACCCATCAACAGTGTTTCTACGCTTATTTTACAATACAAAAATGCATGTACTGAGTTTTAGCTCACATTTTTGAATTGTTTTCATGTTTTCCATTTTAGGTGATGAAGAATCATATGTATTTCCATTTAGCAAGCCCTTTTGGTAGTCATCATATGCTCACAGTGGATTCAGCATATCCTGAATATTAGGATCAATCTCAGGGTCACGTTGGGTCTATATTCAATATACTTATGTAGTGTGGAATGTGAGTTAGCACATGGCGTGATTAAATCAATTGTATTGAAGTTAAACTATTATGGACTTTGGTCTTGGAGTGTTTCAGTTTAATAAATATTGTGATTGTGAACACAAGTCGTAAGGCTAAATGGTTTCGTGGGCCTTGTCCTTATTAGGATGGTGGTAGCACTTTCTATCATTAAGTCCTTTGTTGCGGTTATCTGTAAATCAAGTAATTAGAAAATTGGGGGCATTACATAGGTAAGGCATCCAAGAAACATTTCTAATTGCTTCCTATCTTCAATCTTTTCAAGGAACTTTTCTACTTTTTTTAAAATATGCTTTTGTAGGATAATTTGTCTAGCCTTTATTTTTAGACCTAAAAACTCAATCTCTTGTTCATCATAAAAGCACTTGTTCTTTCCAAGTATAGTACCATGATTAATGCATCTTTGAGTGACAACTAAGACATTATCTTTGTGCTGTTCTATGGTTCTAGAAAAGACAAGGATAACATTGATGTAAACTAAACAACAGTGATTAAGGTCTTTGAGGATGATATCCATTCTTCTTTGGAATATTTTAGGTGCATTCTTTAAGTCAAATGGCATTACTGTCCACTCATAATGTCCTTGAGGGGCACTAAAGGCGGTTAAAGGAATGCTTTCTTCATTTGTTTTTATTTGCTAAGATCCACTTTTGCAATCCATTTTTGGGAACCAAAAATCTCCTTGAATTCTATTGAAAAGGAGCATTTGGTTAGGAATATAATAACCATCAAAGACAATATCATCAGTAAGCTTTTTGTAATTAATTATCATTCTAGTTTTTTCTCTTTTTTCTTCAATATGATTTCATATCATGAAAGCAGGACTGGTGTGAGGACTCTTGCTATTTCTGATTAATCCTTTATCCAGAAGTTCTTTAATTTGTTTGTCAAATTCTTGAATGTCTTGGTGTGTATACACCATTTGTTTAATTCGGACAATAGTATTTGGATTTAACAAAGTAATTTTTGCAAATGTCTTATCTTTACCCCAAACTTTTAGAGGATTATCATAGTAGAGGTCTTTGCATAATTTCCCTTGTTGTTCTATAATCTGCTCTTTACAAGATAACTCAAATAATGAGATAATTAATACTACCTCATGTTATGCAGGCATTACCTTCTCACCATGTTGGCTGTATGTAAACTCAATTTTCTGATGAGTATAAGTCTTGCTTAATTTTTTAATGGAAACTGAGTGAACATTAATTGCAAATATAATTTGGTTTATGGTCTATGTGCATAGAGAATATAATCTCTAAAAATTATTTCCAGTAATCATATCATGAGAGGGTTAATTAGTAGCTCATAGAACCGGTATAATGCATTGAACTCCTCCTAATTCTATGGATAACCCTTCTATGGCTTCATTGTTGTTTATAATACTACTATCAGCTATCCTTACTTGTAAAAGATTCTTAGCTCTTTTCCACATAAATTCTGGAAATAATGATTCTTTTTCAAAGCATATAGAGCAACCACTATCTATGTAGGCACACAATTCATATTTATTATATCCCTCTAAACATATATTTATTAGGATATAAATACTATTAGAGTATGTATTGGTAACTTCACAGCATATCTCTATTGTCATATTTTTGATTAATTCATCTTCATAGATTGGGTCACTAACAGTTCTTATTTTGTATCTAGTGACTTTTCTATCCAGAGTCACACTTTCGTCTACACGGTTTCTTGCTGGTTCAAAACTCATCCTACTCATTCCACTTATCACACTAATTCTATCATCTTCTTTACACTTCTCTAGCTGATGAAGACCCTACTTCCCATTTTGATCTTGCACTCATGCTTCTTAATAATTGGAGTTTAATAGTAATTTTACCATTCTCATCAATTTTTATTACATATTTCTTATTGATTTTTGTATGGTTGGCAAGTTTAGAAATCCATAACCTATTAATTTTTATATCCTGAGGATTGGATTTAATCCTCTTGATTTTTTACATGTGGGTCGGACTTTAAAACTTTTTTGCTTCTATCATTGTTACCTTAGTCTTTGGATCTATGATATTATCTAGTTTGTAGATTATTTTCCAAATATCCTTGGTAGGTAACCTCTTCTTTTCATTTCTATCCTAACTATTTTTATCTTAAGGGACAGGAAGTTTATACAAATTCATCCTTTAGACTTATACAGTATCTAGGTCAGCAATTGAATACTACTAATCCATTACCTAAGTTGGTCTTAATCCCGGTGATAATTTGATTATTAAATTTAGTATACCTGATATCACAGAGCAAAGCATAAAGATCAATATCTTTGCCGTAATATTGTAATGGAGTGATTTGAACTTGGACACTTCAAACATGGATATACATACTTTCTATCATGGTCATGCCTAATGATATTTTCCCAATTAATGACATTAACTTCTCCCACAACATACTCACAATCTTTGATTTCTAGATCTCCTTCCATCATTTCACATATATATTTACTTTTTAAATGAAACATGAACTTTTTATAGATCATGTCTTTCTGAATTATAGGAAGGACCTAATCTCTTTTCACTTCTTTATTCTCGTTGTCTACAACAAACTCTTCTCCTTGAAGATCACCAAGACTAATCGAGCTACTTTTCATTATATAATTGGTCTCTTCGTAATCACTATCTTTATATTCGTCTTGTAGTACAATCTCAACAATTCCTTTATTGTTATTTAGGGCTAGGTCTAGTGCCTCTTCCTCACCTAGCTCAAAGTAATCTAGGCTTTCTACGATTTTAATCAACTTATTAATCTTCCTATTTTTGCATTCATTAGTATAATGTCCTACTTATCCTCATGCCCAACATTTGTAACTATTTTTCCCTGCAGGACAATAAGCTACTTTCCTAAAAAATCTTTGTTTTTTAGCGGTTGGTTTGTTATAATATTTTCTTTTATATTTCTCTCTCCTTTGCTTATTAAAGCTCTTTTTCTTATAAAATTTTTTTTTCTTCTCCTTTCAGGTTCCTTTCCCCATTGGTGAGGTGAATCCCAACAAGTTAGAAATTGCTTATTAATTTCCTTTTACTTTTGGAGGTTAAGACGTTGATCATTGGCCCATTTTCTTGTAAGAGATTCTTGAAGCAAGAGTATTAATGACATCTGCTCTTTCAAACCATACAATGTATTTTTGATTAGTTACGGAATTTATCGAATATGACAATTTATCATAGATCATACCAAGATTAGTTTCATTATGCCCAATTTGTAATAATATTGACTCAATTCAGCAATATAATTCTCCAAATACCTTATTTTCCATAACTCTATATTATTGATCTTTCTTTGTCATTCTCATATTTTTTCTTCAGAATGAAGTTCAGCTCTAATAAACTCAATTTTGATTTCCTTACGTTAATTTTTGAATATTGCAACTGGGAATTCCATCATTGTTAATACATTTTTACCGTCTTCATTTAATGAATCATACCTGTCAGTTACAGTGCCCGAAAAGCTGTGCTTGATATAATTCAAGAAAATTGTATCAGTCTAAGTAGTATTTAAATTTAAGATACTATTTATTCCTCTTTTCCAATGTTCAAATACTTCTTCTCTATTATAAGCTCTATTGATGTTTAAGATATTTCGGGTTTGGCTAATTGGGGTAAGATCAATTTTTTCAAAGGTCATAGTTTTTCTTTAGAAGAACAAAAAGGAAAAATTAGTTGTTCTTCTTGCTGGAACATATCTAGGTCTCATAAAATGATTAGTTCTTCTAGAAGGTTCACAAAATTCCTCAAGTTTAGGAACTACATTGTTAACTAGATTCGATTCAATTTCATCTGTATTAAGCTTTTCTCACATCTCGTTAATCTTGTTGTTAAAAATTATTTTACCATATTTTTTATCTAGTTTCTTTCTAATTTCTTGTAAAAGTACCACATTAAGATCTTCTAGCTTAATTAGGTTCATCTGCTAATATATTTCTTCTTCTAACTGAACATTATTTGTCTCTTTAGTGATATCAGTTAATACGTCTTGTTTATCAATAATTACACCCATAATTTTGTTTAATTTTTTTGAATGTTGTTCTTTCTCAAACATATCATGTAATTCGTCAAAATTATACTACTTATACTCTATCTTCTTCTTCTTTTTCCGCCTTTTCAGATGATTTTTCCGCTATTTTTCTCATAATTCTTTTTGAATTTTTATATCATGCAAAGAAAATATATTTTTTTTTTGGTATTTTGGAAAGGATATTTATGCTGAAAATGAGTACTAACACTTAAAGTTGATTTTCCACTGTGTCTGATTTTGTTAACTAAAGAAAGACAGATTATAGGTATTTGCTTCTTAATCTCCTTAGCTTCAGTATTAATTTTTGCTAATTCAGCTTTTAGTTCTAAAACTATATCAGTAATATAGTTTAATTGAGGTACTGCTGAAGTGGTTCCTTCTGGTGAATGAACAATATGTGAATAATTGGGACCAGGACAAGTAGGTGATGATTCAAGCATTAAACATAGTTAATTAGCTTAATTAATCATTAATTAGCTTAATAATCTTAATTATTTTTGGTCACGTAGCTTTGATACCAAATGAAAGAGGATCTCGAGTACTACTAATGAGAGAATTACACATACACAAATTTAAAATTTTCAAAAGTTTTTACGAATTGGGGTTAAAATGAAAATTTCAAAGTTTAGTGGCTCAAGAGAAAACGGAAGGTACCTAAAAATTCGGTTAGCAAACTTTGAGGTACTAAAATATTCTCTCTAAAAACTTAGGCATTAAATCATTAATGTTGCATATGCCGGGGTACTTGAGGATTAACTCCCCCACTTTTATTGTCACATTTTATTGGTAATTTTTTGAGATTTATGTCTAAATCACGTAATTGTTTCATAATCCAAAGTAATTGTGCACAACATGCACTAAAGGCAATATATTCAGCTTCTACTATTAAAAGTGCTGTGGAATTTTGTTTCTTAGAATGCCAAGAAACTAAGCTTGGTCCAAGCAACTGACAAATACCTAACATTCTTTTTCTGTCTACCTTATATCCTGTACAATTCACATCAGTATATCCTACTAAGGAAAAATCTCTATCTCGAGGGTACCGTAACCCTAGATTTTTAGTACCTGCTAGGTATCTAAATATTCTTTTTAAACATGTGAGAAGGGACTCTTTAGGAAAGGCTTGAAACCTAGCACACATACATTGAAGTTGATGTCATGACGACTAGCAGTAAGATAAAGTAGGGATCCAACAATTCCTCGATAGACCTTTTCACTAATAGGTTTTCCATCTTTTTCTACGTCTAGTTTTTCATTTACAGTCATTGGCGTTCTAGCATGTTTAGCCTTATCCATTTTATATTTCTTTAGGAGGTCATTAACATATTTACTTTGATTAATAAAAATTCCGTCCTCACATTGCTTGATTTGAAGGCTTAAGAAAAAAGTTAATTCTCGGATCATGCTCACTTCAAATTCTTTACTCATGAGATTCGAGAATTCTTCTCAAAGAGTGTTGTTTGTGGCTCCAAAAAGTATATCATCCATGTAAATTTGGATAATTATAAAATTATGTCCTTTTGTTTTAGTAAATTGAGTTATATCAATATGTTCTCTTTTAAATTCATTTTCCAAGATAAATTTGCCCAATTATTCATACCAAGCTCTAAGAGCTTGTTTTATACCATAAAGAGTCTTTTGAAGTTTATTAATATGATTGGAAAAATCTAGATTTTTAAAACCGGGAGGTTGTTTCACATAAACCTCTTCTTGTAAATATCTATTTGAAAAGGCACATTTTATATCCAATTGATAAAGTTTGATGTTCATGTGTGATGCAAATGCTAATAGTATGCATATCATCTCTAATTGCACAACAAGGGCAAAAGTTTCATCAAAATCAATGTCTTCCTCTTGATTATATTGTTTAGCCACTAGTCTTGCCTTATTCCTTATGACATTTCCTATTTGAGTCGAGCTGTAAGTGTCCATACTTTATTCCTATTACGGGATGGTCTTTTGGTCGAGCTGTAAGTTTCCATACTTTATTTCTTTCAAATTGATTTACCTCATCTTACATGGCATTTATCCAATTTGAGTCATTAATAGCATCTAGGTGGCTCTTTGGTTTTATGGGAGACACAAATGCAAAGACGGCACAAAATTTATGCAAAGATGAACGAGTTCTTGCCCCAGTGGATATGTTTGTTAAGAGATTATCCATCGGATGATATGATTTATATTTATAACTTCTTTGGAGTTCTAATAATAGCTCAACCCTAAATCATGTTTATTTATTTGATTACCTCATGTTCATGGCCCTATTTGACAAACAGTTGTTAGTCATTAGTTGTTAGCTATTTGTGTTTGTTGTTAGCTATCTGTATTAGCTATTTAATTTGAATTAGTTGTTTATATTAGCTGTTTGAATTAGCTATTTGTAGAAAAATTATTTAGTAAAAACTAACTGTTTCTAAAAAATACGTTGGTATATTTTCATTTAGCCCTTATTTATGAATTAGTTTTTAATAAGATGTGTGTAATTTTTTCAAACTTATGGACAATTATGTCATTTTCATAAAAAAACTCTTCTCAAAAGGCTAATGGAAATAGCTTTTTAAAAAATAGCTTTTTGGAGCCAAACAGCTCCTTACTAAATATCATTTAGCTGTTTGACTTAGTTAAAACAGTTAAAATTCTTCCAAACAGCTATTTTTTCCCAAACAGCTGCTGCTACCAAACACCCCCAATAATTTTCTCACATTTATTCATCGTATTTAATCATCTCGGTGGGGAAAAATTCAGTTGGGCCCTAGCTTACAATTCAGGTTTTATTATCGTAACATCTGGGGTATATTAAGAGACGGTCCTGATAAAATATTTTCGAAGATTTAAATTATTGTTCTTAACGACCTAAATATTTTATCCCGAGCTATGCAAAAATTTGGTTTGAAATAGGTACTTTTGCTTAATAGCCCCAAACCGTACAAGCCCAAACAAAGGCCCAATAACTTATACTTTTGCTTTAACTAATCCTCTTTTGATTTATGCCTAATTATAATTAGCTACAAGCGACTTTTTGGGGATAAAAATTCAACCAGGTAAGATCATTTCAAGCCAAGTGAAAAAAAAAAAATATCACATAACCCATCCTCTTCCTTCTCTTCCATAGCTGGCTGCTCCTCTGACTGCTGATGTGCTGCTGTTCTGCCACTAATCGACAGTCCTAACAGCCCAACTGCCACCTCCTCTCAACCCCACCCTCATCAACCAATTTTTCCACCCTCTTTCCTAGCCATCAAAGTGAGTAACATGAAGTTTATTTCTTAGGATTTTTGGTTTTGATTCTTGTTTAAATTGATTTGAGTTTTGATTATGTTATTTTGATGGAAACAAGAGTTATTTTGATGTTTTTAGCTGTGCTTAAGTTTGAAGCATGCTAGGGTTTAGGTTTGTCCATGATCATACTAACTTAAGTCAAATGATGGATTTGGATTGTTTTGATTTTGTAATCTTTAATCCTATTGATGATTATGATGGTGTTTTTGGTGATTTTAGAGAGTAGATGAAGATGAATTAAGTTTGCCATAAGCTAGGATTTTAATGATTATACATGGTTTAGCTTTCTTTGGCATCAAGCATGTTATCTATGTATACTTGGATGAGAAATGAATCTTTGATGTGTCTTTCAACTTGGAAAATGACTTGGTGTGATTTTTGTAAAAGGGGTGGATTATGAGAATTTCTCCAATTGATTATGAAAGGTTATTTTGCTCACTTACGCAAATAAGTAAGCTTATGGATGTGCTTTGAGTGTTTTCGAAAAAGAGAGGAATTGGAAATTGATGTTGATTACTTTTGAGTAACATTGAGTAATATGACTTTGTAAGGTGATAAGAAGAAACCAGGATTTGTTAAATGATTTCAACTACTAATTTTAGATGGAGAATTATGTGAAAATAAGGGGGAATATAAGAACAGTAGGGTTGTGAATAGACCCGAAATAGGGGTCACTTTGCGATTAAACTGATACTATTTGGCAAATCAAAAAATTGTGATTTTTGGTGGGTAGATATATCAGTGAGCTATCTTTCAAATTCGTTTTGAATCTCTTTAATCCAAGTTCAGTGGGAAAAATTATGGCCGTTTTACTAGGACTATGCAGGATAGACTGCAGCTGGCACAATTATGTTTTAGCCCAATTTTGGGAACCCTATTGTGGCAATTATGTTTTACTTTGTAAATAAAAGTCTTGAATGACCTTTTAAGCTTTTCATATTAGGGATTTAGGTCTCAAGTTGAAGCCAAAAGTTTAAGTTACGAGTTATTTATTTTAACTCCTATTAAGCCTTTACCCTTTTTAAACTATTTTATCAACTACGAGAATAAGTACTTTTGCTAACTATATATTCCTATAATGATATTTTTAAGGAGAGTTAGGGCTTAATCTATCATTCCTTTCCCTTTTTGTGCATCAGCTTACTTAGTGAGATTTCATCAAAAGTCCCAGGTATGTTCGTTGCCTATATCTTTAGAAATTAGCACGTATTTATCAAAATTATAATGTTTTGGTAAGTATATCAATGAATCAGTTTAATCAGTGATTTGTTACATAATTAGAAACCTCATCAGTTATCAGTTATAGGGCATTGCCCTTCAGTTACCTGTGCAGCTTCAAGCCATGTCCCCCGATCGACTTGGCAGGGGTATACCTATCTACATATTGTAATAATTACCAGGGGTTCACTATCATCTAATAATTGGCAATGTAGTTTTATATTCACTTCATTCCCTATCTTAAATTAAAATTAATTACAATGCGGGTCCAACCAATTTTTCAATGAACATTTAATAATACAGGAATGCATGTACTGAGCTTCGACTTATAGTTCGATATGTTTTTATATTTTATTTTAGGCAAATGCTCAGTGAATTGCCCCCAGGCTGGTAGGCCGATTAAAGGAGATAAGTGAGCAAGGAAGTTTGAAAGAAACAGTGGTGTATTACTTCTTAAATGCTTTTAGCACTGTATTATGAAATGTTCTAATACTAGAACTATATATACTGTAAAGAGAGTTACTATAAATTGGTGTAAACCTTATGATAGTTAGAAATTGTTTATGCATGGTTTTGATGGTTTTTGAGTTTGTGAATTCCTTGTGGTGGTAAACAATGCTCGGCTTTGTTATGTTTATTATTCATAAGCAATGTCTTGTCCTTTTTGGATAGCGGTAACGCTCCGATCATTGGGTTGTCACTTCTGATTGGTAAAATTAATAGAGAGAATGCAAACAGTGGCCTATGAGCATTTTGGGTGTTACAGATTTGGTATCAGAACCAGGTTTTGATTTTCTTAATGGGATATGAGTATGGAGTTTAGATATAGGAGAGTGAGAAGGTTTATTAATAGGGGATATCGTATACTATTAGAGACTTGTGATATTAGAAATGTATATTGCTTATCTTCTACATGCTCCTCATTTATATTTTCCTTGCTAGATGGATCCTTACGCAGTTAATGTGGTGCCTGGTACATCTGTGGCTGCCCATATTTCACCGTTACACACTAGCATGATAGCTTATGCGTAGGACCCTTCCCTCGAGTTTCATAATATCGCAGTCCATGCATGTAGATTGTTATGGTCCTTACCTATAATTGACCGGTGAGTCAAGTTTAGGGTCTGTCATCATCATTTCATAATGACGGGAAACCCATGTTGAGATGGACCTAGGTTTCAGATCCAGAGGACTTGGGCTACGATCACCTCATTGTTGATGCTGCGGTAGGAGTTTGAGCAGAGAGGGATCACCATGGAGACCCTTTAGCACATTTTTCCTTTACACCAAGCACATCCCCCACCTACACCACCTGTACTAGTATAGGGACCACCATTGCCGCTTATACCAGGTACTTCTCAGGTGCCCGACAGTCCTGGGGAGATTCATGTCGTGGTGGTTCTCTCTGACACACCGAAGATCATGATGCTTAGTTCTGATGATGAGCCCATGGAGGGTCTTAAGGACCATCTAGAGGACAAGGATGATCCAGAAGAGGATTAGGAGATCGATGAGGCAGTGGAAGAGTAGCAGGTTGATTAAGAGATCGACGACGTAAAGTCAGGATCATTAGACAGCAGGTTCGATTCAGGCGAGGAGCCTGATGATGATTCTGACCCAGATTCCAATCCATCTAGGGATTATTAGGTTGTTTTAGGTGTTGATTTCAGTAGGTTACATTTTAGCCTCGTATGTATATAGTATGGTCGGATTGGATTGATGTATTTTATGTAGCATATGGCATTGTATATAATTAGTCAAATCCTTCAAACTATGTGAACTAAGTCCATTTCTCTTTTTAGGCATGTGATAGACTTAGTGTCTTGAGGCTAGGTAGTGTTTGGTTAGGAGGTAGAGGTAACGGTTGACTGTGTTAATCAGCCGGATGTGATATTCTTTTGTTGGATCATGTGTATGTATGTAAACAAACAGTTATGTTAAGAACATAAAAGAGCTTTGGTTTATGCTTTCCTAATTTTTGTATCTATTATGTATGCTCATCTTATATGTTAGATATGGTTGCGTGATTGAATTAGTTTGTTTTATGTATAATCAAAATACCATAATCAGTGCAAAATAATGTGAAAGCCCTCGTAGAAGATGTTATGGACCAGGGTCAAGGATTAAGTGATCAAGGTTCATGTAAAGTGCCAGTAAACCCTAGTGGGAGACCCTCATGCCCCCTGAGTTAGCTAGTAACCCTGAGAACCCTAACTATTAGCAGACCCTAGTGTCTGAGTTGATGAAACAAATTCTCCCAACACCAACTAAAATCCCTCCTAAAGATGATAAATTAGCAGATATGATAGCACGATGTAATCCTAAAATGTGTGATGGAAAGTATGATCTAGTGGAATTAGAGGACTAGATTAGAGGAATGGAGAAAATTTTTATAATGGTAGAGGTTCCAAAAATAAGAAAATAAACATTAGGACGTATTATTTGACTGGTGAAACTGATATTTGGTGGAACACTGTTAAGGGTAGGCTCTTAGGGCCTAAATTCACCTGGAGTAAATTCCTAGATGAACTAGGGGCTAAATTCTACCCAGTTGTGGTTAAAAAGCAGAAGGAGAATAAGTTTATGGAGTTGAAGATGAGTGGTCGTATGACTGTGATGCAATATTTCAGTAAGTTTACAAAATTGTCTAGGTTTGTTCCTGAATTTGTCATCTGAAAGGTTAAAGATGAGGAGGTTTGAAGAGGGTTTGGCCTTCTATATTCATAATTAGTTAGCTGGGTAACCAATCTCAACTTACCAAGAGCAATATGTGTGAGCCGCTGAAGTGGAGCAAGTGAAGGCAAAGTTGAGGGCCCTAAACCCAATCAACCAAAAGAGAAAAGGGATCGAGCGAGGAACTCCGAGTGAGAGTGTGAACCAGAAGAAACCTTCTCCCGCTCCTCCCAAGAGCTGCCCCGCAGGCATGACAGAGCCCTGAGGGAAATGCGGAAGAACTAATCGTACCGCCCCTGAATGCCGAGTGGGTACTAACAAGTGCATGTGGTATGGAAGCCCAGAACACCTTATTGCTGCCTGCCCTCGAAGACTGAACCCTTGGCCCCAACTTGCCAGGAGCCCCCACCTCTAAGGCCTGATGTAGTAGGACGAACATATGTAATTAGCAAGAAGGAAGTTGCCACCTCTGGTACAGTAGTTACTGGACCTCTCTTTTTAAATTCAAAGCCATTTTGTGCATTATTTGATTCGGGTGCCACTCATTCATTTATATCTATCCGATCTGCTATGTAATTGAATCTTGAAAATATAAAGTCGAAAACTAATTATAGGATCAAGTTACCCAATGACCCTCTAGTTGAGTGTCTTATCTCTTATGAACATGGTCCCGTTACTATTGGTGGGATTGTATTTTCAGGTGACTTGATTCAGTTTAACTTATCAGACTTTGATATCATTCTAGGGATGAATTAGTTACGTACCTATGGGGATAAAATTGATTGTGAGGACCTTAAGATTATTTTGAAGAATGAAAAAGGGAGAAAAGTATATTTCTATAGGCAGAGAGAGCAAAAATCTTATTCCTTGATTTCTGCTATAAAAGCAAGCAAGCTATTGTGTAAAGGATGTGTTGGGCATTGGTGTTATGCCATTAACACTTGAAGAGAGGAGGAAAAAGTAGAGGATATCCCTGTGATTTGTGAGTTTAGAGATGTTTTTCCTAAAGAGCTACCAGGAGTACCCCCGCAGAGGAAAATTGATTTTGCAATTGAATTAATCCTTGGTGCCCTACGGCACCAAGGCCCCACATCATATAGCCCCAACTGAACTTAAAGAACTGAAGATTCAGTTAGATGAACTGTTATAGAAAGGATTTATCCGGTCAAGTGTGTCATCACGAGGTACCCCAGTGTTGTTCATAAAGAAAAAGGATGGAACCTGAAGGTTATGTATTGACAACAAGGAGCTGAACAAGATAACTATTAAAAAAAAACAAATAGCTTTTGCCACAAATAGGTGACTTGTTTGATGAACTGTAAGGAGCAGGAGTCTTCTCTAAGATTGATTTGAGGTTAGGGTACCATCAACTTAAGATTAAACTGAAAGACATCCCCAAGACAGCGTTCAGGACCAGGTACGACCACTATGAGTTCACGGTGATGCCGTTTGGCCTAACTAATGCACCAGTAGTCTTCATAGATCTTATGAACAGAGTTTTCAGACCCTGTTTAGACAAGTTTTGTAGCAGTGTTCATAGATAATATTCTCATATATTCTAAGGATAGAAAGGAACATGCCAATCATTTAAGGATGGTGTTACAAACCTTGAGGGAGCATCAACTTTATGGTAAATTAAAGAAGCGTGAATTTTGGTTAGAAGAAGTGGTATTCTAAGGACATGTGGTTACAAAAGAAAGAATTAAATTTGACCCTTAGAAGGTGAAAGCAATCACGGAATGGTCAAGGCCTACCAATGTCACTGAGATTAGAAGCTTTTTAGGTTTAGCGGGCTATTATCAAAGATTCATTAAGGACTTTTCTAAAATAGCTTCTCCCCTGACCAATTTACTGAAGAAAGTGAATAAATTTGAATGGATGGAGAAATATGAGAAGGCTTTTCAAGAGTTAAGGTAGTGATTAACTACCGCCCCAATCCTAATGCTATCAGTAGAAGGTAAGGGGTATACCATTTATAGTGATGTGTCGAAAATGGGTTGGGGTGTTTTTTGATGCAGGAAGACAACGTAGTAGCTTATACCTCCCGATAACTCAAGCCTTATGAAAGAATTACTCTACCCATGACTTGAAGTTAGCAGCTGTGGCCTTTGCACTGAAAATTTGGAGACATAACTTATACGGGGTACCATATAAGATTTATACTGACCATCAAAGTCTGAAGTATATCTTCACTCTGAAGGAGATTAATTTGAGGCAATGGCATTGGCTTGAGTTGCTTAAAGGCTATGATTTGTATATACAATACCACCTAAGAAAAGCAAATGTTGTAGTAAATGCCCTGAGTAGGAAAGCGCAATATAGCTTAAACACTGTGGTGATTACTTAGTTGAGTCTCTTGAGAGACCTTGAGGACTTGGGAATTCAACTAGTGTCCCATGGGCAAGAAAATGTTTAATTATCAGCGCTTACCTTACAGCCCTCCATAGTGGAGGAAATCCAAGTGAACCAGAAAAGTGATCCTGAATTCCAAAGAATAAAGCAAAATTTAGAGAAAGAGATGTCTCCTGGGTCTGTAATACATGAGGATGGGATCCTGCGATTCTAAAATCGCATGTATATACCCAAAAATGAGGAATTGAGGAAACATATCTTAGAGGAGGCTCACAACACTCGCTACTCGATGCATTCAGGAGGCACGAAGATGCATAGAGATATGAGGCAATGTTTTTGGTGGAATAATATAAAGACAGAGATTACAGAATATGTAGAAGTGTCTGATTTACCAAAATGTTAAAGTAGAATATCAGCGTCCCGTGGGTGAACTACGACCTCTAGAAATTCTCACTTGGAAGTGGCATTTGGTCTCAATGGACTTCGTTATGGGTTACCCTTTCTCCTTCAAGGAAGAATACTATCTCGATTATAGTCGATCGACTTGCCAAGTTAGTCCATTTTCTGTCAATTAGGGATACTCGGGAAGTTAAAAAACTAGCCCAGTTGTATGTTAAGGAGACAGTCTGACTACACGAGATCCCCTTGGGTATAGTATCAAATAGGGATCAAAGATTCTAAGCCGTTTTTGGCAAGCACTTCAAAAAGCCTTTGGGACTAACTTGAACTTTAGCAACTCTTATCACCCTAAGACAGATGGGCAAACTGAAAAAGTGAATCAAATTCCAGAGGACATGCTAGGAGCTTCTATATTAGAGTTTCAAGGGAAGTGGAAAGACGATTTACCGTTGGTGGAGTTTTCTTATAACAATAGCTACTAATCCACTATAAAAATAGCCCCATTTGACGCTCTATATGGGAGAAAAGTTAGAACCCCACTGTGTTGGAGTGATTTGGATGAGGCATTGATTATAGGCCCCAAAATGATTCAAGAAATTGTTGAAATAATAAGAGGAATTCCAGAGCATATTAGGGTTGCTCAGAGCCGACAAAAGAGTTATGCTGACAAAAAGAGGCCTTGGATTTTCAAGTAGGCAATAAAGCTTTTTTGAAAGTTTCGCAAACCAAGGGCATCAAGAGGTTCAGAATGCAAGGCAAATTGAGTCAAAGGTATATTGGACCCTATGAAATCATTGAAAAGTTGAATCTCGTAGCTTATGCTCTCGATCTGCCAATAGAACTTGAACACGTGCATAACGTGTTTCGCATCTCTCAGCTCAGGAAATATATTCTAGATTCGGACCATACCATCGTATCCGAACCTATTGAAATTACTGGGGATCTAGCATATGAAGAGTGTTCAGTCCAAATACTAAATTGTGGGATTAAGCAGCTGCGCATCAAGCAGATACCTTTAGTCAAGATACTTTAGACAAACCATACCTCCTAAGAAGCCACTTGGGAGATCGACGAGGAAATGAAAACCGATTACCCTCATTTATTTGAGGTAATCTTGCGTGATTTGATAAAGTTCGTAAGTTTCAAGGATGAAACTCTTTAAGAGGGGAAGGCTATAATAGCCTAACCCGAAATCATGTTTATTTATTTAATTACTTCATGTTAATGATTTTCTCAAATTTATTTATCACATTTAATCACCGCGGTAGGGAAAATTTTATTTGGGCCTCAGTTTGCAATTCAGGTTTTTGTTATCGTAGCATCTCAAGTGAACTGATAGATGGCCCTGATAAAATGTTTCCAAAGATTTAAAGTATTGTTCTTAATGACCCAAATATTTTATCCCAAGCTATGCAAAAAATTGAATTTAAAGAGGCAATTTTGCTAAACAGGCCCATTCCCTACAAGCCCAAACAAATGCCAAACAAGCTACGCTTTTTATTTAGCTAATCCTCTTTTGATTTATGCCTAACTATAATTAGCTAAAAGCTACTTTTTGGGGATAAAAATTCATTCAAGTAACTCTTAGATCATTTTAAGCCAAGTAAAAAAAAAAATAACATCACACAACCTATCCTCTTCTCTCTCCTCTATAGCCGGCTGCCCCCTGACGGCTGTTGTGCTAATGTTCTGCCACCATCGGAGTAGCCCACCGGCCACCTCCTCCTCTTAGCCCCACCCTCATCAACCACTTTTTCCACCTCTCTCCTAGGTATCAAAGTGAGTAACCCTAACTTTGTTTCTTTGAATTTTTGGTTTTGATTCTTGTTTAAGTTGATTTGAGTTTTAAGTATGCTATTTGCATGACAAGAGTTATTTGTGGTCAAGCTTGAAGCATGCTAAGGTTTAGGGTTATCCATGATCATACTAGCTGAAGCTAAATGATGGATTTGGATTATTTTGTGTTTCATTTCGTAATCTTTAATCCTATTAATGATTATGATGATGTTTTTGGTGATTTTAGAGGAGAGATAAAGATGGATTAAGTTGGCCATAAACCAGGGTTTTAATGACTATGCATGATTTAGCTTTCCTTTGATATCAAGCATGCTATTTGTGTATACTTGGATGAGAAATGAATCTTTAATGTGTCTTTCAACTTGGAAAATAACTGGGTGTGATTCTTGTAAAAGGAGGGGATTATGGGAATCTCCCCAATTGATTATAAGAGGTCATTTTGCTCACTTATGCAAATAAGTAAGCTTATGGATGTGTTTTGGGCATTTTTGAAAAAAGAGGAATTGAAAATTGATGTAGATGACTTTGGAGTAAAATTGAGTAATATGGCGCAGTAAGGTGATCAGAAGAAACAAAGATTTGTTAAATGATTTTAAGGAGTGATTTCAGATGGAAAATTATGTGAAAAGAAGGGGGAAAACAAGAACAATAGGGCTGTAAATAGACCCAAAATAGGGGTCAATTTGCAATTACACTGGTACTGTTTAGCATAACAAAAAATTGTTATTTTTAATGGGTAGATAGATTAGTGAGTCACATTTCAAATGCTTTTTGAATTGCCTTAATCCGAGTTCTGTGAAAAAAGTTATGGTCGTTTTTCTAGGACTGCACAGGAGAGACCGAAGCTAGCACAATTGTGTTTTAGCCTAATTTTGGAAGCCCTATTGTGGGAATTACATTTTTCTTTGCAAATAAAAGTTTTGAAGGACCTTTTAAGCTTTTCATATTAGGGATCTAAGACTCAATTTGAAGTTGGGAGTTTAAGTTACGAGTTATTTATTTTGGCTCCTGCTAAGCCTTTACCCTTTTAAACTAATTTATCAACTAAGAGAATAAGAACTTTCGCTAACTATATATTCCTATAATGATATTTTTGAATAGAGTCAGGGCTTAATCTATCATTCCCTTTCCTTTTTGTCCATGATTTTACTTAGTGAGATTTCATTAAAAGTCTCAGGTACGTTCATTACCTGTATCTTTACAAATCAGCATGTATTTATCAAAATTATAATGTTTTAGTAAGTAAATCAATGAATTAGTTTAATCAATAATTTGTCACATACTTAATGACTCCATCAATCATTAGTTACGGGGCATTGCTATTCAGGTACCCGCGCGACTTCAAGCCAAGTCCCCCGATCAGCTTGGCAGGTGTACGCCTATCTACAGATCACAACACTTACCAAGAGGTCACTATCATTTAATAATTGGCAATGTAGTTTAATATTCATCTCAATCCCTATTTTAAATTAAAATGAATTGCAATGTAGGCCCAACCAGTTTTTAAATGAACATTTAACAATGGAGGAATACATGTACTAAGCTTCAACTCACAATTCAAAATATTTTCATGTTTTGGTTTAGGCAAATGCTCAGTGATTCACCCTCAAGTTGGCAGGCTGACTGAAGGAGATAAGTGAGTAAGGAACTCCGAAAAGAACAGTGTTTTGTCCATAGTTGGGTCGGCAAATCGCCAATAGATTTGCCTCACGTGGCAAAAAGTTTGAAACCGAACGAATTCCTTATAGCAGTAGCTGTAGTAGTAGCAGACAGTAGGAATAGTTGCCAAATAGACTGAATTAGTCTTTTTCAGGATCAAGATCTTTGTAACTCTGTAGAACTTAACTTTTCTTAGAGGATCAGCACGGCAGTCTCATCCTGGCTTGTAATGGCGAAGGCTAGATTTCATGGACCAGGTTACTGCTATTATCTTTTTTCCGAAGTTGAATTTGCAAATGTCATAAGTGACCATTGAAACACTCAACTACGTGGATCTGGAGGGGAACACTAAGGCAACTTTAGTTCCTTATCTGGACCCATAGCTCCTGTACTCTGAAGGCTTAGTGCTAAAAACCATTCTTTTGACACGAGGATCGGGCTTCAGATCTGGAGTCAGTAACCTAAGTGACGAGATGGCAATGGTTGAATCTTACAAGTCTTGTAAGGATCTCCATGATAAAAGGATATTCGGGGTGCTTGGAATCAGAGGGCAGTTCAATCCACCTGAAGAGACCCATTGGAGGCGCACCCAGAATAGATGATTTAATGTACCAAATACTGTAGCCTAGTTCCCACCCTTTCCAATGGTATTGTAGGAAGGAACCCTACTTACAGTACTAAAGAATGCAAGGCTAAAATCCCAGCGTAACAATACCTTGTGAAGTCTCTAGGCTCGTCAGATGTTCCCGGATAGTGTTCCCGTGCCACTGCTTTCGTAAATGGCCTCTCTATGCCACAACTGCCATGGTTGGATTCATATAGTTTAAGGGCGGGCCAAAGTGAATTCCATGTCAAACCTCTGGAGAGATGGGAACAACTCCACCTTACTTTTGGGAAGGACTGATTAGTGCCATGGGTTACACTGCTTGACATTCTCCAGAATATCTCGAGGCTCGCTTAGCGTGGCAGTTTGACGCCTATGACCATAGGGGGCACTTGGGCGCCGGATGGTTCCTTACTGAGAACCATTGGCGGTACCCTGATTAAATTACTCTCGGACAAAGGGGTTACTGACATGATGCCAAATAGGCCGAGAAAACAGTGGTGTATTAATTCTGAAATGCTTTTAATACAGTATTGTGAAATATTCTAATACTAGAACTATATATACTCTATAGAGAGTTACTATATATTGGTGTAAAACTTGAGATAGTTAGAAACTATTTATATATGGTTTTGATGGTTTGTGATTGTGTGAACGCCTTATGGTGGTAAACGATGTTCAGCTTTGTTATGTTTATTACTTATGTGCAAAGCCTTGTTGGATGGCAATAACGCCTCGATCATTGGGTTATCACTTCTAATTGGCAAACAGTGGGCTATGTGCATTTTAGGTGTTACAGTTCTTGAGTTACCTCTTCCTGATTTTTGATAGAAGAACTTCTATCATTGCTGGGCTGATCCTCTTCTTAAGATGGAATTTCTTCTTCCTAATTTTGACCAAGAGGTTGTTTGTGGAATCATCTTTAGGGCACTTACTTCTCTTGACTTTTCTTTCTCATCATCATTATTCTTGTTCAGGTTAAAATCTTTTACTATGGAACCACTTAACATACCATCACTATCACTAGATTCATCAAAAATTACATGAATGCTTTCTTCCATAATTTTAGTACGTTTATTGAAAATCCTACATGATTTGCTATGCATAGAATATCCCACAAATCATCATTCGTCACGTCTAGTATCAAATTTTTCTAGGTTATTTTTGTCATTGTTAGGAACAAAACATTTACATCCAAAAGGTCAAAAGTAAGAAATATTAGGTCGATGGCCTTTAAATAATTCAGAAGGAGTCCTTTTTAAAAAGTGGTCAAATTGGACACCGATTTAGGATATGATCGGCAGTATTAACCGCTTCAGCCCAAAAATTTTGAGGGATATCACTTTCACACATCATAATGCGTGTCATATCTTCCAAAGTGCAATTGTTTCTTCCAATTACACCATGCTGTTAAGGTGTACATGGTGCTGAAAGGTTATGAGCAATTCAATGATTACTGCAAAATTCAGTAAATTCTTTTTGATCAAATTCTCTATCATGATCACTTCTCATGAATACAATTGGTGGATTTTTATAAACTACTAATTATTTGCAAAATTTTGACAGTTCTTTAAAGGCTTCGGTCTTTTCGTTTAAGAAAAGGCCAATGTGAATTGAGAATAATCATCAACAATCATAAGAATAAATTTGCTATGACCTAAGCTTTGTATTGATATTGGCCCATATATGTCCATATGTAGGAGTTCTAATGGTCTAGATGTGCTAATACTATTTTGACTTACAAGAACTCTGTATTTATTTTCCTTTAGCAAAAGCATCACACAAATGATCATATTCAAAATTGCACAATGGAAGTCCTCGTACTAACTCATTTTTCGCTCATTTTTTTGTTGTATACAAGCTTGGATGTCTTAATTTATGATGCAATAACCAATTATCCTCATGATGAGACACTTTTAAATGCGACAAATTGTGTGATGGGTACCATCAATGTCAATTGCGTATACATTTTCAGTTTTAGGACCACAAAGAGTATTTTTTTTAGATTGTTTATTTTTAACCATACAATTTGTTGAGTCGAATTTCACAAGATTTCCCTTACCACAAAGTTAAGATATATGTAACAAGATTAAAGTTTAAACCATCAACAAGATAGACATTATCAATGGAGTTAGAGGGATCTTTACCAATTTTTCCAATGTCAATTATTTTACCTCTACCTTTATTAGTAAAAGTAACGCTTCTATATCCCTTCTTTTTAGTTTTAGTGAACAAAGAAGTATTTCCACTCATGTGTCTTGAACATTCACTGTCAATGTACCATAGGTCTTCTCCGAATTTCAAAGGACACCTACAAAATAAAAATTCAAACCTTTCTTCCACTTTTGACCTTATATCTAGATTCAAAATCATTAGCTACCATATTAGGTGGTCTAGTTCCTTTTAGTGCCCATATTTGGATGATCTTTGACATGGATTTTTTATGTAGACATGAATATGAAATATGATCGATTTTATAACAATAAATAGAAGTTCTTGCATCTTTTTGTGTCAAGTTGATTTAACAAAGAAATTATTATAACTTTTCTTTTTGTTGAAGTAATTATTTCCAATTCCTTCTTTATTAAAAGATGCTTCTTGGGTGTAAAGTAATCTATCCAAATTTTCTTGCCCTTATGTGAATTTTGAAGCTATTTTTTTATTATCATCACACTTAGTTTGTAATTCAAAATTCTTATTCTAAAGGCTCGATTTTATCATGTAGATCACCGTTTAGTTTTTCCAAAACCAAATTTTTCTGAGTTAATTCTTGCACATTTTTCTTAAGGTCTTTTTGTTCGGACAAGTACTTTTGTTCTAAATTAGCAAAATTAATTAATGCATCAATTAACACATCCTTAGAACATTTATAAAGAGCTAAGATGTCTACCTCATATGGTCCTTCATACTCAGTTATTTCATCTTCTTGTATTTGTTTGCCATGAGGCAGATATTATCTATTTGCTCCTCATCACTTTCACTCTCGCTAGTTTCTCTCTCACTTCAGGCAACTACCATTGCTTTCTTGTTATCTTTCTTTATTTTGAATTTCCCTTTTTTCCAATCTTTCGAATGAAATGGCATTCCTTCAATAGATGATTCGGCATGCAACAACCATAACAAGAGATAACATTCATATCATTCTCATTCGAAAACTTACCTTTTGAGGATTTTTCATTTCTTTTAAATGTAGATCCTCTTCGATTGAATCTTCTGTGATTGAACTTTTTCTTTAGCCCCATTCTATCAAGACCTTGCATGATTAAGAAAAATGTTTCCTCATCATTGTCATTAGGTTCTTCCATATCTGAAAAACAATCTTCTTTTATGGCTTTTAGAGCTCTTCCTTTCTTGGAACTTTCTCCTTCATCTTATTTGAGGCGAATCTCATGTGTTATAAGTTTTCATAGAATGTCTTCTAGCTCGAGCTTCTTGAGATCTTGCGCTTCCTCGATTGCAATAACCTTTGCGCCCCATTTATCCTCTAGGAGGCACCAAAGGATCTTTCTCCCCATTTCTTCATTAGAGTAGGCCTTGCCAAAAGACTTTAAGTTATTGATGATGTCGATAAATCGAGTGAACATGTCTTTGATTAATTCAGTTGGCTTCATTTTGAACAATTCGTATTGATATGCATACATGTTCATTTTTGTTTTTCAGACTTGGCTTGTCTCTTCATAGGTGACTACCAATTTGTTCCAAGTGTGTTTAGCTGTATTACATATAGATATTCGATTATATTCATTAGCATCTAAACCATAATAAAGAATGTGTTTAGCTATGGAATTCTTAGTAAGTTTGTCCCAATCGACACTAGTTTATTGATCTTTCGGTTTATTAACTCATTCGCCCTTATCAGTTTTTCCTTTCGGAACGACATATGATCCACTATTCATAATCTCCCATAGCTCCATGTCTGTGGATTCAATGAATATCTACATTGCATTTTTCCAATAAGAAAAATTAGTTCCTTTAAATAAGGGGGGTCTAATAGTAGATCGACATTCAATATTGACATCTTCTGGAAAGGACGTGATCGTCACTCACTTGACTGTTAAGTCAAAAAAAGTATGGGACTAGCTCTGATACCAATTGAAGATTCAGATCACCCTAGAAGGGGGTGGATAGGGTGATTATAGAAATAAAATTAAAATCGAAAGCAAATACAAAAAATTAAATAAGGACATTGCACGAGGATATTTTAACGAAGTTGGCCTCAATTAAGGTTAGGTCCTCACCTAGAGTTATCCAACTCTAGGATTTAACTCTCTACTTCTCTTATTAAGATGAACTCTTTACAAGATCTTAGTGATTCCCCTTTCTCAAGATCCCAACTCTTAAATCAACGTCTTAATTTAAGCTTGGAAGGGAGTTGACCTCACAGCTCCGAAGTTCACTCCCTAATAAAAAATATTTTCTCACAACTTAATTTTTTAACCTCAATACAATATTCAAAATGTTAGCTCAAGTATGAATATCAACTTGTAAGCTCAATACTTTCTCTTGAGCGATTGCGTATCAATTGCCCTTGCACATCTTTCATATTTATAGTCCTCTTGACTCTTGATTCACTTACACCAAAATGGAGGAATAATAAATGCAACTTTTATTTGATTCCTCAAGATATAATCATAAGTAATCAAATCCTCTACTTTCCTCTAACAAAATCCACAAGATATTGTTAAGCATGGCAACAACCAATATAGAATCAATCACAATCAATTAAATTAAACTTCTTATTTTGCTATTGTAATATTCCCATCGCGATTTTATGAGAAGATCAATATATGTGATTCTTTTCAAAGCAACATAACATTCTTAATCTTTTTATGCAATCAAGTTGTGATTCAATATATTATGGCTATAATATTATGATACGCACTCACCATATATAAATGATTTGCTTCATTATTATGATCTACAAATATGCAAATCATGATAGTTATATTATCTAACAAAACCATGGAAAGAATAATTTCTTATTCAACTTATAATAAAATTTCATGCTTAAAAATAATGTTGTAGAATCTAATGTGATTTGACTTCAATATAGATAATTCAAAATTCACATTATGATACTCAAATATTAATCTTGGAAATTTTATATTATGCTATCCATTTACATCTATTTATCAAGATTCTTTCCATCGTATTTCCTTAGCCTATGCTAATTTTTATTTCATCAAAATCACAGATTTGTCAAAGAAATGAAGTCAATAGAAGGGGTTGCAACTCAGCTGCCGATAAAGATCTACCTATGAATCTCAATTTGGACTAAGGCATTAGTCAAGGTAATCAGGTTTCAAAAACGCAAACCCAAGGAAAACCCACATTTTTGCTAGGAACACAAAAATAGTAGGTTTCGGGAGTGAATCAGAATACAAGCCTAGTTTTGTGTCCTTTATTACTTCGACTTCCATAAGATTTAACTTCAATATTTCACATTAGTTTGAAGTCTAGAAAGTTAGCTTTTCAATAAAGCAAGTTGGAAGGCATTTGAACTTCATTTGCCCACCCAAATCAGCCAATAAATCCAAACTGTCCAGACTGCCCGGTTGAACCAGAATGTACCCGGTATTGTGCGCTTAATTAATTAGGCCTCCTTGAGGTATAAGTTTTGATATTTTTTGATATTTTGGTTCCTTCAGATCTTATCTTTTAGGGCTTCTAAAAATATTTGGGTTTAAGTTGTGTAAAAATGGGAGAACCAGGTCATTTTTGCAAACCGTGCAAGCTGGAATCTGGCTTTGACCAGTCTGAGTTTTCTGAGGTTTTAGACCATCAAATGAAGTCATAAATGTGTGATTCATTAGGAGACATCTAGGTCTTCCCAACCATATGTACCCATCCAAATCATGGCCACATTTTTCATGGGAAATGTGGCATCCAAACCGAGCCTGCAATCTGCCTGTTTTTGCCCAGTTGCACCTAATTAGTGCATTTGGCGGTTGCTTTGCTTTTTGGTGTCCAATCCTAGTCCAGCAGCATCATTTGGATGTTAAAAAGAGTTGTGACACAATCATAAAGCCATCAGCTCAACCACAAGCAGAACTACTAAGAAAAAGAGAAGAAATGGCATAAGCTCTCCCATTGCTTTGGCTTGAAGGGCAAAGGGAACACAGTAACTTTCTTCTTTTCTCTCATACATGACCAACTACCTTCTTGCTTAGTTACTTAATTAAGAATGAGTTTAGGCTTTAAAAATGTAGTTTACTAGACTCAAGGGTTGTAACAAGTGTGATTAAGCAAGCTAAACTATGCTGAATTAGGGGATTAAGCTAAACCAGATTCTTAAGCTAGTTTAGGAGATTTCCTACTCTTGAAGAAACCTCCTGTCCACCCTTAACCAGCTTGCTTGCTTGGTTATAAAAGGCTTGGACATTCACTTTTGTAATCAGAATATCAACTTTGAATGAGACAAAGAGAGCATTGCTCCTTTGAAAAACGAAAACACTTAGCTTGCTTATCTCTAGCTAGGCCGGTTTGAATGGTGTTCAAGTCGAGTCTTAAACCTTTCTGTATCTTAATCATAGTTTAAGGGCCCTAAGCTTAATCTTGGTGGTGTTTCTGTATCAAAGTTTCAGGTTTAGAACCATCCACCTACTCACTTTCAATTTTGTATTCCTTGAGTTCAAGTAAAGAACCATGAGTTCTTAGTTTATTCATTGCAATCCAGTTGAGTGTGAGTGTTTTCCCTTGAGCTTTACCTCATATTTGGTATCAGAGTAAGTTTCATCTTGGCCTGAAACTTACCCCAACATGCCCCAAAGCCATCTTAACACCCTCCAAAAAATTAGCCCCATACAAACCTGGTTCTACAATGAGTACTAACGTGAGTATAGAAGCTTGATGCTGTTTTGAAGAACAATCAAGCTCTTCTTGCTTCTAACGAGCAGCTCCAAGAGTATAATCAAGAAATCAAAGCTCAAAATGAGTACTTGAGAAGGCAAATGAGCAAATTCCTGAAGCAAAAGCAAAGGTGTTTGCTAGCCCACCCGGTCCTATCCATGGGAATGAAGATGAGGCAGCAAGCAATCCTTCGAGTTCTTCTAATGAGGAGGAGCCTCTAAGGAGAACAAGAAGAGAACGAAGGTAGCCCACCAATGCTAATGACTTTAGAGTTGAAATTCTAGAATCTGAAGGTAAACTTGATCCGAATGAATTCTTGGAATGGTTACACACAGTGGAGCGTATCTTAGAGTATAAGGATGCTCCTGAAGAAAAGAAAGTAAAGTTGGTTGCTCTCAAACTTAGAAAGTATGCCTCATTATGGTGGACTAATCTTTGTGCCAAGAGAATGAGAAACCAAAAGAGCAAAATTGGAACTTGGGAGAAAATGAAAGCCAAGATAAAGTCACGATTTCTACACCCCAACTGACATTCAAGATAGCTACTCCCAACTCCACAATCTAATCCAAAGTAGCCTTAATGTTGAAGAATACACACGTGAGTTGTAGAAACTCTTGATTAAGTGTGATATTCAAGAACTAGCAGGCAAACCATAGTTAGGTACATAGGAGGCCTTGAACCTAAGTACGCTAATGTGGTGGAATTATAGTCATATACTACTTTTGATGAAGTTTGTGTCCTTGCTCACAAGGTTGAGCAATAAAGAAAATCGAGGCCCCCTAAGCATGAGTTTCCAAAGCCCCCACTTTGGAATGAACCCATTAATAAGGGGACCCCCAATCCCTTTCCTAAACCCATGGTTCCCCCACCCTCCACCCCATAAAAAACCCCAGCCCCACTAGATAGCCAACCACCTCCAAATAGACATAAACCCATTCCTAAGGGCATCCAAAGATGTTTTAAGTGCCAGGGATTTAGACACTTAGCATCAGATTTTACAAACTGATGGATTGTTACTTTGGCCGAATGGAAAGCCATGGAAGAGGAGGAAAATGACAACGAAATTAAGGGTGATTTTAAGAAGCTATAGAGGAGATAGTAGTGAACGCAGGTAAAGGTGAAATGCTTGCTTTGGGAACCAATCATCCACCAAAGAGCCATGAGAATCTAAGCCTTTTTCTCACTTCTAGTGACCCATTGTTTAAAGCTCCTAATTCTGAATTTAGAGCTCTTAAGGAATGGAATCTAGATGCGTTTGAAGGTTTCCCCCCAAACCAGATCCAAACCAGCATGAACAATGAGTGGAGAGGAACCCTTAAGTCCAAAAGAGACTTATTCAAATGGTTGGTATTATTTCAGCATAAATTGGAACCACAAGCGGGAGATGATTATCCAAACAATTTGAGGTCAAATCTTTCTCAACAAGGGGAGGATGATGGAGATCTAACCATGAACCACAATTTGGACTAAGGGGTTAGTCAAGGTAATTAGGTTTCAAAAGCCCAAACCCAAGGAAAACCCACATTTTTGCAAGGAACATAAAAATAGTAGGTTATTGGATCGAATCAGAATACAAGCCCAGTTTTGTGTCCTTTATGACTTCGACTTCCATGAGATTCAACTTCAATATTTTGCCATGCATTTGAATTTCAGGAAGTCAGCTTTCTAATAAAGCAAGTTCAAAGTCATTTGGACTTCATTTGCCCATAAATCAGCCATTAAATCCAAACTGTCTAGACTGCCCAGTTGAACTAGAATGCACCCGGTATTGTGTGATTAATTACTTAGGCCTCCTTGAGGTATACATTTTGATATTTTCTGATATTTTGGTTCCTTAAGATCTTATATTTCATTGCATGTAAAAATATTTGGGTTAAGTCGTGTAAAAATGGGAGAACCAGGTCATTTTTACAAACGGTGCTGGCTGGAACCTGATTTTGACCAGTCTGGGTTTTCTGAGGCTTCAGACCATCAAATCAAGTCATAAATGTGTGATTCCATTGGAAGAGTTAGGAGACATCAAGGGATTTCCAACCATATATGGCCATCAAAATCATGCCCACATTTTGCATAGGAAATGTGGCATCCAAACAAAGCCTGCAATCTACCTGTTTTTACCCGATTGCGCCTATTTGGTGCATTTGACGATTGCTTTTCTTTTTGGTGTCCAATCCTGGTCCAGCAGCATCACTTGGATGTTGAAAGGAGTTGTGACACAATCATTAGGCTATCAACTCAACCACAAGCAGAACCAATGAGGAAAAGAAAAGAAAAGGCATAAGCTCTCCCATTAGTTTACCTTAAAGTACAAAAGGAACATAGCAGCTTTCTTCTTTTCTCTCACACATGACTGCTGCCTTGTTGCTTAGTTACTTAATTAAGAATGAGTTTGGGCTTTAAACATGTAGTTTACTAGACTCAAGGGCTATAACTAGTGTGATTAAGCAAGTTAAACTATGCTAAATTAGGAGATTAAGCTAAACCAGATTTTTAAGCTAGTTTAGGAGGTTTCCTAATCTTGAAGAAACCTCATATCCACCCTTGACCAGCTTGCTTGCTTGGTTATAAAAGGCTTGGACATTCACTTTTGTAATCAGATTATCAACTTTGAACGAGGGAAAGAGAGCATTGCTCCTTTGAAAACCGCAAACACTTTAGCTTCCTTATCTCTAACTAGGCTGGTTAGAGTGGTATCCAAGTTGAGTCTTAAACTTGATTAAGTGGTATTTCTATCTCTTAATCATATTTTAAGGGCCCTAAGCTTGATCTTGGTGGTGTTTCTGTATCCAAGTTTCAGGTTTAGAGCCATCCATCTTCTCACTTTCAGTTTCGGATTCCTTGAGTTCAAGTAAAGAACTATGAGTTCTTAGTTTATTCATTGCAATCCAGTTAAGTGCGAGTGTTTTCCCTTGAGCTTTACATCATATTTGGTATCAGAGCAAGTTTCATCTTGGCCTGAAACCTACCCCGACATGCCCCAAAGCCATCTAAACACACTCCACAAAATCAGCTCCATACACACCCGGTTCTACAGTGAGTACTAGCATGAGTATAGAAGAAAAGCTTAATGCTATTTTGAAGAACAATTAAGCTATTCTTGCTTCTAACTAGTAGCTCCAAGAGTCTAATCAAGAACTCAAAGCTCAAAATTAGCACTTGAGAAGGCAAATTGGTGAATTCATGAAGCAAAAGCAAAAGGTGTTTCTAGCCCACCCGGTTTTATCCATGGGAACGAAGATGAGGCAGTAAGCAATTCTTCGAGTTCTTCTAATGAGGAGGAGCCTCTAAGGAGAACAAGAAGAGAACGAAGGTAGCCCACCAATGCTAATGACTTTAGAGTTGAAATTCTAGAATTTGAAGGTAAACTTGATCCGGGTGAATTCTTGGAATGGTTACACACAATGGAGCGTATCTTTGAATATAAGGATGTTCCTAAATAAAAGGAAGTTAAGTGGGTTGCCCTTAAACATAGAAAGTATGCCTTATTATGGTGGACTAATCTTTGTGCCAAGAGAATGAGAAACCAAAAGAGCAAAATCAGAATTGGGGAGAAAATGAAAACTAAGATAAAGTCACGATTTCTACACCCCAACTGACATTCAAGATAGCTACTCCCAACTCCAGAATCTAATCCAAAGTAGCCTTAATGTTGAAGAATACACACATGAGTTGTAGAAACTCTTGATTAAGTGTGATATTTAAGAACTAGAAGGCAAACCATAGTTAGGTACTTAGGAGGCCTTGAACCTAAGTACGCTAATGTGGTGGAATTACAGTCATATACTACTTTTGATGAAGTTTATGTCCTTGCTCACAAAGTTGAGCAATAAAGAAAATCAAGGCCCCTTAAGCATGAGTTTCCAAGGCCCTCACTTCATAACAAACCAATTAACAAGGGGACCCCCAATCCCTTTCCTAAACCTACGGTTCCCCCACCCTCCACCCCACAAAAAACCCCACCCCCACTAGACAGCCAACCACCTCCAAATAGACCTAAACCTATTCCTAAGGGCATCCAAAGATGTTTTAAGTGCCAAGAATTTGGACACTTGGCATCAGATTTTACAAACCGAAGGATCATTACTTTAGTCGAATGGAAAGCTGTGGGAGAGGAAGAAAATGATGAGGAAATTGAGGGTTATTTTAACGAAGCTCTAGAGGAGATAGTAGTGAAAGCAGATAAAGGTGAAATGCTTGCTTTGGGAACCAATCATCTACCAAAGAGCCATGAGCATCTAAGCCTTTTTCTCACTTCTAGTGACCCATTACTTAAAGCTCCTAATTCTGAATTTAGAGCTCTTAAGGAATGGAATCTAGATGCATTCAAAGGTTTCCCCCCAAACCAGATCCAAACCAGCATTTACAATGAGTGGAGAGGAACCCTGAAGTCCAAAAGAGACTTATTCGAATGGTTGGTATTATTTCAGCCAGAATTGGAACCACAAGTGAGAGATGATTACCCTAATGATTTGAGGTCCAATCTTTCTCAACAAGAGAGGACAATGGAGATCTACCCATGAATCTCATTTTGGACTAAGGGGTTAGTCAAAGTAATTAGGTTTCAACAGCCCAAACCCAAGGAAAACCCACATTTTTGCTAGGAACACAAAAACAATGGGTTCCGGGTTCGAATTAGAATACAAGCTTGGTTTTGTATTCTTTATTACTTTGACTTCCATGAGCCTTAACTTCAATATTTTGGCATGTATTTGAAGTTTAGGAAGTCAGCTTTTCAATAAAGGAAGTTTAAAGTCATTTGGACTTCATTTTTCCACCCAAGTCAGCCATTAAATCCAAACTGTCTAAACTGCCTAGTTGTACCAGAATATACCAGGTTTTGTGTGCTTATTTACTTAGGCCTCCTTGTGATTTAAGGTTTGATATTTTTTGATATTTTGGTTTCTTAAGATCTTATCTTTCAGGGCATGGAAAATATTTGGGTTAAGTCGTGTAAAAATGGGAGAACCATGTCATTTTTGCAAATAGTGCAGGCTAGAACCCGGTTTTGACCAGCCTGAGTTTTCTAAGATTTTGGACCATCAAATGAAGTCATATATAAATCATTCTAAATTGGATGAATTAGAAGACATCCAGGGCTTTCTAACCATATGTGTCCATCCAAATCACGCCCACATTTTACATGGAAAATGTGGCCTATAAACAGAGCCGGCAATCTGCTTGTTTTTGCCCAGTTGGACCTAATTGGTGCTTTTGGCAGTTGCTTTGCTTTTTGGTGTCCAATCCTGGTCCAGCAGCATCATTTGGACATTGAAAAGAGTTGTGACACAATCATTAGGCCATTAGCTCAACCATAAGTGAAACCAATGAGGAAAAGAGGAGAAAAGGCAGAAGCTCTCTCATTGGTTTGCCGTAAAGTACAAAGGGAACACAGCAGCTTTCTTCTTTTCTCTCACACATGACCAGCTGCCTTCTTGCTTAGTTACTTAATTAAGAATGAGTTTAGGCTTTAAGCATGTAGTTTACTAGACTCAAGGGTTATAACTAGTGTGATTAAGCAAGCTAAACTATGCTGAATTAGGAGATTAAGCTAAACTAGATTCTTAAGCTAGTTTAGGAGGTTTCCTAATCTTGAAGAAACCTCATGTCCACCCTTGACCAGCTTGCTTGCTTGGTTATAAAAGGCTTGGACATTCTCTTTTGTAATCAGATTATCAACTTTGAATAAGAGAAAGAAAGCATTGCTCCTTTGAAAACCAGAAACACTTAGCTTGCTTATCTGTAACTAGGCCAGTTAGAGTGGTGTTCAAGTCGAGTCTTAAACTTGATTAAGTGATGTTTCTGTATCTTAATCATAGTTTAAGGGCCCTAAGCTTGATCTTGGTGGTGTTTCTGTATCCAAGTTTCAGGTTTAGAACTGTCCATCTACTCACTTTCAATTTCGGATTCCTTGAGTTCAAGTAAAGAACCGTGAGTTCTTACTTTATTCATTGCAATCCAGTTAAGTGTGAGTGTTTTCCCTTGAGCTTTACGTCGGCTACTCATGCAGTTGCCCACTTCCATTCTATCGATCATCACAAGAGAATATGGTTGGAGGGGGGAAGCAAATACTTTCAACGATCTGGCTTCGAAAAATGTGTCCACTTTCATTGAGATGTCATTAATATAACCCCTCATTTCTTCGGTTAAAAATAAGTAAAATAGAAAGAACGCCCAAGACTAAAAGCAAGGAAAATAAAATTAAAAATTGTGTACCAAAAAAATTCACATATAAAGCTTTCCTTTGGGACATTTGAAAGAAAAGGCAAAAAACAGTAGTTGTCGCTTAAAATTAAACCCATGTTTTCACGTTAGCAAAGAGGGCTCTACCCAACATATTATTATATAAGCCATGCAGTATAATTCAACAATCTATCTATATAAATAAAAATATATCTAAAATTGACTGACTTTATATGTTTTTGTCAAGTGTCTTAACTTTAATAGTTTTGATATTAACTTTGTGTATGGCATTTGACTTTTAGCTTGCATTAATTCTTTTTTTATTTTTTTATACACTCTGAAATACCTTTCATCTTCTCCCTAATCAATTACTTGGAAACTGAAAAAGTGACACATCCATAAACCTAAAAAATTAACAAATAAAAAATTATTTAACTGTGACTTCACATGCTTTTGCCAAGTGTTATAACTTTAATAGTTAGTATATTAACTTTAGTAGGTCATTTTGACTTTTAGCTTGCATTAATTCTTTTTTTATTTTTCTATACATTCTAAAATACCTTTCATCTTCTCCCTAATCAATTATTGAGAAATTGAAAAAGTGACACATTCATAAACCTAAAAAAATTAACAAATAAAAAATTATTTAACTAATACAAAAACCTCAACAATAGCATCTTACGTTTTATACTTCTAAATATTGACATATTATCTAACTCAACCCTTGTATCACAAGGACAATAGTTCTAGTACTGTACTTAAAGTTGGCCCTGTGTTACACTTGTCGTTGCAATGCATGAATTCCAGTGGCACATAATAATTCGTAGTTTGGATTGTACACTTAATTGATTTGCTTGATCTAGTTATGGGGAAGACGTGATTATGGGTTGTATAATTCAAACTGAGATTCACCTTACTCCATTTGCTTAAACCGAAGATTTAGGTTTGAAGGTGAAGGCATGACACCAATATTACCTATCATCACTAACGATCTTTCGTAATCAAATTAAAAAATTGAGTTGTTGCACTAAAAGAAAGCATGCAATAAGTTGACGAATAGAAGCTAAAAAAAGCTTTCATAGTTCAAACAATGTGTAAATAAATAAATACAAACAACGTAACACAAAATTTACATCGAGCAGCGATGCTAAATTGAAGCTACATCTTTTCACATTACAAAATTGAATTAACTAGCAAATGAAAGGAATATGGAAAAAAGGAAGAGGTGGAACTTGCTCGGCCTTCAAGTTAACCCACCTAACTAGCCCAGGAACCCAACAGAATTATGGTTGACACTTACTTTTAATTTGGTAAAGTAACACTCTTTCTTTTCTCTTCTTTTTTTTTTTTTTTGGGTCTCTCAAGTAGAGCTAGGTAAGAGGTCAGTTTAGGTCGACCCATTTAATAAACGGGTCAATTCATGTCAGCCTTGAAAATAGTTTATGTTTTTTTAAAACTGAAAAATAATATGTTTTCAAACTAAACGGTCAAAGCATGGCAATTCCGGATCAAAATTAACCGATTCAGGTTCGAGTCATGTTATTGTATCGGGCCAGACTTTTTGAACTCTACCCTCAAGTCTACCCTCAAGCGCACTTTGTTTTTGGTCTCATAAGTGCTCACTTTTTTCCGCTCCATCTTCATGTCCAATTCCCATTTCCAATTCTACAGCAGAAGCCCATGACAGCCGAAAGATTAGGCCAGCTACATGCTTTATTCTGCTAGGCTTCCAGGTATATGGATTGGACTTTCATTTAGGCCATTAGGCTTTTATAGAAAATCGAGACACCATTTTGCTTTATTTTGGTGTCTACAGTGTTAAATTTTTTTTAATCAGTTTGGACCATAAACAAATAATCATACATATAAGCTCAAATGAAGTTTCAACCCAAAATTAATTGACAATAAATAAAGTAACTCACAAGCTTATATATATGCTCAAGCTGTTTAATTTTATCAATGTGGGACAACATCCAATTTCATATTCTTTCATTTTATTAATGTGGGACAATATCCACTTTTATACTCCAACACGCCACTTTCATTTGGACAACCTTTTCCCTTATTACCTTTTTTTTAAATTGTATCTTATACTATTTTTGGTGAGACAGTTACGACGAAGACCAACTCTGTACAAAATGAAAGCAAGAGAAGGATCATGCACCTACCGAATAATTTGAAGATGATCAATGGATATGGTGGTCCTTGCTCTGTAAACGCTAAAATTAAAATACAGTAAAAACAAGGTGTAGACTCAAATGGTCCTTGGGGGCCCTTCCAAACGAATATAATCATACATAATCCCTTGGAAAGGGTTCTCATGTCTTGTTTGTTTGAGATAAATAGTGTTGTTCCCAAGCTGAAGCCATTCACAAGGAACATCAACCTTGTATAGCCTGTGCAAACCATGTATGCCATGTCTAGCAATTGCATTATCTGTGCCCATTACCATTGTCGTGAAGTGTGGAATGTTCAAGTCTGGATCATTGAATCGAACCTAGAAAAACCAATGTTAGTAGTAGTATTACACTAATAGTAGGAGTATGAAGTGCCATCCGAAAGAAGTAGCAGATGAAATTTGAAGTCATTGCCAAGAGTGATTATTCAGTTCATAACAACTATAAGAACTTTTCTTCTCTTTTTCTTAGCGTGCATGTGTGTGGGCTCCTTACCTGCAATTCAGCCCTGGTAGCAGATGCCAAGGCAATTCGCAAAGTATAGTTAGCAGAGGAAATTACTTCTTTCAGTCTGTAAACAACCTGCCATGTGGTTGGTTGGTATGTCATAATTTCTGTTCTCCTGCATTTTCAACATTGAGACTAGATATGAACCATTAGATCATAGAGATGCAGTGTTGACGTACATATGAATGATTTACCTAGTAACATGGGCAAAAAACCAGTCCCTGTCATAGTCACTAACACCAACTGTGTATATGAGATCGTTATCAGGGTATAGCTCAGAATACCGTTCCCACAGGCCATATTGCCTGAACCTGCTGATCGTCAAAGTTAGATTTGCAAAGACGAAAGTCATTCCGGAAACAGTGTGAGTTAGATAAAGATGAGGAAAAGAACTTACTTGTTGAGATCACTATCAGTGTAAAGTCTATTCAGAAACAATTTATCTGGCTCAGGCACGAAGAACTCGAAGGCGGTGCGATCAGGAACACCTATTTGCCAAATTGTTGGTCCATTTCTTGGGGGCTCATATACTAGATTTCCCAAATTGATCGTGGACCCTATCATGGAAATTATAAAATTAAACTATATTAACGGTCTCTTAGTTAAACATTTCGGGTCAAGGTACAATGCCATCAATGTTCTCAGGTTTGTCATTTTTGGGTATCTCGTAGTGTTCTTCTTAGTAAGAAAATGCAACGAGTATCAGTCAGGAAAAATTGTGTCAGAATGATTTGGATCAACTTGATTCTGGCTGTTTAGGTTTAAACTGGGTCGCCTTCTCTTGGCTTGCATCAGGTTAATAAAGTTTCCTCTTCTTCAGCTCATTGGCAAATTTTTTGAATGTCTATTGGAATCACAAATTTGGTGACATAACTGACATCAAATAACAAGACTGCTATCGTGACTGACAACCAAAACCTGGAACCACAATGATGTTGTCTTCGTTGGCATAGTCCCCAATGAAACCTGGAACCCATGCGTACAAGTTGTAGATGCCTTCTCGGACCCCTTTGATTAAGAAACCTCCATTGTGATCTGCTTGAGTCCAAAATTGGTAACCCTAAAAACATAATTATCGAATCTTTAGTTCACAAATACATGAACCGAAGTACCTTTTAAGAGATGACTATCCTTTTCATCCATTGATAGCTGACCTTCGACTCAGTTTGCCATGACCCCGGCTCTCCTGGTGCAGCCAATCCAATCCAAGCAGAGCTTGCTGGGATTAATCTCCTTTTCCGATACCTAAAGAAAAGAATATTTATCAAATGGAAAACATCCATGAATTAGAATAAAATTGACGGAAGTGACTAGATTAGATATGCACCTATCACTCACTAGTAATCGACCAAAGACAAAACCACGCTCAACAGACTTAGGGAAGTCTTCTGATGATGGGAATTCATAAGGCCAGCTTCTTACTTCCTGTTTCATCTGTTGTAATTTTATATTCAGCTGTATGATCATAGGAATTAATTTCACTGTAGGATAGTCTTATACTATAATCTATATACCTGATGTTTAGCGTCGTCCCAGAGTGCATAAAAATCTTCATCCTCAGGAACTGAATTCAGGTAAACAAAAAAAGGCCCAAAGACCTTTTTCCAGGGTTCCCCTTCTTGGAATGTCATGGTCAAATCAAAACCAGCGTAATGAGTGCTGTGGAACATCTGTTCATATGAAATTAACGTATTCATGGTGTCAAGTGCACTGCAGACATTGACATCTGATTTTATTCTAGTGTTCTGTTTACTTGACAGTGTTTGAAACTGGAAATGGTTGATTAAAGTTCTGAAGGATCCCATAGACTAACAAAGCTATTAATTCCACATAATTACGAGTTACTCACAGCTAATGTGGTTGGGCCAACGTGGGAAGTGAGATCTTGTTTGATAGGTCCAGCAGAACGGAACTCGTTGCTGGGTGTAATCAACCAGAATCCAATCTGTGGATCAAATGATATCCATCCGTGCACCTTGTTGTCTTTATCCTCGCATGAGTACTGATATTTGTCATCCACCTGACATTTATTTTTCAGTTTATTACACAAAGTTATCGATGACTTGTTAATTGCACTAAAAATGCCCTTACACTTTGGAGAAAGTAATCAGAATAATGAAAAAAGGTTTAGCATACCTCTCCTCTTAGATAAGGATTTATTGGATCAGTCAAGAGAACAGCTTCCTTATATGCAAGTGGCAAGCCAGTCTCACGATCCTGTGGCATGGGCATGGTCCTTTGCCTGTCATCTGACATAGCCATGTAATGAAACCTGAAACGTTTTAAAAAACAATTGATATCAGAGTCATCATGAAGACACTTAACCAAGAAAATAGACATCACAATGCTGTTCTTTATCCGAGTATCCCACCCAATGACCCGAAATTTGCCCAACAAATATTATCTGACAAACCAACGGCATACCAATATATGATCTACACCTGCTGTAGCCTGAACTTCCCATGAAGCCAGGATTAATTTGACCCCAATCATCACCCATTTATCAGGTGCACAACTAAAAAAATTGATGTAGAATTCAGGGAAGGCGAATCATACAGCTCTTGATCAAGCTTATAAACAGCTCTGATCTGATAGACATTCACTCCAGGCCATCCTTCTTCTCGCTCTAGTATCGCATAGGAGTAGAATCCAGAAATCCCAGGGAGCATAATATATCTGATATCCAAACGATGTCACTAACATGATCATTTGCAGAAGTTTAAATATAGGCTACCCTTTTTTTAAATACCATGCAGTTGCGTAGTACCTTCTGTCCACATTTACAGGAAGCCTCCAGTAGCTACCTGATGAATTCCAGATAGCTGCGTCCCATTTATTTGTAAAAGAAACTTCAACTTGATTCTCATCCTCTAGTATGACACAGAAGTCCGATCCAATTAACCTGCAAATTGAAGTTGTGAAAAACAATCTTGCATATGCATATATGTAAATATCTTTCATACCTGTATAGATCTGATATGCTAGGACTCTTAAGAGATCATTTCAGCATAACCACTCTACTATCCTAGATTGTTAGTACTTAAACAGACTACAATCTTGCAGTGCTCCCATCCAACGGTTAACAATTTTTCTGGCAAATCTTTTCACGATTAGTGGTAAAATTATTTGTGAGCTAAAGTTTCAACCATTGATTAGGACAACTACAAAGACTGCAACACTACTTAAACGTACACTGGAATGCGATGGAAGCCGACATACCAATCGGTACCATTGTAACCTGGTGTGTCCCAAACTGCATCCCAGTACCTGGATAAGAGAGAATGAATATTATAAATTGACGTAGAAAAAGCATGGCATCTACATAACAGTTAAGGAATCCTTGCTTCTTTTAAAAGAGTGAATTGAATAGCAACTGAAGGAAAGAGGCAATTAGTGCTTCTAATGTTGACTGTATAAACAAATTCTCATACCCTCTATTGGAAGCCTTGTTACGAGTTTCAAGTAAATTTTCCACTCCAGCATAGCGAATCCCAGTGAGATAACCCTCTGGATTTGCAATTGTGATTTGGAGAATTCCATTGTCAATATTCACCTGGAGTTCAGTTGTAGGTTAGTAAATTTTGAGTGAAGAAAGATAAACGGTGATTGTACATTTCAGCTAGCGGTGAGAACAGTAGTTCCTGGGAAGTGTCATGGTTTCAATCACATGGGTACATCACTAGATTCAGAGCTGCATGGACAGTTTTCAATTCTTTTTGTTAACACTGTGTGGCAAGTGTTGTTATTCAAAATTCACAAAGGAATACTCAGAAACACAATCCAAACTAATCGTTCAATGCACACTTTTGTACCAAGATTGAGGTATTGAATACATTAGATCTCATATTGCAAGTCTGCTCTTTAGTATCTTAATGGCTTTGTGTCTCATGCAAATGCCAAAAATTAAAACAAAAGAAATCCAAACTAAGAACCAATTGCATTCTGTTCACGTAGGGAAGCTAGTGGGTTTGAGACTTGACCTAGACCCGTTAGACCCAACCCCAATTAAAAGGTCTGGGTCCAATCAAATGGCAACCAATAGGTCTTAAGCGAGTCTGAGCACGAATGGCCCTGGGTCGGGTCTAGGGATGGGCGTGGGGTGGGTTCGGGCGGGTTGAGCTATACCCGCACGCATACCCATTTTCAAAAGTCATACCCATACCCATACCCATACTCATACTCATACCCATCGGGTTTTTGGATTTACGGATTTTGTTCGGGTATATATAGAGTGCGCAAAGTGTCACCCATATTCAACCCATATTTGCATACACGGTATATTTGATTAGCAATTTCAAGCGACGTTATTAAAATTCATGTCGGATAAACTCACGAAAGATAAAAATGTGAAAAAAAATTAACTTTTCATTTCTACATAAATAAACACTATACACTTAGAATTTTCATGCCAAACATTTATTTTTGGATTTTATCGTATTTTGGTTGTCTTTTACTAGCAAATCGGGTACACAATCAGGTACGGATTTTAAGAATCCATACTCATACTCATACCCATTTTCAAACGCAATACCCATACCGGCCCCATACTCCTTTTTTTACACGTTTTCGTATCCATACCTCCTATAAATAGGGCGGGTTCAGGGCAGATTTTTCGGATTTGGGTGCAACTCTCATCCCTAGTCACGTCTAGGTTTGGGTCTGAAACATTGAAACCTAGATCCCACTCAGGATCCATTTTAAGACTCGTTAATGATTTTTAATTTTTTAAAAATGCATAAATTGGTTACTCTGTTTGTTTAAGTGACTAGAATATTTTGAGTTCAACTGTCTTGCATTGCGCTACTTCCTCACATTCACAGTCACTACTCCTCTTCAATCCTTGTCAACTCACCTCACTCACTTAGTCTCATCTCTCACTTTCTCAAACCCACTCGATTAAAATCTTTATTCACTTTTAAGGCGCATTATTTTTTATCAAATGTCTAATTTTTTTTAAAATCCAATTCTTTGTCATTAGAACGTAGAAACTCATGTTGGAATTTGGAAAAAAAAAAAAAAAAAACTCTCATTGTAAAAATTCTTTAATTGAAAAAATAATTAAAACCCGTGAAAAACCCGTGAACCTAGTACACCCATAGGATATGGGTCTGGGCCCTACCTTTCCTGATCCAAATAGATTCTTAAACTTAATTCCAAATAGATTCTTAAACTTAATTTGAAGTACTTTTGTAGATTCAAATTTGTAAGCCTAATACAAAATTGGAGGAACGGTCACATAGTGCATCCAGGACTTGCTTTATCATGTACTTTACGGACACATATATGTAATTTTAAGAGAAATACAAGCGCTCCATTATTTCATCTCATAAATAAAAGGCTCCTTTACAATTTTGAATCTCCTCCGTCAACTGAAGGTCATTGAATGAGAATAATCCAAATTTTAGGGGTTTTAATGGCTATAATTTGAACTTTTGATATAGCTCTCAACATCTCAATTTTTGCGAGTATTTATTTTTAATAGTCTAATGGCCATTTTAAATTGTAATTTCAGGCAAACAGAACATTATAATGAATGTAGACAATTTGAATTTCATATGCTTGCGCTATTTAAGGCATAATATCCTTTGAAATTATTTGAAAATACAATCTAAAGTTTCATATATTCAAAACACTAGATGTTATCTTTAAAGTTCGGATTATTACCGTTCAAACCCTCTAAAATTTGGATCATTTGCTTCCAATAATCCTAAATTTAAAACTTCCTATATAAATTTTATACTTTCATTAAAAGTTGTTGTTGACCACCTATAAATTCAGAGCAGCCAACTTACACCTATAACACAGCTTGCTAATGACAAATGACAGCTAGTAAAATTTTTAAAGTTACTATCCAAAGAGCATAAATTTCAAATTCTTTCACAAATTCATGGAGTTCAAAAGTTTAGTAGAAATCTGTATTGATTTGATTTCATTTTTCAAAATCCTTAGTTTCGACGAAAGGCTCTGCCGAGTTTGCCAAGAGCCCGAAAATCCTATTCCAACATAAGGTTGTGGAATTTTTCACTAATAGTTATGGGAAACTTTGCTTGCGTTAAGATTTAAAGCTTGTAATAAATGTTCGAAGAAGATATGTCGCATGTATGATGAAATTTTTAAAAAATTGGAAAAATATGATATGAACAATATTTTCTAATGAACTTTGAAATTGATTAGGAATCCTGCCTTAGCACCTTTATGAAATCCCTACCTCTCTTCACTAATGCAACTTTCCTTCTCCTAATTGAGTGATTTACCGGATCATATTAAGCCGTACAATCCCCACCCCTTGTCACAAGTCCGCAGCATGAATATAATCCCAAAGTACTTCAAAAGTCTCAAATAAAAATTTTAAACAACTATTATTCATCAATCATGTGGGCTAGTGTACACCAACTTTTACCGTATTTTTTCAAAAAAAATTGAATTAAAAAAGCACGGCACACATTAATCATAATTACTGTTGTACCGGTTCGATTTACCATGACCGCCATCGCGCGCCATTTTAGGTGGCCAATTATTGAGAAATAAGTTAAACAGACAACCACCTATAAAACACTGTGACAAAAGTAGAGTGAGAAAAACATTAAATTATAGTGCGTTTAATTCAATTTTATTTTTAAAAAAACAAGGTTGAACCATACACGTACAAACAAAGAAAAACAAGACTAGTGGACCAGACAGCCAGACTTTTTTTTTGTTTGGGGGGGGGGGGGGTTAAGATGGAACAGAAGAAATTAAGAGGAGAAGCCACAAATTAAACACTGAGAGAGCGACGACTTACTTCTTTGTCCATTACGTTCAAAGTCACTCCCGCTGCCCATTTCTTGTCTCCTTCGGTAACCCTGCGGCTGCAATTCCAATCTCAAACTGCTTATACATTGATCTTGTTATTTCAATTTTTTTTTTCTTTTGGTTAATAACTGGAAGATATATAACGTATAATGGCTAGTATTTATTATAAAATATCATATATATATATATATATATATATATATATATATTAAAATTAAAGTTAGATTGAATTCATGCATGAGCGACATGTAAACTTATCATATAGGACATCACATAGGAAAGAATAGTCATGTGAGATACTTTAATGCAACATAGGACGCTATATGAGATTTAAAATAAAAAGAAAATATTATATACGATAGGTGTGAATTTAATACAATATTAATTTTATTTAATAAGATAACTTCTCACATACCTTCCTGTTTAATAAAAAATTAATCATAAAATATATATAATTTAATGATGCGAATACAATAAAAAATATAAGTTAGATATTAATTAAGAATAAAAGGCTATGTTATTAGTAGAGAACAAATTAAAAATAACTCATTTTATTTTTGCATCAACAAAATAATATAATACATCCATTTATTGTTTGCCTTTTTTTATAAAATAAATCTATTCTCTTAATAATATATTAACAAATTATTTAACTCACACTCTTATAACATAAGGGTATAATCCTAGTATATAAAAAATTTGGATTACACGATCTGAGAAGTTTTCATGTCGGACGATGTACGTATAGATGGGTTGTCTTGTGGCTAATTTTTCAATTTCATGTTCATATAGTGTTATATAAAACTTGGAGTATCGTTTAAAATTTGAAGATCCAGCTACAAGTTACTTTCCCAGCAAACTATTATGACAAAGTAAACATGGCCAATATATTTACTTAATTTTTATACACAGAATAAATTTTGAAATTCCTTGCTTATAACTTATAGCTTGTTGGCATGAATCTCAGTGGCATTTCTTTCCCTGAGTTTTTATATAGATGAAGCAATTACGATTTATACGCACTCTATTGAACCTTACAAATAAGAACCCACTGTGCTTAATGCTTACTTTTATATTTATATATAAAAATTAGTTTTTTTTTTCTCGCGGGGGGGGGGGGATCAGATTGCAACTAAATTAGTTGACCGAACATGTAGACATTATAACAGTAACTTGATGGAAAAAGATATATAAGTTAGGGCGGTTTGTTGCGCATGCCTAGAATAATAATTCATTTATTAGGAAATGAGCTTTCTCAATTGAAAAAGTAATAGTGGTGCTTATGATTTTTAATGGCGATTTAAAAATTAAAAGGCGTCTTTGATAAGTTTATATGAACACATGATAACATTTGAAATTACAAATTGTTACCATTAACTATCAAATATCAAATTAAAAGAATCAATGAATTATAGAGAAATCTTATTTGTACCAATAAAAATATACTAAAAATACATTGATCTATTGTGATTGACTTTTGTCCCAAAAAAAATGTGGCAAGATACTTCTTAAGTACCTTGTTTTAAGCTTTGTTTGGCAAAGAGCTTTTTGGAGAGTTTTTTGACCAAAAAGAGCTTATTTGACTAAAATTAGCTTTTTGATCAAGTAAAAAAGTTAATTTGAGGGTTTGGTAAAAGAGCTTTTTAAAGGAGGTTTTTGGGTCCAAAAAGTTAATTTGAAAAGGCTAATTCCATGAGTTTTTTGAAAAATTAGCTTTTTGTCTCATAACTTTATCAGAAATAGTTAATTTTATCAAACAGTTTTTCAACAAACAATTAATTCAAACAGCTAATACAAACAGTTAACTCAAACAGCTAACAGCTAACAGCTAATACAAACAGCTAACAGCTAACAGCTAACAGTTGTTTGCCAAACAGGGTCTTAGTCTACATTAGTATTCTTTCCGCCCCATATTTATTGTTAGAAACTAATCTGAGCCCGTACTTTGTACGGAGCATGTTCAAATAGATATTTTGTAAACATGTTATCGAAATAATAAACGAATAGTTATGGTAGACATGATTAATATTATAATTTAGAAGATATAATGAAAAAACTCAATGTAAAAGTTAAGTATATAGCAACTTCGTGTATAACCAATGGGATTAACAATTAAAAACTATATGATTGTGAAAAAAAGTCTACATAAGTACGATGGAGATAGTAGATAGTGAATTTGTTACAAAGCACGCTAAATAGGGTGATGATAAATCAATTTATAACGCTAATGATGAGAAATTCACATCCTCCTCTTGTTGGTGAGCAAAAATTTATGAAGTCATTAATTATCTAGTGAAGTTAGGTAGAAACTATTTTGAAACTGGTTTACTTTGAGTTTCGCATGTAACACAAATAAAATTTGTCTTTCAACGAAAATAATTTGAATATTATATTTATACTAATGTATAACTTTTTTGGCTATTTAAAGTGGTCCATTACGGGGTGCTAATATAATTATGTTTCATAATTTGTACATTTAATTTTTATGTCAACTCAATAGTTTCATAGGTTTTGATATAAACTTCACATGCCCTTATGTTGTTTTGCAAGAGATAGGTTGAGTTCAGATTTGAGAGTTGAGATATTTCTTAGTTTGAAGTGTTATGGCAATTCGGGACATTTTATTTTAAACAGTAAAAAAGTAATTATAACTTTAGATGTTTTATGAAGAGAATTAGATTATTGGATTTGTATGGTCTAAAAGAAAGCAAAAATTATTTCATTTTTTCTTATGCGTTAAATAAATTAGATTTTGGTCAATTTATTTGAAACATTAAAAAAATAATTATACTTTTAAGATTTACATGAATTAAATTTAATTATAAGATATGTATGCTTTGAAAGAAAAAGAAAAATATTTTATTTATTTCCTTATGTTAAATAGATTATATTAAATGTAAAAGAAATTCAGCTTCATGAGCCTAATATGATGATCGTGTTTTATTTTTAATTTTTTTATATTTCACGTTCAACACTTACAATATGTTATATTATGCTTACAATATGTAATTTTTCAGCAGAACCCTTACATATATATGATCATAATTAATATTGATTATGTTATCAAATTCAAAGAGAAAGATAACAACGATAATAATGACAATGACGACAGCAACAACAATAGTAATAATGGAAATATTCATGGAAATCATATTAATATTTCTATTATCTCTAATAATACATGCTCAAATGTATAATTGTATCGACAAAGAAAAAATAATAATAATAATCATGGAAATAAAAATGTTTATTATTTCTATATAAATGTGTATATTATATTATGTGTTAATAATAAGGTGTCACATAAGCTTTTACTGTTTGTTCAGTAATTGAAACTAATTATCATTCGGTTTCCTTAACTTAAAACTTCTAAAACATGAACTTATTCTATAATAATGAAATAATAAAAACTTTTATATCCATTATAATCTCTTAATCTCTTTTTGATAATTAGATTATCATAATTAATATTGATTATGTTATCAAATTCAAAGAGGAAGAAAACATCGCCGGCAACGACAATGAAAACATGAACAACAATAGTAATAATAGAAATAATGATGGAAATCATATTTATTTTTCTATTATCTTTAATAATACATGCTCACATTTATATTTGTATCAAAAAATACAAAATATTAATAATAATCATGGAAACCAAAAATGTTTATTATTTCTTTATAATTGTGTATATTATATTATGTGTTAATAATAAGGTGTCACATAAGGTTTTATGACTTGTTAAGTAATTATAATTTGGTTTCCTTAAATTAAAACTTCTAAAATATGAACATATTCTATAATAATAAACTAATAAAAATTTTTGTATCCATTGTAATCTCTTAATATCTTTTCGATAACTAGATGATCATAATGAATACCGACTATGTTATTAAATTCAAATAGAAAGATAACAACGACGACAACGATAATGACAACAACAGCAGCAACAGTAATAATGGAAATAATTATGGAAATCGTATTTATTATTCAATTATCTCTAATAATACATCCTCAAATTTATATTTGTGTTGAAAAATAAAAACTATTAATAATAATGACGCAAATCAAAAAGTTTGGGTCCGTAGGAGCCACAAAGCATAATACAATATAATGTGGGAGGAAGAAATCGAATCTGAGATCGAATATGCCCAGTAAAGAGTACAATACAATGAGGGAGGGGGGAATTAAACCTGAGACCTAATGTTCCCTGTAAAAAGAGAGAGATTATTGCATGTGCTATCTATTGAGACAGTTATCAAGATAAATTCAAGGGCTAAGATTGCCTAAAATTTTGATCAATGGTTGCGAAGCAACATATATCCCAAATTTACTCTCATATTAGCATTTTCCATTTAATACTCAACACTCAGCCCCTTACACATTTTAGTATTTATAGTATAAAGATATCTATTTCTATAGTCTTATTATATTGTCGATCTTCTCTTTCCCAAGGATCTAGCAATATTTTCATTGGTTAAAAAATCACCTCCATAATGTAAATTGCATTTAATGCTTATGTTGATACATTCATGAAATTTGACTATCGATATGGGGTGGAGAGAGTATGTTATATGGTTTGAAATCACAAAAATTTCTATACTTACAGTTAATTAGCAATTGTGATTTTGACTTTTTTTGACTACGTCGATTAGTACAAATGACAACTTAATTGGATAAATCATATTCACAACTAAACACATTTCATGTGATATTTTATAATAGTAAAAAATTATTGAAAAAAAAAGTGAATTACATGATTTATAAGTGGTAGTACCCTCCCACCATCAAGTCATATATTCTATTTCCAATTTGGCTTATTTTCTACCATTTTTTCCATCATTCAATGCTATCCAAAAAAAAAAAAATTCCATCATTCAATGCACCATATATTAGTTTCTACATTAATATTACTGACCCGGAATTCGAAATCTGAATTAAACAACCTGAATTCATATCTGACCTAACATCTGAAATATGCTCGCCCGAAATTGGACCTGAAATCCGAATTGATCCGAGCTCAAACCATGGCCGCCTCAAAATTTTCTACAAAATTTCTTATTTTTACATGACAAGTGCATTAGACCAAAAAACAATTGACCCAAAGTTGATCCGAATCGAAGTTCACCAGATCCAAACCGAACCGATCTGAAATATCACTCAATTCGAAACATGATCCTATTTAAATTTAACTCGATCTGTACTCGAACCGAATGACTCATTTATCAAGTCTAATGGCCTCCAAATTAATTGAATATTTGTAAGCTTTTGATCAGTTTTGACGTTTAACAATTAGGATGCAAATAGTCCAATAAAATTCCATTATTAGTTAAAGGTCACTTTAAGATGTGCAACTACCAAATTAACCCAAAAAAAACAAAAAACAAAATATGACAAATGTTAAGCTGTCATCACTCAATTGAGTTATGCATACATATATAATACATTTTATGGTGAGGCCAAAAAATTGTTGTCTTTGATATCTTTGAAAGTATAAGACAACATCTCAACATACCATAATTAGATAGTGGCAACTCCTTAGTTTCCAATTGAAAAATATATGAAGAAGATCTAATATCTAATAGTTAGAATTTATATATCGTTGATATTAAATTTTATTGTCTTATATTGTATCAGGAGTTTTTATAGGTGTACTTAAACTTAGATATAACGTATGAATACTTTAATTATTATTTCCATTAACTAATAATGAGCGAAAACCAAAACTAAGCAGACAGATTTTTCTCTTTAGCTTGGCGGTGGATGAATGAGGATGACTACAATTTTGAAGTAGAAAAACGCCCGGTCACTATCCTACGCTACGGTTTATACAAAAAAATATCATGACGAAACCACTCTTTCGGTGGAAAAGACGCCTGACTAGACCACTGTCACTGTGCTCCACATAAATGTCAAAAAGCAGTTCTTGAGAAAGACACCTATAGGCCTGCCTACGTCTTCTTGTTCGCACTCTTAGCACCGGTCCTTTTCATGAGGAAATTAAGAGGGGTAAAAAAATAAAGTGTGTTAAGATTGGTTGAGATAGATTGAAGTGAATTAAAGTTGATATTTTTTTTGAGATGGATTGAAAAAGATTGAAATTGGTTAAAATTAATATATTTTTTTGAGGTAGGTTAAAATGGGTTAAAATAATGAGAATGTAATTATGTGTGATAATTTATGAAGTTATTGTAATTTTTAGTATATTTTTTTGCAAAACAATAATTTCACAATTTTGTAATTATTTTGCTAGAAGTTGAAGGTCGGTATAACTTATCAATTATTTTTGACTATTTGGGTTACAAAATTTATTGATGACAACTTTCTATATACGGGCCTTCTTTTATGAGTAAATTTGAAAATACCAATCTCAACCTACTTCAATCCACTTTAATATATTTAAACCTACTTCAACTTACTTCAACCTACTTCTACTATCAACTAAAGTTCAATTTATGACATTAAAAAATTCAACATACTTCAACCTACTTCAATTCACATCAACCTACTTTAAGCCACCTCATCCTTTTACCCACCCAATTTATCCACGAAAATAATAGGCCCGTATCCGAAAAATTCAGATGTAATATAAGAAAATAATATGATTGTAATTGTTACAAAATATATCAGCAATATAAATTTGTTGTTAATTTTAAAATATAGGAGGTGACACTAATACGTGATTAAATATTTTGCGTCGTTTAATTTGTACGATGCATTCCTATAATCATTTCCATATCTCAATGTCTTTATCTGTACCTCACGTTTACAAATTGCAATTAAAAATTAACTGATTCCTAAAGGTGTGGATTTTAAACATGATGAGAAATTATCAAATTTTATAGTTACAGACGAAATATTTTTCTAATTTTTTAGGTCCTGTTCTTTTCGTGGGTCAATTCTAAAATACCAATCTCAATCCAATTCAATCTATTTTAATCAAGTTCAATTTATCACGTTCAACCTATCTTAATCTAATTCATCCTTTTACCCACTTCAATTTACTTATAAATTTCCATCATTTTTAAATCATACTACTTTATAAAAATTATTAAATCTCACATGACACTTTACAAATTATTAAAATTATGAAGAGGTGGGTTGAAGTGGATTGAAGTAGGTTGAGGTAGGTTGAAGTGGATAGAGTTTGGTATTTTTTTTTCAGGTGGGTTGAAGTTGGTTGAAGTGGGTTGAAATGTATTGAGGTTGGTAAATCCAAAAGAACCTACGAACAGAATAGGGCTTTAATCTGTCTCAACTATCAAGTCTCAACTGATCTCATGTGCTGCTTTCGAAGGAACTGCTTGAGATTAATTAAAGAGTGATGATGTGTCTTACTACGAGATTTTATTAAATATCTTATCATAAAACACTCTTATCTCAAATGAATGTGTTTTATAATTTAAAATTACCAAATTTTTAATAACTACAACTTATTATGAGTTATAAAACTTTAATATTAGTCTAGTACGCTTCTACGCTAACAAATAAAAATTAACACCCTCACCTGATCAAATTTATTCACGAAAGTATATTATATGTGTAATTTTATAAATGTGAAAATTTATGTATAAAAGGATAATTTTATACAATTTGTAAGTTTTGACATCCTTCCACTATTCAATCATACCATTTTTTCCAATTTAATACGTAATAATATACATTTTAAATGAAAATAAGGCACTTTTTAAGTGTCTTGCAGTAAGACATTTATCATTTTGCTTAATTAAATGGTCTTTTTGAAAATATATTTAAAGTAATTAACGAAAGGTACATAAACGTGCAAAATATGAAGAGGTCGGGGTCAAAAATAAAAAAGAAATACTAAGAGCATTCCCAGTGGTAAGCCATTTTTTCGGCTCACCAGTGGGGACCTACCTTTAGTACATCAGTTTATAATCCAATTTTTTGGCTCACGATCTTCCCTTTCTCCAATGAACAACTTACTACTTTGGCTTATCAAATAACGTAATACCCATGGACCTACTATATAACACACATGTTTGTTTTTGGAATTAAAAAAAAGAAAAACTAATCAAAAAAATTTAAAAAAAATCAAAAAGCAACGCACAAGCTCCATGAGCCTCCTCTCACATACGAGCCTCCCCGCGAGGCGTCTGCTACAAGTCAGCCATTGGAGATCTCTCCAGCCACCTCACCCCTTTCTCTCTCCTCTAATTTCCCTCGCGAGGCTACCATCGAAAAAGCCATAATGTAATGCATATTGTTTGGCCTACATGACATCATGGTAAAATCTTATTTTTTTAATTTTTAATTTGTATTTTTTGTCTTTTTCTTTTTACCTTATCATTTTACTTTTCCGTCTCAATTCTTTCCGTATCTTCATATTCTTACCCAAAATGTAATGCTGTAGAGTTAATTATCAAAAAAACAATTTATCCAAGATGGAGGCACCAAGAATTATAAAATTTCTAGTTCTATTTTTGCTAGGCTTGCTAGATCAAGCATGGCAGATAATGAATATTCTGTAAAATAGAGTAGGTGTATGTAATTGTTATGACGTTTGTATTACGTCCTCGACCAAAAAAATTAAAATAAAATTTGTTGATGTTGAATTGGTAATGGGGAAATGGCCCACCAACGGAGCCCTTAAGTCTTCCATGCTGCGCACAACCTTTCCTTTTTCAAGTTTCAAATACTAATAATACCTCATGAATTGACAATGGTGAACACTTTCTAGTTTAGTCTATAAAGCTTAGCTCATAATTGATGGATTTCCATCCCAAGGCTAACCAATCTGATTTAAATTAAATAGTCAACTTTTAAACATTCTCTCATTAATGTTACATTAATTATAGATGTTCATCTTGTGGATTTGACTGAACTTTCTCATAAGTTGTTTGTAATATTTGAAATGTTTTATAGAGGCTTAAAACTTTGTAATATGATAATGAAATTTTCAATAGGCCCCTGTGACTTTATGTAGATGTGCATAGCTCTGGAAATGTTTAAGTAGACGATAGAATAATGGTTAGTATTGAACTTATATATGGCTCTTAAAAGTTTGCTAGGCCCATAAAACTTTAATTTTTAATCTTGAATTTTTCATGAAGGTGAAACCAAATAGATACCCATTATCTTAAACTCAAACATTGCAACCCCCGCCCCAAAAAAAAAAATCAAATGTCATTTGTAGTCAACAATAATGATTCAATAAAATCCAAACAAATATGCATGTACCATTGACCAACTTTGAAATAACTTAAAATGAAAGAACTTGGTCAAATTCTAACTAAATGTTTGTTTTATTTTCGAGCTGTAAAACAAGAACACATATACTCGATTATCTCTAATACACTAAAGAAATTTTCTTTTACAAATGTTTAAATGATATTTTACATATAGCTACCTATTTTTCATTGAAGGCTTGGAAAGTAATGAAAAAGAATGGTAAAAATGAGAAACTCTTCTTTGTGAGAGAATGAAAAGAACCGAAATGAATGGTAAAGAATATAATTTTTTTTGAAAAAGTGAAAATGAATGGTAGACGGTGACAATGAGTGGGAGTAAATGCGAAGAAATAGGAGCCTCAATTTACCAGAAAAAGAATAGATCCTAAATTGTATGCATTCCTTCAATCCTCCCCAAATTAAAAGTCCTTCACTCTTAATTTTGCAATTGAGCTAAACTAGGAAAGAAACCCTTGAAAATAATGACAGTGACCACTAGACAACCCTGTACATAAATAGGTGATTAGATTAGACATTCGGTAATAGCAACATCGCAGCTAGCAATATGCAACTTTTACTTTCGACAAAAAGCAAAGGAGACTGACCGTCCAACAAGTGAAATTCTCCAAACCCTAAAACAGAAGAATCCTCTTTCACAACGGAAGTGCCTAATTATTTATTGCTCATTATCCCTTGTAACAGGAGCACGTCAAGACCTAATTTATTAATCCTCCGCCCTGAGGGTCTAGGGGATCAGTTAGCACTATCTTCAATTTCCACCTCCATGAAGTACCTCACATAGAGAGCCAACAGAAAGGTACATCTACCATCGGCTCAAATAACATGAGATGATTTTATCACAAATTTTAGACAATGGCGTCTTATACATGATCGTATGGTGAGCCACACTCTACTAAAAGTCACTTCTTGAAGGTTTGGATATAGCCAATGTTTTATGCTACAGTAACTTCTTGACTATCAGGATAAGTGCATGATTGATAATTCATCGAATGATGATTAATTAATAATTTACTAATACGTTCATGAAAAATCACTATAAAAATATCTACCCCATAATAATTTTAAGGTGAGATGTTCACACGTAAGACTTATTATAATTCTATAAATACATTTATTTTTTATTCATTCCTAAACTTTCCTATGTAGGGCATGTTCTTTTCGTGGGTAAATTAGAGTGAATAAAGTAGGTTGAAGTGGATTGAAGTAGGTTAAAGTGGGTTGAATTTTTTATGTGATAAATTAAACTTGGTTAAAATAGTAAAAGTGGACTGAAGTTGATTGAAATGGATTGAACTAAATTGAAGTTGATTGAGGATGGTATTTTAAAATTGATCTACAAAAAGAACGGGTCCGTAGTATGTACCATTTTTATCTGTATGTATAATAATATCAAATTTTAATTTATGAACATTTAAAAGTATTTGTTAATATAAGTTATATGACACAATTTCTTCAAAACATGTTTCTTAGCTCTATGTTATCTTGCTTGTTCTGTGTCTAATTTAGGTGCCGAACAATTATCGAAACATGCAACAGGTACACAGCACACGCAATTATACATAGGGTGATTGATGTATATAAGCACCCAAATGACCAAGCTAGGTTATCTTTTGTGATCTTTAGTTAAGGAAGAAAGGAAAACAAGGAAGGATAGGTTCAATGTTGAGTTTGAGATAGTTCAAGAAGGAGCCACTCAAAAACAATCCTTGGGCAAATTCCTTTACTCTTTCTAGGATACAGAAATGAATCACCACCTAGAGGAGTTTAGAAAACTAGAATACCACTTGAATTTGCCAACGCTCAAGATATAGAACTAGATTTTCTCACACACTTTGAAAGAACACTTCAAAGCTGAATTGTATTTTTTGAACTCGAATGTAATTAGTTTTCTGATGCAAACAACTCGACACTATGGCCTTATATAGGGCTGGCCTTACACTTGAAAAGATACGAACACACTTATGAATAGACACTAATGAAAAGAAAGCAAAATACAAGGAACTAAAAAGGAAAACATGCACATGGCTAAGTGAACCATGTATCTAACTTTAATGATGCTTGAGTAAAATGAACCCATCAGCTTGGGGAGTCATGTTCCCACTTGAAAAGACACATCTCAGCCTTGGGAGAAAGGGGGAATGTAGCTTGAGCAAAGGGGGATGCAGCAACCGGCTTTAGGAGTGAAGATGCATGTATACATATTCCGGCTATTAAATGCGTTCACACCTGCAGCAAGCCCAACTTCCAGGAGGCATATCTCTCTGAATACGGAACCAAATTCGATGATCTTGGGCTTGTTGGAAACCTAGGATGTCTAGTTTCTAGGGAATCTAATTTTATTACAATTGGACCAGCCGATCAAAAGTTATGGCCTAAATAGTGAAGGCTGTCCAAACTGTCCTGCGCCAAGATACCGTATGCTTGTGGGCTGAACTTGACCAACCAAATGAACTCCAATTTAAGCGTGGTTGGTCTTGTTAGAAAGCTCATTTCTTAGGCTTAATTAATATAAGGACCATCAGAATTTTGGCCCATTACATTTTGCTGCAAAAGGGTAACAAAAACCGGGTGTGAGGAGGATGAGCTAGGTGTCAGCTCAAAGGGTACGTTCAGGGCTTTTCTGCATATGATGGCGATCTCCTTGACTTCTTTTGGCTGCTTGTGATCTTCCTTGAGCTTAATAGGAGTAGTGGAGTTTACAGGCATGGAGCATGATGCTCTTGATCCCCATTTGGGAAACTCCTTGGAATAAGGCACTTTGAAGTTCAAAACAAACTCCACAAAGTGTCTTGTGTCATGGAACTCAAATAATGGGACCAAATATAAGTGTTTCCATGCATGATCTTGTTTGGCCTTTTCCTCCCTTGAAGTTGAGCTTGAGGAATGAAAATGATGTATATGGAAATATGCATCAGTGATGATATGTATCTTACTACAAGACACTCTTAAATGTCTTGTCTTAACTCAAATTAATATATTTTATGATTTAAAATCATCAAATTTTTAATAATCACAACTTATTATGAATTATAAAGCTTTAATATTCATCCGTTGTGCTAACAAATACAAACCGATACCCTAATCGGATCAATCTTATCCACGAAGGCATATCATATATGTGATTTTGTAAATATGAAAGATTATGTATGACATGATGATTTTACGGAATTTATAAGTTTTGGCATCCTTTCACTATTTAATCATACCATTTTTTTCAATTTAATATATAATAATGTATATTTTAAGTGAAAACAAAAGTGTCTTGTAACAAGACACTTATTATTTTGCTTATACATAATGTTCAAAGTTGAATTTCGTCAAGTTTGGAGCTCATAGGGATGGGCATGGGGCACGTTCAGGGCGGGTTGAGTTATACCCGCGCCCATACCCATTTTCAAAAGTCATACCCATACTCATACCCATACCATACCCATCGGGTTTTGGATGGCTGTACCCATACCCATACCCATCGAATTTTCCGGATTTACGGGTTTTATTCGTGTATATATAGAGTGCGCAAAGTATCACCTATATTCAACCCATATTTACATACACAGTATATTTGATTAGCAATTTCAAGCGATGCTACTAAAATTTATGTCGGATAAACTCACGGAAGTTAAAAATGTAAAAAAATTTAATTTTTTATTTCTAAATAAATAAACACTATATACTTAGAGTTTCAACATTTATTTGTGGATTTTACAGTATTTTGGTCGTCTTTTATTAGCAAATCAGGTACACAATTGGGTACGAGTTTTAAAAATTCATACCCATACCTATATCCATTTTCAAACGCAATACCCATACCCCCCATACCCATTTTTTAATAAGTTTTCATACTCATACCCGCTATAAATGGAACGGATTCTGGGTTAATTTTTTGGGTTCGAATGTAATTCCTATCCCTAGGAGCTCATCTTGGCACCTCGCTGAGAATTGAAATAATAGGCTTCACCAATCAATGGCACCCAAGGGACACGTTGCACACCGCAAATAATTTTTTTTAGTTTTCACTTTGTTTTTTTCAAAAACTAACTTTGTTGTAATCAGACCATAAAGGTTTTTGTCTTATTACAAAAATTCTATAAGGTTTTTGTTGTTATTGTACCTTTTCATAAATTTAAAAAAATCTAGTAATTGTAATTATTACCTACGAAAAATATTGCATTCTTAATTAAATGTGTATATACTATATTCAAACTTAAACAAATTTAATTTACCAATTAAATATCAAATCATTAGAAAACTTAAACAAAAATGCCAATTTATTGATATGATACTCGCAAAATAAAATGTATGACTCATATTATTTTTACTTAAATTCAAATTGCTTTGCTACACACATATATATATATATAAACACACCGATTAGTTTTTTTGATAAATAATAAAACTTAAATTTATAACATTTCACCTCAATTAATACTCCTATCACTTTTTTATCTATATATAATGTATTCAAAAGGAGTTTCTTACGCTCTAAAACTTAGGGACTATTTGGCTTCATTGAAGTGGTATAGATTGGAATGAGATTTGAAATTTTAGGGGAACGGAGTAAAATTTCATTTCTTGGTATAATGTATTTGGTTCGTCAAAAGAACGGAATCAATATTGTTACTGCTGTTTGATGTAGTTTCGGAATGAAATTGATTTTTGTTATTTTTTTATCAATATAAATTACTTTTAATATAGACCTTAAAATAAATGGATATGATGAAGCAACATCATCCCTCGCGTTCTCTCTCGTGGAAAAACCAATATGAGGATGCTCCTCCACACTTCCATGGCTAGCTCAACTGCAACCCCACCATGGTCGCATCCGCGAGGGAATAGACACGGGACGCCAATCACACCATCTTGCTTGCTTGTTATTACTAATCGCCGACCCTGGTTTCAAATCACTGCCCCCGTTTCGAGTCGTTGTCGAGTCAATGCCGATTCTAGTTGGATACTCGTATATTATGGCAACTTCGAGGCTATGCATGATGTTGGAAACTGGGATGTGACGAGTTTCCACTTCAAATTGATAGCAGAGAGAGGGAGTTGAGGATACCGTCGTGACTATCGCCGCGGAGGAGAGTAGTCTAATTCTCAACCTGGAGATCTATGTAAACCTCTCTCTTCTCTCCTCGTTCTCTCACGGGCAAACAATTAAGAATAATTTTCTTTTTTTTTTTTCTCGTTAAATGAAAACGTTGATACTTCTTAGAATGAGACTTGAATCCCTGAAAAACAGGGCAATCAAATCGCTTTATTTTGGAATGACTTGATATTCTTAGATATTAAATTTTATGTCATTGAAAATCCAACAAAATATAATGTATGAAAATTTTAATATCTAAAAAAATCAAATTTCATTCGTAATTTTCCAACTGAACACCCCCTTAGATGAACGAAATTTGTTTTACACGTGGTCTGAGAGCGTCTTTTCACATGGCTAGACGTGAAGCTTTTCGTGAGATGTATCGTAAATGGCTAGCCATCATACCAAAATCCTTCGAGCCCCTCTCGTCAACTTTACTTGTTGTCCTCTTTCTCTCTCTCTCTTTACCCCCGTGAACCCCATATTAACATAACAATTCAGTCAAAAAAGAAAAAAGAAGGAAAAAAAGAGGGGGAGGGGGGGAAGCAAGCCATTTGGATGATTCTACAAACAACACATTAGGCCGAAATTGCAGAGTGCGAGAATCCAACATCATCAGCTTCGAATTTTACCGGAATGTAAAATTAATTATCATGAAAATGCAGCAGAAAGTTATAGCTAACATTTTAAAAAAAAAGTAGTAGTGAAGACTTACTGCGTTATAACAGAATAATTACTGGCGAAGCAAAGCTCAACAGCTATGGCAATGAAGAGTACCAAAGCCAGAATTTGGTCTCCCTTCGTGCCCATCTTATTCTCCATCTTCATTCACCAGTTTTACCGCAATGCATGAAAGGAGAGAAGAAGAACTAAAAAATTGGCTCAAAATTTCCAATGACAAACGCCAGTTAGCTAGCTGTCGCCATTGATGAGTTTATGGGTTCGCAATGTGAGGGTTTTTTTCTCCCTGTCTTTGGGGTGTCTAAGAACTGTGAATGATCAAATATGAACAAGTAAAAAAGGATTTTTGTCGTTTTTGACTGACATTTTCTGACAAGAGAGGTGAAAGGGTTGAAACAGAGAGAGAAGGGGATGCGAGAAGAAAAGGCAGAGGATGTTCAACTTTCAACTTCATAAGCTGTACCCTCGGACTAATTAAAGGGCAATTTACTGGGAGATGAGACATCAACAAGCATGCAACTATTTTTTTTTTTTTAATATTTTGGTGTTGCTTGTGGAGAAAAAATAAGTAGAAAAAATTATTAGAGAAATGTAAATGATCAAACTGTCCGCAATTTAAATTTTAGGGGTTGATCTTGTGAATTCGATTGAGCAAAAAAAAGACCATTTAAGTAGAAGTGGTCATTTTGAAGTCTACTGTTTGGCTCATTCTCTCTCATCCAATGCCCTCTGCCTTTCAACCTCAGCAAGCCCTATAGCTCTAAATAGTTTCAACTCCTCCACCTCTCACAACCTGTGTACTGAATATGTGAAATTCTTGTAATTTGGCGTGAAATTCTTGGGTTTGCAGCGGGGATCTGGAAAAGGGTGAACAAATTGTAGTGAGGCAAGCTTCGTACCGGCTCAACATCAGCAGTGGAGTCAACCATTTTTCTACCTCTGTGTTATTTGTGATGAAGGTGGGGATGTTATGAGAGTGATGATCGTGTAACGTCAAGAGAAAGGGGTAGAAATATTCCAAATAGGTAGACTGGTTCAACTAGTTGGGTATACCACAAGTATGTCATACTCGGTGGCAAATGTGAGTTATATATAAGTAGAATCAGTTTGTTGCCACTGTTATTGTTGTAGTGAATGATAATTGATTGGTTGCATATGTATGCCATGATGATGTTGATTGTATACCATGGTAGTAGGGGTGTCGGTGTTGGATAAACCAAATTGCATGAAAATACAGTTAAAACATCAGAGTATAAGACGACTTTGAGGGAAGGCAGACATCCCCCCCCCCCCAAAAAATTTTGAAGTGCCATGGCAATTTGTATAGAGTTATGCATGACAACGGTAGTATGAGTGGATAAGTTGTGGGGTAGGCAATAACTCCTTCTGGAGAGAAGTGAAGATATTATAAAAACGAGTAATCATGTTGTGAAAGGGTGATCATGGTGGTTGCAGGCCAACACTGGTAAACCCGTGAAACCTTATTGGTATACCGTGGTAGACATAACTTAGGAAATAGATAAACCGATAGGTATAGTGGTGGGCACTATGTGAGTCACTTATGTGAAGTAAATGATGCACTGAAATATGAGCTAATAAAATGCTTTTAACATATGATATACATGGCAACTGCAAAGGTATTAGGAAGGTTGAAGGGAGTGACCGGTCAGGAAAGCGATTGGTGAGTGTGGCTATTGTGACAATCACGTGAAATGGATAGAGATGGTGTCGTGGTAGGAGGTGGTGAGGGGAGGGATATGTGTTATGGGGGGAGTGTCAGAGGAATGTAGAAATGGAAAAGTGAAGTACGACGGAGGGTCAAGGAGATATGTGCTGGCAAAGGAGGTAATGGGGACGGAGGAGGTGTATAGAATGGTGAAGGAGAATGTTGGTGGTGATAAGTCTGAGCAAAAAGTGTGGTACAGGTTAAAGTATAACCAGAAAATGTTAATGCCAATTCAGGGAGATATAGATGTGAGTATGATTTTCAAGGAAAATGAATAACATGACCAGTTATATTACGACCCATGCTAGCATCGTGGCTTGTAAATGGCCACATGAAGAAGCTTGAGAAGAAGATGAACAGGGTTAGTTGTTGGTAGATGAGAGCTTGATGAGGAGTACAACCGATGCATATTCCCCCCCCCCAAACAATCGACAAAAACCTAGTAAGCCTCAGTCAAAGCATGGAGTCTCAATCCCAAGGCAAGAAAGGTCAAAGGTGCTCGAAATGTGGCGAAGTCGTACATACGAGGAGAATCTACTGTAATGCCCGAGCTGATTTTGATGCAGATACCAAGGTGACATTGTGGAGTTTGAAGATTTGCTAAATGGTTCATATGTGGCACGCACAGGTAGGATGTGACTGCATGCGACCTTTGTATGTGTTTTGTTGGGCAGGTGACGGTGGCAGGTATGTTACTGTATAACCAACACATTTGGGCAAAGTTGCAATCGTCTGCGATGTTGTGTCATTTTTCAGGTCCACTGGTTACACCCAACATCAATGTTTACCCAACCCTAGTATCATGCTTACTGCGGTAATCAATGCCTAAAATCCTAGTATATGTACTATATGTTTTGGAGTTGATGGACAGTGTGTCCGGATGTACCTAGCTTGCACTTTGCGCAACTGTTGGATGATGATGTAGTAGTAATTGTTCCATCTTACTGAATGTATTTAGCTTAACAAATAAGGCATGAATTAAAGATGAGTGGTCATTTGATGTGGTGACTTATTCTCATGCAATTGTAACATTTGTACTTGTGGGAATGCTAGCTCCGAGAACAAGTGAACTAATGTTAATGTTTATCATGATATATTGCCTACTACTAATTGAACGAATGTTAATGTTTTACATAATCTGGGTAATGGGCCGAGCCTAACATTATGCTAATTAAGTTGAATTATCTCAATTAAAATTTAATTAAGTTGGGCGCTGCGTTTGAATTTAATATTTTATGTATGTGTATCTGTTTATGCAATTGCAGGTTGAATCGGCAGAGTGCCATCAAAATGAATTACGTTATGCTCCCGAATAACCCAATTCAAAGTATAAATAAATACTTGAACTATAGCTAAATAAAATTAGTCTAATTATTAAATGGGTCGCTTTGGAAAATATTATGTACATACCTGCAACAATGAAACAATAATAATAAAATGTGAAATGAGTAATAAATTAAAAATGATAATTCTTTCTTTCAAATTTTACACCCAAATGGTGTAAAATTTAATTCACAAATTCTAGCCAAGAAATTAACCCAAAAATATATACTAGGTGAGGATAAGTTTTGTTCTTTTATGAGCTAATAAGCCTAGCAATTGTGGACGAGCTAATTGCTACCAACATGTTTGGACTTTGGACTAGCGAGGAAGCTAGGACGAATATCTCTCGACTTAGACCCAAAACCAAGTATATGACGTTATTATCTGGAAGTGGACCCCTATGGCGTCTGAAGCGATCTTTAAGAAGAGTCAAAGGATTTTGAACTACTTATTAAACCACAAAATTTAATAAAGTTTCATAAAGTCACACTAACCGTGGAGTTATACATTTTGAGCAAAAATAATGCCACTTTTGTCATTTCAAATTGTAAAGAACATTTTTCATTAAAAAGGAGAGGGATTTATAAAACCAGGTACGTATATTGCCTGTACTATTCAAAAATTCACTTGTTTAACAAATTATACAAAATTGATATAATATTCATGTAATGAATCATTTGACGTAATGTTTTGCCACCTAATAAGTCGTCCCTATCAATTATCAATCATCAAGGCTTACGCCATTGAGTTTCCCTGCGCAACTACAGCTCGGACTTCCTGATCAACCTAGGAGATGTGCACCTATCTTAAAGATCACTTCAGATGCCAAAGGGGTCCATTTCCCGATAATAACATCATGTGCTTGGTTTCGGGTCCAAGTTGAGAGATATTCATCATACCTTCCTCGCTAGTCCAAACATGTGGGTAGCAATTAGCTCATTCACAATTGCTACGCTTATTAGGTCATATAAGAGCAAAACTTATCCTCATCCAGTATATATTTTTGGGCTAATTTCTTGGCTAGAATTTGGGGATTAAATCTTACACCATTTGGGCATAAAATTTGAAAGAAAGAACTATCATTTTCAATTTATTACTCATTTCACATTTTATTATTATTGTTTCATTGTTGCAGGTATGTACATATTTTTTTCCAAAGCGACCAGTTTAATAATTAGACTAATTTTATTTAACTATAGCTCAAGTATTTATTTATACTTTGAATTGGGTTATTCGGGAGCATAACATAATTCATTTTGATGGCACTGTGCCGATTCAACCTGTAATTGCATAAACAGATATACATACATAAAATATTAAATTCAAATGCAGCGCCCAACTTAATTAAATTTTAATTGAGATAATTCAACTTAATTAGCATAATTTTAGGTTCAGGCCGTTACCAAGATCGTGTAAAACATTAACATTCATTCAATTAGTAGCAGGCAACATATCATAATAAACATTAACATTAGTTCACTTGTTCTCGGAGCTAGCATTTCCACAAATACAAATGTTGCAATTGCATGCAAATAAGTCACCACATCAAATGACCACCCATCTTTAATTCATGCCTCATTTGTCAAGTTAAATACATTCGGTAAGATGGTACAACTACTACTACCTCATCATCCAACAGTTGCGCAAGGTGCAAGCTAGGTACATCCAGACACATTGTTCATCAACTCCAAAACATATATTACATGTACCAAGATTTTAGGCATTGATTACCACAGTAAGCATGATACTAGGGTTGGGTAAACATTGATGCTGGGTGTAACCAGTGGACCTGAAAAATGACATAACATCGCAGACGATTGCAACTTTGCCCAAATGTGTTGGTTATACAGTAACATACCTGCCACCGTCACCAGCCCAACAAAACACATACAAAGGTCGCATGCAGTCACATCCTACCTGTGCGTGCCACATACAAACCATTCAGCAAATCTTCAAACTCCACAATGTCACCTTGGTATCTGCATCAAAATCAGCTCGGGCATTACAGCAGATCCTCCTCGTATAAACGACTTCGCTACATTTCGAGCACCTTCGAGCTTTCTTGCCTTGGGATTGAGACTCCATGCTTCGACTGAGGCTTACTAGGTTGTTGTCCATTGTTTTGGGGGGGGGGAATATGCATCGGTTGTACTCCTCATCGAGCTCTCGTCGACAATAACTAACCCTGCCCATCTTCTTCCCAAGCTTCTTCATGTGGCCATTTATAAGCCACGACACTGACATGGGTCATAATATAACTAGTCATGTTATTCAGTTTCCTTGAAAATCATACTCACATCCATATCTCCCTCAATTGGCATTAACATTTTCTGGTTATACTTCAACTTGTACCACCCTTTCTACTCAGACTTATCACTACCAACATTCTCCTTCACCATTCTATGCACCTCCTCCATCTCCATTACCTCCTTTGCCAGCACATATCTCCTTGACCCTTCGTCGTACTTCACTTTTCTGTTTCCACATTCCTCCAACACTCCCCGCATAATACATACGCAACTAATTCCCTCCCCCTACCACTAACTACCACGACACCATCTCTATCCATTTCGCACGGTCGTCATGATAGCCACACTTGTCAATCACTTTCCTGACCGATCACTACCTTCAACTCTCTAATGCCTTTGCAGTTGCCCTGTATGTCATACGTTAAAAGCATTTTGTCAGCTCATATTTCAATGCATCATTTACTTCATACAATTGACTCATATAGTGCTCACCACTATACCCATCTGTTTACCTATTTCCTAGGTTATGTCTGCCACGGTATACTAATAAGGTTTCCTGGGTTTACCAATGTTGGCTTGCAACCACCATGATCACCCTTTCACAACATGATTACCCATTTTTATAACATCTTCACTTCTCCCCTTGAAGGAGCTATTGCCTACTCCACAACTTATCCACTCACACTACCATTACCATGCATAACTCTATACACCTTGTCATGGCACTATAAATTTTTTAGGGGGGGGGATGTCTGCCTTCCCTCAAAGTCGTCTTATACACTAACATTTTCACTGTGTTTCCGTGCAATTTAGTTTACCCAACACGACACCCCTACTACCATGGTATACAATCAACATCCTCATAGCAAACATATGTACCAATCAATTACCATTCACAACAACAATAACAGTGATAACAAACTGATTCTACTTATATATAACTCACATTTGCCACTGAGTGTAACATACTTGTGGTATACCCAGCTAGTTGAACCGGTCTACCAATTTGGAATCGTTCTACCCCTTCTTCTTTACGTTACACGATCATCATCCTCATAACATCCCCACCTTCATCACAAAGAGCACAGAGGTAGGAAAATGGTTGATGCCATTGCTAATGTTGAGCCACGTACGAAGCTTGCCTCACTACAATTTCTTCACCCTTTTCCAGATCCCTACTGCAAACCCAATAATTTCACTCCAAAAGTACGGGAATTTCACATATTCAATACACAAGTTGTGAGAGGTGGAGGAGTTGAAACTATTTGGAGCTGCAGGGCGTTGCTGAGGTTGAGAGGGAGAGAGCATTTGATGAGAGAAAATAAGCGCAAACAGTAGACTTCAAAGTAACCACTTCTACTTAAACGTTCTTTCTTTTGCTCAACCAAATTCATAAGGTCAACCCCTAAAATTTTAATTGGGGGCAGTTTGGTCATTTGTATTTCTCCAATAATTTTCCCCACCTGTTTTCCCTCCAAAAGCAACACCAAAATGTTGAAAAAAAAAAATGAATTGGTTGCATGCCTGTTGATGTCTCACTTCCTAGTAAATTTTCCTTAATTAAAACTCTACCGGGAGCAGTAATATTCGAAAACCATGAAATTTTGAATGCAAAACATATCACATGTTCTTCTATTTTTTTCCTCATTAATTGTTAATTAAAAAGAGGCTAAAGATGGGTGATCATTTTTTTTTGGATAGAGATGGGTGATCGATTACTACAACATGATTAGATTTTCCGCTCCTTTTCCTAAGCTTAATCAATTCAATTAGACATTGAGTATCAGGTTCGATTCCTACTAGTGACTTATTTGCAAAGAAAGATTTATCATAATGAGATAAATATATATCAAAATATTTTCAGAACAAGCACGTTAGTTCTATTTGAAATATATAAAAAATGCACATAGATAAAAAAAAGGTGATCCCATATTAATATATTAGGAAAGAATTATATTTATTTCGCAAGAAATTGTTACAACAACGACAATAGCAACAACATCCCGGTTGAGTAACGCTTTCGCGGTGTCTAAGGAGATCCGCATGTAAGCGGTATTACCTTAGCAAATATCACTATCCATAGAGAGGCTGATTCCAATCAACCCACAAAAAAGTTTGAAAAAATATCTTATAGTTGAAAATACTTTGGTAAGATAAAATAGCCAAGGTAGATAATAAAATAAAAAGTGATACACCGCAAAAGTCAACAAGTCACTTAATAAATGAACCAAGCATACACCAGGATTGGAAATACACGATAAGCGATAGCAAACTCCATGCAGTAGCACTTTAAGCCTCCTCAGGAAGCCTCCTCAGGAACTAAGGCAAGAGCAAGAAAAATGTTATCTAACATCTACAACCTTGATTCTAAATCTCCAAAGCTTCCTGTCCTGGGTTATATCGTCCATCAACCTCAAAACATTCAAAAACTTACATAGTAGTATGAAACTTGATATATATATTAATGGGGACGAAAATATGAAAAGCAGAAAAGAAATAGAAAATTGTATAAAAAAGAGAATTTCAAAACAAAAAAGTGAATAACCAAAAGGTTTTATTGAGTATGAGAAAAAGAATTTCTCTATTACCACTATTGAGAAACCATTTTTATAAAATTGAGACACAATTTTTAGGTCTGTGAAATGTTCTTCAATGCGAGCATACTGTGTTAGCCAATGCAAGTTATGTTGATAATATAATCAGTTTATCTTGTTCCCAGAACTTCTTTTCATATTTCTTGGATTTTCTATGCCTGATTGCCAATAATTCTCACAATCCTAAAACTTCCTCAACTAGGTGATTAAGTGTTGTCTAAAATTGCTGTAAGTGCATGGTGTAGTTGTAGTTAACAACTGTTAAGTATGGGTCGTATCTACAGGGAACCTAATTTCAGCTGCCAGAACTAATCAATCTACTCAATCTAGGCGAATCAAAGCTGTAGGTTTGGATATACACTAAAACAATGCTAACAACTAAAGAATTAATTAGGACAGTAGAATAATAAAACATCTAGGTTGGAATTAACAACACGATTATGTTAGCGAATTAATTACTAGCCCCCATGAAACAGACCCAAGCATGCATTATGAGTGGATAAATCGTCAATTAGGTCCATCTCCTCCCTCTTTCAAGGGTCGAAGGCTAATCCTAGAACTATGGTCACCTATTCTCATGGGACTAAAAATTAGAGGATTAAAAGGTCTACAATCAAATCCCAATTAGAACTTCAATTATTTTCATATCAAAATCCTAATTGTCTACTAAGTTACACTGCGTAAAGGTTTTATCTCTCAACGCTCCTCTAAACACGAATAAAGATAGATGAATGCTCCTTTGAGCAATTCATCAAACACATGATGCGTATAGTAGAAATCATAAGTACAAACTTTGGGGAAAGAGAGGGTTTAGGGCTAGATTATGATTTAGCTCTCATAATCAGCATTAACCCCAACCTAAGTTGGGAGAGTTAGCCTAGAATCATATTTATAACAACAATCACAAACCCAATTCAAATAACATGATAAGCGCAAAACCCGAGAATAACAAAGATGAGAGAAGAGAGAACTTAGAGAACAAACTTGAATTAATCGTGCAAGGAAAAGTAAAATAATCCTAAACACTAGCAACTTAATCCAAAAGTATTCAGAAACTCTCCTAACAAAACCCTAGAAATCACCCAAGAAAAGTGCTTTCCCTCGGAAAAATCAAAGATGCTTGTTAACTTCCCCGATGAAAGAACTATGTCACGAAGGCAGGAGGGTGGCATGGGGTAGCCGTGCCATATTCTCTGGTCCTGCTCACTGAAATCTTGGGATACGTGCCAGGTAGCATGGGGTACCCATACCAAATCACTTGGATTCCCTAAGCTTCAACTGATCTCTCCTATGACTTGAAACTCATCTCCTCAGCCCTCCTTTCTACCAACATCAACAGATTTCTCATTTTCTTAGCAGAAACTCCTGAAAATACAAAAAACCATTACGTGAGCATAGTTTAAACCAAATGAGACTAATTTGGCCCTTTTTCATCAAGATCAAACATGAAAGCAATGGAAAAAGGGGTTCATTAGGGGTTAAAATGAGGTCAAGATAGAGGTTTATCAACTTTCCCATGCTTATCTCTTACTTATCCCCAAGCAAGATTACTCTTAAATGACCATAAAAGAAGATGAACCTGTAAACACATTCTCCTGAAGAAAGGGATAACAAATCAACAAATCAAACTAAACCATGCATTAGAGGCAGCCAAGCTAAGGTGTGGAAATCATCCTCGATAAAACACATACAGTGCCATCCATAAATCACCCTACCCAAATGCAATATATCAAACACCCTAACATTGAAGCACATGATAAGACAAGACCTTCTTTAATAAATGGTGAGTAAGCAAGATCAGTAGGACCTCACTTTGGGACAAAGTGAAATACTGCTCTCAATGTATTTGAAATACATAACAAGGATGCGCTCAATACTCTATCCAAATAGGCAAACTACCGTACGCTTGGTAGAGTTATCAATTTTCCACCACTTGATGCAAAATACAATATGTCGATCACAAGGACTTACAAAGAGGATGTAATGGGGCTAAGGTTAAGGATGAGAAGTAGAATACTTTAGGAGAAGTGGAGCTATTAGTCAAAAGACTAGGGAGTAGGAACACTTCCATAACAAATGCCATGATAACAACTTCACACTATAATTGCAAATTGAGTAGCAAACCCCACGAAAACCACTTTATTCACAACTTCTCTATTTCTTTTCTTTTTCGCTTTTATTTTTATCCTTTTTTCTCTTTATTATTTTTTTCTTTTCTTTGAGAAGCAAAAATAAATGCATGTGGATAGCATTGAGAACACAAAATCAATTTGCAATTCTCTCTAAAATAAGCCACTGATATGTTACCCAAGGTCGATTAACTTCTCAAGCATACCTAACTAAAATATAGAAGTATTGCTCCACAAGATCTTGATGAGGGTATAGAGAGTATGCATAGGCCAAGTGTGTAGTGGATAGGATGTAACAAGAAAAATAGGGAGAAGACACAAAGGGTTAGTACACATCGACGGGTAGCTTTTTAGCTTATATGGCTATATGAAACAAAGATTGCCTCAATCATATCAATATATGCAAATGCTAAATGCGATCTAAAAGAGAATAAGAGCAAGTTCTAAAGATGCATCATGGAGCAGTAACACATAAAAAAAAGTATGAGACTATATGTAATCAATAGTCATTAGGCTCAATGATCTCACAGATAAACTTACCACAATTAAGCAGCTTACTCCAAGATATGTCCCACTTATCAAAGTCAATCAAGTCAAACCACATGAGTCTTAAGGGCCATTTGCATGCAACATAGGGCGAACAAACTATAAATGGCAATGTCAAACATAGTTTTAGAAAACTCACACCAGGACAGGGCCATACTTCAACACACAATCAACATGATTGATCGATCATTACCCCTTTTTTTTCTCATCCTAAGAGGAGTTTTCACAAGCTTTTATTTATTTTTTTCAGAAGCAATAAGACTAACTAAGAAAATAGTAAAACATATAGCAGATAATGAAGAGAAGGGTAAAAAGTAGTACCTGAAAAACTTATGAATGCTCGACTCGATCATTTCTCCTCTTGTGATGAAAAATTTAACCTATATACTGTAAACTACTAGCTCTATTAAATAAAGACAAATGCAAAAACAGCCAAATAAATTACTTAAAGTGCTATCTACATGATGCAAATATAAGTGATGTCGTTCAAATCCTACCCCATCATCCCCAAATTCACCTAATGAGCTGCAAGCTCACTCCCCAATACTTAAAACTTTCATTGTCCTCAATGAAAGGACACGCAAGGTAGCAAGAGAAGAAAGACTTATAAGACAAGGGAGAGATAAGGGAAGGGGGAGAAAAGAATGACATCTCTTTTTTTTTTTGTTTTTTTAGGGAAAAAAATGAAATACTTGGGTTGCCTCCCAAGAAGTGCTTATTTAAGGTCCTTAGCTTGACCCTTACCTCCAAATAGTAAAAGATAGTGATAAGGGATGTGGACTAGTAGAGATATAAAATGATGGTAAAGGATCCACTACCTCATCAGTACAAGCAGAAATGATCCCATGACTGGTTAGGATTGGCAGAGGAAGATCAAAAAAAGCTACAGACCTCATATGGGGACCCCTGATCCCCATCAGACATCTTGGTCCTGAAAACAGTTGCAAAGGGACGGAACGCATAGGGACTACAGGAGATAAGTGAGTAGCAGGGGCTAGAGATGTTGTTTGTAGAGGGAAACAAAAATCTACCATCTCCCTATACAACAGAAAAGACATGGTGCCAGCCTGCACATCAATCACTGCCCCTACAGTGGCGAGGAATGACCTCCCCAAAATGATAGGCACCTGGGGTCTATCCTCCAGATCCAACACTATGAAATTGCATGGGATAAGGAGTTTGCCCACTTAAACTAGCCACCTGATGGAGCAGTCGAGTAGTTGTATGGTCAGGTTGGTGGGTGTCGGGTCCATCAGCTTGAGCTTCTTACAGAGAGAAAGAGGCTGTAGGCTTACACTAGCTCCTAGATCACAAAGAGTTCTCTCACTATGCGGATCCCCTATAGAGCAGGAGATGGAGAAACTACCAGGATCTTGCAACTTGGAGAGTGTTTTGTTCTGTAGAATTATGCTGCTCACCTCTCCAACAGGGACTTTTGTGATGGCTACAGGCTTGCTTTTCCTAGATAGAAACTCTCTCAAAAATCTGAAATATGCTGGTACTTCCTTGAGAGCCTCTAGGAAAAGAGCATTGACATAAATCATCATCATCAAATTTAGGAATCTCACAAATCTGGGCTCAAGTTTAGACAGTTTAACTTATGCCATCCTTTGAGGGTAGGGGGCAGGTGCCTGATACGGGCGGATTGGAGGTGAAGAAGTGATCTTCTCATTGAAGTAAAGCTCGCCAAATCCTTCCTCTCCTCTGTTCTTGCAGAAATAGGAACTGAAACAGCCTCTTGATTAACTATCACGAGGCTCTTTACTAACCCTTCACTTGCTGCAGATATGACGTTAATGTGTCCCCTAGGGTTAGTCTCGTGCTGGCCTGATAGTTGCCCTTGAAGCCTGGACCGACTGCTAACTTGCTGCGCTATTTGTGCAATTTGAGTGTCCATTACCCTGTAGTGTGAAGTCATAGCGTCCAACTTGGGGGTCAGATGATTGATAGACTCACTGAGGATTTCATTAGTCTTAGTTTGGATCTGAGTGAAATGCTCCATAGGATTCTCTAAACCGGACTTTGGCTGTAGAACATAAGGAGGTATGTTATCGGAAGCTCTACACCAGAACCTAGGTGGTTGCATAGCATTCTGAGGTTGAGAGTTGTGGTCCCTATAAGGGGGGTTGGAATAGCTCTTTCACCCAGAACTGTGAGCATTGGGGTATGGATTGTTCTGCGGTGGTGATGGGTTGAAAGCATACATGGCATTAGGGTGCTCAATAAAAGGGGAACCATTGTAGCACTCAACAGATGCGTGCCCTTGCATATCACAGGGCTCACAAACAGTGTAAACCTCGATCGATGGACCTGAAGAAGAACTGTCTGAAGCATGGGAGACTCTATTGAGCCTCTACGTTGGTGCATGCACTTTACTGGCTAATAATGTCACTGTATCTACCTCATACTTACCATTGCATCTCTTCGGGATGGCTCTCTCACTAGACCAGTGACAGTTGTTGGAAGTCATATCTTCTAACAAAGCCTTTGTCACATCAATGAACTTTCCCATTAGAGCATCTCCTGCTTTAGCATCAATAGAGATCTTCACTGACTGTTTTAGCCCATTATAGAATGTTTGGACTAGAAGCCAGTCAGAAACACTATGCTGAGGGCACTGACGCTGCAAGTCTTTAAATCTTTCCCATGCTTCATAGAAGGACTCCCCATCCCGTTGAACAAGGGAGGTGATATTTGTCCTCAGCTTCATTGTTTTCCCTAGTGGTAAATGTTTACTGAGGAAAGCTTTGGAGAGGGCTCCACTCATAGTGAATGAGTTAGGCTCCTCATTCTGCAGTAAGTCGGTAGCTCCATCCCTCAATGAGAATGGGAAGAGCCTCACTCAAATTGCATCGGCGGGTACCCTATTCAACTTGATGGTTCTTAAAAGGGTGACCGTCGAATTGATCATTCTCCACTGAAGAGATTAGGGTGGGTCAGAGTTCGAAATTATGTTCTTCAATTGTTGGGCTCACTATGGAAGATTCGATGCTTGACGACTGCAACATAGTATAATCTCGCAACAGCCTTTGATCTTGCCTGATCATCACTAGTACTGCTCTCCTCTTTCTTCTTGCTTCTCTGCTTCACTTTCGAGCAGTTTCTTCGATTTTAGGGTTAAATGGAACAAGGTTTTGACTCCCTTGGCTCGTCATGTGCAAGCAAAATAAACACTATCCCATCGTAAACAGTGTCTAGCAGGTACAAAGAAGAGATACAAACTATAAAAAGAAAAATAAAAGCCCAGGCTAGAGTATTTTAATCGGTTTTAAATCGAAAGGAACAAGTTCCCCAGCAACGGCGCTAAAAACTTATTGTGTAAAATTATCGCAACTGTACGGTGTAGTTGTAGCTAGCAACCAGCAAGTACGGGTCGTATCCATAGGAACATACTTTCAACTATCAGAACTAATCAATCTACTCAATCTACACAAATCAAAGTTGTTGGTTTAGATAACCTAAGGGAATGGCAACAACTAAAGAATTAATTAAGGCACCACAATAGTAAAACACCTAGGTTGGAATTAATAATACGACTATACTAGCGAATCAATTACTAACCACCATCAGACAAATCGAAGCTTGCATTATGAGTGGATAAATCATCAATTAGGTCCATTTCCTTCCTCTCTCAAAGGTCAAATGCTAATCCTCAAAGCATAGTCACCTATTCTTATGGGACTAAAAATTAGACTAAGTCATGCTAGGTAAAGGTCTCGTCTCTCAATGCTCCCCTAAATCGGAATAAAAATGGATGAATGGTCCTTTAAGCAATTCATCGAACACAAGGTGTTCATAGTGGATATCAAAAATAGAAACTTGGGGAAAGAGAGGGTTTAGGACTAGATCATGATTTAACTACAAATAATCGGTTTTACCCCAACCTAAGTTGGGAGATCTAGCCTAGAATCATATTTATAATAACAATCACAAAACCCAATTCAAATAACATGATAAATGCAAAACCCTAGAATAATAAAGATGAGAGAAGAGAGAATTTAGAGAACAAACCTGAATTAATCGTGCAAGGAAAAGTAGAATAATCTTCAATGCTAGCAATTTAATCCAAAAGTATTTAGAGACTCCCCTAACAAATCATAGAAATCGCCTAAGAAAAGTGCTCCCCCTGGAAAGACAAAAGATGCCCGTTAACTTTCCCGTTGAAAGAATTAAATCGTAAAGGCGAGAGGGTCTCATGGCTGTGCCAACTAGCATGGGGTACGCGTGCCATATCTCTGTTCATGTTCGTTGAAATCTTGGCCATGTTATGGACACGCTAGGTGGCATGGGTACCCATGCCAAATCAATGGGATTCCCTAAGCTTCAACCGATCTCGTCTTTGACTTGAAACTCATCTCATCGGCCCTCATTTCTACCAACATCAGCGGATTTCTCATTTTCTCAGCAGAAACTCCTTAAAATACGGAAAACCATTTCATGAGCATAATTTAAACTGGAGGAGGCTAATTTGACCCTTTCTCATCTGGATCAAACATGAAAACGATGGAAAAAGGGGTTAACTAGGGGCTAAAACGAGGTCAAGATAGAGGTTTATCATTAAGACACCTCATATGAATGTCCATTATGCTTATGAATGCTCATATGATAATGATATGATCTTTTGAATACATGTGCTTTACTATGATATATATGACTAAACAATAAAGGCACTTAAAGCAGTACAACAACAACACAAGTCAAGGTTGACATGATTTTGTGATTTAATTCCTTAGAAGTGTTGAACTTATTTTGGGAATATGTTGTTATGATATTTGCCTTTATGCTAATTTGCTCTGATCATTATCCTTCATGCTTATACTTCACACTAGGGTCTTGCAGTTGATATTTGGTCGATGAATTCCTATCATGCCTTGGTAAGACACCATCATTCTTCAGACTTCCTATCATGTGAGAAGCCTTAATTGCTCTTATATGATCATACTTGTGATATCATATGTTTATCATGCTTGAATTTTGCACTATTACATAAATAATAGGGAAAAGGAAAATATTTGATACCTCGAGTGGATATCATCTAAGATTTGTTACTGCCATGGTTGAGATATATTTTATTTACATGAAAAAGGGGAGAATACATGTTAAGCTTACAATAACTATCATATGCTTCAATGACATGACAAAGGGGGAGTTAAGAATGTTATTTCCCAATGTTATACATTTGCCATATTTTTCAACCTCGTTCCTTTTTAATGATGATGAAGGGGCACAAAATGTATGAATGATAACAAGGGGATGTGATAAAGGCGGAGGGGGAAAAAAAAAGAGGGAGATAAATTTATAGTAAGTACATGCATTATCTGTCGGTTATTTGTCATCATCCAAAAAGGGAAGATTGTTGAGTACAAAGTAATATTGATTTTTCTTGATGTCAAACCAATTGAGAGCAATGACATGAGAAGTGGCAACTCTATATAACATGTTCATTGGTCTGCTTGATTATTGAGCTTACGTACATATGCATAATGTTCTTAGTGCATATAATACGATATATTCCTAGTGTTTGTATGGAATCCTTGATACTTAATTTCCTTGCTTTTATAGCTAAATGAGTTACAGTAATTCTAACTCATTGGACGGTAAAATGATATTTGAATTGCTAGACCTTGAGTTGTACTTGCATTTGCCTAAATATTGAGATGTGCTCAAGAGTAAACTTGATTATATTTTTCACGCCATGAGCTAAACACTTTAAGCTACTAAACTTTAAAGTATAAACCTTCTAGATATAGTACTACAGTGTTTTTTAGGATACTTGTGTCAGTTGATATCATTATGTAATTGATAAATTTGGAAGAATCGATCTTATACTGAACTTTGAGTTGTACTCAAAGTAACCTGATCCTAACGTGCATGTAAACTCGTCTGAGATTGACCTATAGTAAAGGACTTTGACATGAGCCTTTCTTATACAACTCATTTGTGCTTAGTTGATTGAATGATGATTGAACTATGAGTATTAACCTTATGCAAAAACTATGTTTGTTCATACTTATTGAGCTAAAGAAGCCAAGTGAGATCACGAATGATATTCTTACTTCCATTGTCTTGACATATATGCCTTCTTATACCTCTCCGTTATAAATCTAAACTTATTGGAATATGACAAGCATACCAAGTTATTAAGCCTTGCATAAATTATTTGATCCAAAGTACTTTAAACATATGATTACATTTGTTTAGTTGCTTAGGACTCACTCATATGCTGAAACAAACATAAGTAACTTATATATCAAGCTCTCATGTCATGGTATTGCATACTTAGATGTCCAAAGCCATAGTTTAGTGTCTCCAAATTATATCATCCAAAGATCTTAAAAAGTATGTCACTAGATTGCCTATATCAGTGTCATAAAAAGTCAACAACTTGAAACATACGTGAATAAATTTGAGACACCTTGATCAATTTTGTTGAATGTAAAATTTGCATATTGATACGCCAATGATAAATATAGCCAAAAATGATTCTCCACAGTGGCCTAATATAGCTCCAATAGTTGCTTAAAATTATTCTTATTCTATCTTTTATTTCTCTATATTATTATTCTTTGAATTACATTGTATGGCCAAATGGAATAAATATAACCAAAAATGATTTTCCATAGTGGCCTAATATAGGTCAAACAGTTGCTTAAAATTATTCTCATTCTATCTTTTATTTCTCTAAATTATTATTCTTTGAATTACATTATATGGCCAAATAGGCTTAGTCAAATGAATTACATTAATTCTAATTGAATTAACTAATTATCATGCTAATTATTGTGTGCATAACGTTTAAAAGTAAGATTACTTTTGGAAAATCACTCATATGCTAGTTGGTGCTATATATAACCAAAGAAATCAAATTCAAATACGCTTTACTTCGAGAAAGGGCCAAAGATAGCTTTATGCAAAAAGTAACCTAAAGTCAACTTGCCTTAAACAGAAGTCGTCAACATTAAGGGCTTGAAAAGAGCTTGCTTGCCTTTTCAAATGAAGAATACACCAGTGAAGACACTTATTGACTGCTTAAGCTAGGTTTGTCCCCCCACCACTACTAGAATATAGACTTCTAACCACCAACAACTAATGAGCAAACACAAAAAATGTTGTCAAATATAATGAATAACAACAAAAATATTATGCCATCGTTTAAGTTCTAAAACTAGGGAAGCGTTCGTGTATTGTTTCGATTATTTCGTCGTTATTGACAAGTTTATTGGGATGCCTAAACTAAAAATAACGAAGGAAAGATAAAAGCTTAATATGATGGGTTTATCCCTGATTTCTTGAAGGTAGCCCTTGACTCGCTATTCCGCTGTCTCTCTCGCACATCTCCTCATGTACAACAGCTAGATTGGCGATTGAGGCATCGCACAAAACCTATCAATTTCTAGTTCTCAACACGATCATACGAGCACTTGCCTCATATCATGATGCGAAAGCTGCGTCCATGTGCCAAAAAGAAAACCATGATCAACGACGCTTGCTTTCCGTTGGTGTCCGCCATTACCGGGAGGTTCAATCGTTCGCATCAAATAGCTACAAGACTCTGGCCTCACGGACTCTAGTTCAGTAATCTCTCTACGTACACCGATTTATACTTTAGCCCTTTTTCTTCACAATGGTTTATTATATTGGCAGAACCTAGGGTTTCCTTTCCTAAATTGGATTACATAAACGTGAATTTGTCTATTTCCTTCTTTGTGGTAATTTCGATTGGATGAATATATCGAAGATATTTATTTCATACTCGTTGAAAATTAGAGCTTGATTTCCTGTGTCATATATGGTTGTTTTGAGGGTTGTGTTAGGTTCATGAAATACTAAGTAACAAAACAGCAAATGAAAGGATATTGGATAAATAAAATTGCCATTGATTATCAAAGCTACATCACACCCCAGATGGATTTCACATTGTGATGGGAGGTTGCCCTTTAAAAAGTTAGAGTAAATGTCCTGGTTATGCAATTTAATCACCTTTGTCAAAAGAGAGGTAGTGGAAAAGTTTGAAAGCACTTATTAATTACGTAAACTTTTATAGTTCAAATCAGACTCTTGTAGGTGTCATTCAATGTTCATGATTTTGATTCAAGATATGCTTTATATAGAGGTGCAGTATCATAGTATATGCACTGCTTTACATGACGAAGAATCTTAGATTTGCAATAGCAGTGTTAAATGTAGGAAGCTATAAATCTTTAACCCTAGGTGGCTTGCTCAAAATCTACCATGGCAGTATTTCTTAAGCGTAAATATTTCAGTAATTGCTAGAGGACTTTAAATAAAAAGTAAATAAAAAATTCCTGCAATGGAATATAGAGGTCATGTTTTTTATGTTGTCCTTAATAGGTGGTTGTTTTTGTTGTTACTAATCATGGCATAGGATCTGGAGCTTTCCATTGTGCATTTTTCTCAAAGACAAATGAATCTTGTTCTAAATTAATGAATGCGGATAAGTGTGGTTGACTAAATTTGTTACTTTGATGGCTGAAATTATCAAATCATATAGGGGAATATGGGTCGATCCCAGAGGAGGATGTGTTGGCAGTGAAACCATATACATTCTCCTAAGCGAGTGGATATCATTGTCATATTAAGTTGTAACACATTGCAGTTTCTGCATCACCAATGGTGATATCAATCTAAAAACGCTGGCCATTCTTTAGGTTTTCTTTTTTTTTCTTTTTTAAAGTTTGTTTTGATTTAGTTTGACGTCACAAAGATCAAGTGAAGCCAGTGTGTTTTTGTAGGGTCTTGAAAGCCTCACTTTGGAGAAAACCCAGCTAAGTTTGTGCTTTGGAATAGAATCTGTGGGCCAATCCCTTGCCTATAAGATATTTGTACTTGATCTCACACATATATCATAAACCTGCCAAGAATGATGAGTCCCAGGCCCTAACAAGCTTAAGAGGCTGTTTTTTCGTTGTCATTTATCTATTATTGGTGGATTTTATGCCTTCAATGAAATTATAAATGTCCGCTAGTTAAATCCATATGCAGTGCACAGCGTAGTTGTTTTACTAATACAACACATTATTTAAACTATAGTTTAATAGAAGGTCTTCAACAAACTACTCTGTTCACAGTATGAGTACTTCTTCTTCTCCTCATGGTTTCAATTTATCTGGCTAATTAATGATGTTTATATTTTAAATACTTTTGAGTTTCTTTGTTCTATTTTCCTTGTTCCTTTAAATTCCTCCTTTTTTGTGTATATGTGCAGATTCCTAAAGATGTGAGAGTATCACTCATCAGTTGCAGCCACTTTCTTAAGTTTTTTATACATAGCATCACTTGATGCTATCTATCGTATATATTTTGAGTGTTTGACATTATCTTAGAGGAGCTGTTTAATCTTTCTAATTATTGATATAACTTGTAAAACTTCATAAGAATTTCAGCAATGAAATCTTGGGATGATGTTGGCTTCTTTGGTTTACTTCCTCCTTTACAATAGTCAATAGAGTACACATGAAAATTCAAGTTCAATGTTATTAGTATTTCCTTTTTTAATTAAATCAATTGTTCAACATACTGTTCCAAAGTAAATTGCATAAATTATATTTGGTTACATAACATTATTAACGATGAAATAAGTTGGTTGTTATTAATTATTTTGCTTAACTGTACTTTTAACGATGAAAAAGTTTATCGTTAAATTTTATCAAAATAATACCACGAACCTAATTTGTTGTGATTGATCACTATTTTAAATTTTTTATTTATAATTTTCAAAGCCCATGACAAGTAATTTGGTCATTATTAATATGTTTCTCATCGTTGTTTAGTGAACTAATTATGATGAGATTTTGTTTCGTTGTTAAAAAAGGTTATCGACGAAATATTTTGGGTCATCAGTAATCCTATTAATGACCGGACAAATAACGATGAACAATGACCAATATTGTTATGGTTGTTAAAAATTTTAACGATGGTAAAGTCTAATTCTAACGACCAATTAGCTCATTGTTAGCAATCTCTTTTCTAGTAGTGCACAACCGAAAGACATCAAGAGTTGACGTTGTAAATCTCAAAACAAAAGATAATAGGAGGCACAGTCAAGACCCTTGAACCAGTTGCTATTCATTGTAGAGAAGCTTTAACTTAATATTCTAGAGGCTTCAATGACTCTGTCCTATTGAAGTGAGAAGATTATGAATAGATGATTTGCCTGAAGATTGAAGGGTGGAACACTCAAACATATTCAAGCAATATTCGAAGTGTTATTGCTTGTGCTTATCCTAATAAGCTTAGAGAAAATCATTGTAACCTTTGTGCACATATTTGAAAATACTAGTGAGACAAGAAAGTCAGGAAAATTCTACTTTTAAGCAAGACAGTTATCTTAGACAGCTATCCTACCTGAGAGGCGCATTAGGTAATATCACTTCAAGGGAGACTTATAGAGTGTTCCTTGTGAAGCAAGGGAGTTGGAAGGACTCAGCTTACAAACAAGAGGCGTAGCTAGGGTACTACCCTGCCTAAGAGGGGTCTTAGATGAGCTCACCTCAAATAGGACTTAAAGGATGTGCTATCAAGGTGCTTGGATGGATGCTTCAGCATGTAATCTTGTAAAGATTAATACAAATCAATTCAATCCAGAGAAGGTGCTCTTAGGTGGGGATATGATGTATCCCTATTGAGAGGGTGAATCTCATTAAAAAATATAGTGTTCATTTATTTCCTTCATTTTACCTTATATCCAGTGTCCATCACTTGTGCAGTTGATATCCTCAAGTTTACTTCATCATATTCTATTTTGTGCTTAAGTTTTTTGCTTGTAATTATTTTCTGTGACCCTATTCACACTCTTCTGAGGTATCGAGACCACCTTAGGACTAATAAGAATGATGCCGGAAAGGTTGTCTCTCTAGTAGGGATAAGAT
>JAKOGI010000605.1:0-12500 GCA_029747015.1 Carnegiea gigantea
TATATATATATCTGTGTGTGTGTGTATGTATATATACATATATGTATGTATTCACAGACACACACACACACACATATGTATATACAAACACACACACACACACACGCACACACACACAGATATATATATATATTTATATATTTATATATGTATACACATGTGCATATATATCCACACACACGCACACACACACACATATCTATATATATTATTCGTACACAAACTCTGTATATATATATATATATATCTATAGAAAAATTCTTTAAAAAAACAGTATATATATAATATATACAATACATATATATATTATATTATATATTATATTATATATATATATATATTATATATATAAATATATATATAATATTATATTCTAATATATATATGTTATGTATATATATATATGTATATATATATATATATATGTGTGGCGTTGTGTGTGTGTAATTATTATATATATATAATGTATGTGTGTGTGGTATATATATATGTATGTGTGTGTGTTGTGTGTGGGTGTATATATATATGTGTGTGTGTGTCTGTGTGCGTGTGTGTGTGCATGTGTGTGTGTGTGTGTGTGTGTGTGTGTATATATATATATATATATCACCTCGACTGTGGCTTAAAAGGATCGAATTGACTACTTATATCAGAAATGGTGCACTTATCTTTTCAGGAAGCCGAGCTCTATAGTTGAGTGTGCTTACTGTGGAGCAATCTTGGGATGGGTGACCTTCTGGGAGGTTTTCCTGGTAGCGTGTGAGCGAGGACGAAACACAACGGAAAGACTTGTGGTTATTTGTGGGGTCAGTCGATGATCCTTAAAACCATTATTGGTAAGACCCGCGATCGAGAGGGGTCGGGGCATCACAGATGGTATCAGAGACGTCCACGGCCGTGAGCTGTGATAATGGATGGGGAGCCCATGGGTAGTTACCTAGCGGGGCAAAGATGTTGAGTGTGGACCGCCGATCAAGAGGACTCGGAAGTCGGTCGGTTGGCAAGGCACAACGAGGACGTTGTGTGCTTCAAGTGAGGGCGATTGTAACACCCCAAGTGAGGCTTAAAAGGATTGAAATGACTACTTATATCACTAAAAGTACACCTTTTTTTCGGGAAGCCCACTCTTAAAAACTCCATAATCAAGCGTGCTTGATGGGGAGTAATCTTGGGATGGATGGCCTCCTTGGAAGTTTCTCAGGCAGCGTGTGAGCGAGGACGAAACACGACGGAAAGACTTGTGGTTATTTGTAGGGCCAGTCGATGATCCTTGAAGCCGTTATTGGCAAGACCCGCAGCCGAGAGGGGTTGGGGCATTACATATCTTGTAACACCCCGAAACTCTAATTTTATTTCTTATTTGCTAACCATTATCCTACGTGACAGCGGAACCTAATTGGGGTGTTACCGTCGTAATTTCTTCTTAAAAATACCAGGCTGGATATCGAAATAACTATTAATACAAAAATCTTAAATAATATTTCAACCTACACATTATTCCAAATTTAATATCATCTACTAAACCAAATAAATATTTTTATTGTCTCAACAACTAGTTTTCATAGTCTTGACTCATGCCTTTAGGCCTCGCCCTACTTTTTGTTCCCAGTCCCATGCACAACTATTTCCCCTGAAAACAAAAAATTTTATAAAGGTAAGATAAACTCAGTAAACAATCACCCCTAACAGTCAACTACGCACACAAATTCATTTGAAAACATTTTAAGGGGATAGGGGAATGACAGCAAGACTCCCAAGACACGTTTACCATCACCACAACCTTTCCTGGTTACCAACTCCTAGAGATGCAACTCCTAACTTATGGCCCAAACACAACATTCAGTTTTTTTTTTTGGTTAGGTGAGTGACCCCACTTAGTCTCATGGCCTGCGCGTCAATTCACCGCAGCCGCTTAACTCGTCGTAGCCTACCGCTACTCAGGCGGCTACCGCTTAACCCCTTTTCTGGCCTACCACCATCAAGGATGGTTACCGTTAACCTGGCCCACATCCCAATAGGGCTTGTGCCCGCTCACATGTACTAGTTTTTCGGGGAAGGCTAATGACCTTCAGTCAACACAATCAGTTCAGGTCTCACCCAACTCAGCCTTTATAAATACTGCCACACTTCTCTACCTTAAAGGTCGATTTATCATGCCAGGTTCATTTAGTTTTAACCCACTTCCCCAATGACATTTCTACAACAACAAACTTTAAGTTTCCAACACAACCTTACCTAGCCTCAATTCCACAATCATAACACATCAGGCAAATTCTGTTGCACAGTCACACTTAGTTAACTTATGCTATTATTTTGCTCAAACAGCACATAAAACAGTTCTTACCATGTTCAAAGCACACATGATTTTAACAACTCGGGGAAGGGTTAGGGTATGATTGTTACCTAGATACCGTACAAGTTACGGGTTAGGTTACTATTCCGAACTTACTGCTCCGCACCTGAGCCAACACATAACCCACTTTCAGCCTAACTCAAATGAATTTACTCTCTGGCCTTTTTCTTGCTTCTAAAAAAATTTATAAGAATTATCCATGCTTTTAAGGCCCCCCAATCCAAACCCACTCTAGGGTTCAGATCGGGCCAGAATCTAGGCCCCCTTTTAGAGGTTCAAACTTCCAGTCCCGATATCCAATTCAAAACTTCTAACTGAATCCAGAAACTTTGACTTGTCCCCTACCATTTTCATGTTTGGAGTTTCCCCTGTTTCTATCTTGAGTTAGGTCATTTTCACACTTGTTTTAGGGGGTATCACTGACTATTTTGGTCTGGATAGTCCCAGGTAAATTGGTTATAACTTAGGCCACACTACTGTGAGACCCGCATTTTTGCCGTACTTGCTTACCAAATATTATGCCTGTTGAGTTAGAAAATTTTATTTTAGTATTTGCCAACCTACAACTACTTTATTGCCCAAGTTATTAACCTATCCAATCTCAGACTCCAAAAATAAATTGTCTGAAGTTGCATAAGTTGAATTGCCTTCGATTTCTTGAAGCTCCAACCTAAGGCGAATACGACTAGACTGTCGAACCTTGGGATTATTTATGTAATTAACTAAATCGATCCTTAATATAATCAAGGGCGACTAAGTGGACGAGCGATTATATTAAGTACTTCGGTTTAGGATTAGAGATTTGGAGATTCGACTGATGATTTAGCAATTAATGCCTTTTACATTATAAAAACGGTATTTTATTAGCAAGATGAGCTAAAATTATTTTCTATGTGCCCATATGAGCGTTGATTTTATTAAAAAGAATAGTTTTGCCGCCAATAATAATGTTATTGTTATTAGTTTTGAAAATCTTTCGATAATTTTAATTAGCGTTATTAACGGTTATTAACGAGTACTAAATCGATTAGGAACCCAAATACGATTAGGTTGTTAACCTTAGAAATAGTTTGATGTTATTAAATCAAACCTAGAGATATTTGGGAACGAATAGTTGATGAAGGATCATATTATCGATTTGGGTTTAGAATTTAGGTTACGAAGTAGACTACCGTTATCGAACATGAATCAGGGGTAACTTAGTAATTTCTGCTCGTGGCTTTTGTTTTTCCTTCTCAGTGCCGCGACCACCCCCCCTCCCGAGTTCTCTCTCTCTCTCCTCTTCTTCTTCTTCTTCCTGTTCCCCTGCTCTGCTTTCCCCTGTTCTTCCTCTCCTTCTTCGTTTCCCGCCAGGCACACCGGAGCCGGTCGCCTTCCTTCTTCGTGACCCCCTGATGTCGGTGGCCTTGACTCCGTGCAGTGGGACGAGAATCAGCCATGGTTGGGCTGATTTTGGCGAAAGACCGGCCGAACACCGGCGAATTCGGCGCATGCACGGTGATATTCGAACACTCTTGCCTCTATAAATTGAATCCTTGGTTTAATTCCATTCAATTCATGCTAATTGTGCTTAATTTCTCAAAAATTACAAATTAGGGTTTTGGGTTCGGTAGTGGTCGAACCTCACGCGAAGTCAGCGGACCTTCTGGGTGTGTGGAGTCCGATTTTTGACTTCAATCCAGCCAATTCTCACGTGTATAGCTTGAATTCGAGGTGGGTGGACCTTTAATCCCTCTTATTTTAAGGATTTCGAATGATAGTTATATGAACCAATTTATTGAATTGGTAGATTGGATTGTTATTGTATGAATTCGATTACATGTGTGGACAAGCAAATGAATTAAACACTGCTATGCTAAGGCAGAACCAATATATTCTTGAAAGGTTGTTAGATGCTTTAAAATGGAGTTTTCGATGAATCTAGCTTACATTATTGCTAATCATAGCATTTAAGTTAGAAACTAAGTTGTTTTTATGATTTAGCAACCCTATTACATTATATGAAGCTTTTAAGTCAATAATGGAGTCGTTTTACAAACTAGCAAACGTTTTACGTCTATAAGAAGTTTCTTAAGTTAAAAACGAAGTCATTTTGTGAGTTAGTAGCCGTATTACGTTTATATGAGACTTTTAAGTTAGAAACGAAATCGTTTTACGATTTAACAAGCTTATTACGTTTTTAAGAAGCTTTGAAGTTGCAAAGGAAGTCGATTTATGTGTTAATAGACTTATAGCGTTTATGAGAAGCCTTAAGCTTCGAAGTTTGAATTAAGCATTAACTAAACACGTTATGTTTCTAACGAGTTTCGATTTACGATTTAGCCGACATATTACATTTAAAGGAAGCTTTTAGCTAAAAAGCGAAGTCGTTGTATGAGTTGGCAATCGTTTTACGTTATTAAGAAGATTTTAAGTTGAAAACAAAATCGTTTTACGGTTTAGTAAACTTATTACGTTTATACGAAGCATTCGAGTTAGAAAATAAGTCGTTTTACGATTTGGTAAACATGTTACCTTTATAAGAAACCTTTAAGTTTAAAGTAAAGTCATTTTAAGTATTAACCAACTTATTGCCCTTATAAGAAGCTTTTAAGTCTGAAAGAAGATTGTTTTATGAGTTAATTAACGTATTACGTTTATACGAATCTTCTAAATTAGAAACGAAGTCGTTTTATGAATTTATAAACGTATTTTACAAAGTTAGTTTATACGTTAGCAAATTTAATTCGATTATGAAAAGCTTTTAAACCATTCACGAAATCAATTTATGAGATTAGTAAACTTGGCTTGTATCATGTTCATCGCTTGTGTTTGAAGGATTACAATGAGCATTAAAAGGGCAACTGAAGGTGATTATTTACGAATCCTAGCTTTCAAGTGCACGCTAGTAACTACCAAGTTTTGAATCGTGAGTTAGTACACTCACCATGTTTCTAGGAGGCCTTTCTTGTTATTTGCCTAAAGCTAAAGTCGTAAGGAAATTATGTTTTCATGTTTTAAGTTCATAAAACTTATATATGAATATGTATAAGTATGTTTGTCTACGAAGTATGTATGTATATTATGTTTTTATGTTTTAAGTTCATAAAACCTATATATGAATACGTATAAGCATGTTTATCTACTAAGTATATATGTATATGAATTTCATAAGTTCCTAAGACCTATATATGAACCAATATGAGTATGTATGTGAACGTATGGTTATGCTTATGTCTATGTGTACGTAGAGGAGCTACTTTAGAAACTTTAAGTTTAAGTCTGAGATCCAGGGATGGTGGCTTAGTTCCCGTCTGGTATCACATATGTTACGTTATGATAGATTCAGGGATGGTGGTTTGATTCCCGCCTGAAGTCTAAGTATGAAATTACGTCTCAGCATAGTATGATGTCTGTCCAGATAGGCGTATGTTGCCGCTCGAGTTTGGCCGACTCGGGATGGCAGTAACAAAGTACCTCTAAGAGTCTAGTCTCCTCATTTACGTGATTATGTTACTATGTATGATTTTCGATAAGTGAAACTTATGCGTAAAACCCCTTTTATGCTATATTTGCGGGTTTGCGTAACTTTATTATGTTAAGTCAACGCATTATGGTTTCTTCTAAAAGTTAAGCCTTTTGGTATGATTATTGCTCCACTCGGTTTATGGTTCGAATATGATGAATTATGTGAAAGCTCTTCAACTAAAATGAAGTACGAAAGGCTTGCGTAAGTTAATGTATATTTTAAGTATGTTTTAGGAGAGAGGGTTTACTCACTGAGCAGTGGTTGCTCATCCCCATTACTTTTCCCCTTTTTCCCCAGATCTACAGGTATGTGACTGATGCGTGGAGTACAACAAGGATAGACTTGCTTGGTTTGATTGTGACGTAATTATGTAATATTGAATATGTTGCAAGGTTATGTAAATATTTAACTTCTTGTAAAGTTTATGAAAAATAGAAAGATCTGTATACTCCGGGCGTGTGGCCCGTAGAGTTGTGGACTCCGACGTGTAGCCGTTGAGATGTTGGTGTTATATAGTACCATTATGTATTGCAGGGTTATTATGTAAGGCTTTAAGCCTGGAAAATGGTCAGTTTTTAAGGGAAACTCTAGCCGTTTTGCCTCAGAAATTAAGAAAATTCTAGCATTTCTAGCCCTAGGGTTAAACTCAAGGCCCAATTAGGTTATAGTGGCATAAGTTTTAAACTTTGAGTCTCTCTCTTATGTTATGTTTCAGATAGGTTTAAGCAAGTTGCCTTAACAGTCTTTCCCCATGGGAAGGCTGTGGCGTGTAACACGACCCGCCTGAGGTCGAGGGTGTTACATTTGATGGTATCAGAGCTATAGGATTTTATAAAATGATAAAAGAAAATGAGATTTGACTCGCCGATATGTTTTTTATATACTAAGAGTTATATGTTATGTGCTATGTGTTATGTGCTATGCGATGTATGTTGTATATTAAGTGTTAAGTGTTAAGTGCTAAATTGTTGTAAGCTTACTAGGAGGGGTTTGATGGAAATTTCTTTATAAGTAATATATGTATATGGTGCACATAAGTGACCTGAAGTCTTATTACGAGTGCAGGAGTTAAGATAGTATATGATATGTCGGAAGAGAGGCAAAATCCCCCTCCACCTCCGCCTCCAAATGATGGAATGGAGATGCTCATTAAATTTTTGAAGCTTAAGCCACCTACGTTTGACGGAGCACCAGACCCAATTCAGTATGAGCACTGGAAGAGGAAGATTGAGGGATTGTTTGAGGTTATGGAGTGTCCTGCTAATTATAAGGTGAAGTTCGCTGCTCACTTATTTGAGAAAGATGCTAGCTTTTGGTGGGATACGGTTAAACCAAAAGAAGGCGAATAACCACTAACTTGGGCAGAGTTCAAGGAGTTATTAGATGAAAAATACTATCGTAGGGAGGTAAAATGGGCTAAGGAGCAAGAATTTTGAACTTAAAGCAAGGGAAAATGCCAGTTATTGAGTATATGTCGAAGTTCAATGAATTGAGTAGGTTTGCTCCTCATCAAGTGGCGAATGAGGAAATGAAAATGGAACGATTTGAGAGAGGCCTCAAATCTAAGTTAAAGACAAACATGGCTGCACTAACCTTTCCAAACCTCCAAACGATGGACCAAAAAGCCATCAAAGTGGAGCGTGTTATAGATGAGTCTGAGGCATCTGAGTTAGCTACGCAACAGAAGAGGAAGCGGGAGGTCGAGAGCTCACAAGGAGTGGTACGTGGGAATAGGAGGAAGCCTAACTCCAATCATCAATCTCAAAAGGACCGCACTCCATACGAGCCAAGGCCTCGATGTGAGACGTGTGGCAAGCTCCACAATGGGCCCTGTGCAAGATTAACTGGGGCGGGCGTGCTTTGGGTGTGGAGAAATTGGACATTACCAAAACCAATGTCCGAAGAAAGTACAGGAAAACATGCAAGCTAATCAAAGTACTCAGTCAGCAAATAGGCAAGGCGGCAGCAATCTCCAAGCAAGAAAATGACTCCTCAATCTCACAGCTCCATGATGTGTATGAAAGTCGGTAAGAAATCTTTCTTTAAGTACTTCCTTTTATATAAGTATATATGGATTTATTTCGCATCATGTGACCAAAGCGTATAAGTTTCGAGGACGAAACTTTTTATAAGTGGGGGAGAAATGTGAGACCCGCATTTTTGTCGTACTTGCTTATCAAATATTATGCCTGTAGAGTTAGAAAATTTTATTTTAGTATTTGCCAACCTACCACTACTTTATTGCCCAAGTTATTAACCTATCCAATCTCAGACCCCAAAAATAAATTGTCTGAAGTTGTGTAAGTTGAATAGCCTTCGATTTCTTGAAGCTCCAACCAAAGCGAATACGACTAAATTGTCGAACCTTGGGATTATTTATGTAATTAACTAAATCGATCCTTAATATAATCAAGGGCGAGTAAGTGGACGAGCGATTATATTAAGTACTTCGGTTTAGGATTAGAGATTTGGAGATTCGACTGATAATTTAGCAATTGATGCCTTTTACGTTATAAAAACGGTATTTTATTAGCAATATGAGCTAAAATTATTTTCTATGTGCTCATGTGAGCGTTGATTTTATTAAAAAGAATAGTTTTGCCGCCAATAATAATGTTATTGTTATTAGTTTTGAAAATCTTTCGATAATTTTAATTAGCGTTATTAACGGTTATTAACGAGTACTAAATCGATTAGGAACCCAAATACGATGAGGTTATTAACCTTAGAAATAGTTCGATGTTATTAAATCAAACCTAGAGATATTTGGGAACGAATAGTTGATGAAGGATTATATTATCGATTTGGGTTTAGAATTTAGGTTACGAAGTAGACTAGCGTTATCGAACATGAATCAGGGGTAACTTAGTAATTTCCGCTCGTGGCTTTTGTTTTTCCTTCTCAGTGCCGCGACCACCCCTCCTCTCGAGTTCCCTCTCTCTCCTCTTCTTCTTCTTCTTCCCGTTCCCCTGCTCTGCTTTCCCCTGTTCTTCCTCTCCTTCTTCGTTTCCCGCTAGGCACACCGGAGCCGGTCGCCGACCTTGAGCCAGTCGACCCCCTGAGAGCCTGCTTCTCCTTTCCCCTCTGCGTGACCCCGACCCCCATGGCCTTCCCTTTCTTCTTCTTCTTCCCGCGATGACCCTAAGTCCCAAACCCTAGCCCTGCTGCCTGTTCTTCTTTGTCCCGCTGCCGCGAACCCAACCAACCCAGGTGTCGATGGCCTTGATTCCGTGCAGTGGGACGAGAATCAGCCACGGTTGGGCTGATTTTGGCGAAAGACCGGCCGAACACCGGCGAATTCGGTGCATGCACGGTGAGATTCGAACGCTCTTGCCTCTACAAATTGAATCCTTGGTTTAATTCTTTTCAATTCATGCTAATTGTGCTTAATTTCTCAAAAATTACAAGTTAGGGTTTTGGGTTCGGTGGTGGTCGAACCTCACGCAAAGTCAGCGGACCTTCTGGGTGTGTGGAGTCCGATTTTTGACTTCAATCCAGCCAATTCTCACGTGTATAGCTTGAATTCGAGGTGGGTGGACCTTTAATCCCTCCTATTTTAAGGATTTCGAATGATAGTTATATGAATCAATTTATTGAATTGGTAGATTGGATTGTTATTGTGTGAATTCGATTATATGTGTGGACAAGCAAATGAATTAAACACTGCTATGCTAGGGCAGAACCAATATATTCTTGCAAGGTTGTTAGATACTTTAAAATAGAGTTTTTGATGAATCTAGCTTACATTATTGCTAATCATAGCATTTAAGTTAGAAACGAAGTTGTTTTTATGATTTAGCAACCCTATTACGTTATATGAAGCTTTTAAGTCAATAATGGAGTCGTTTTACAAACTAGCAAACGTTTTACGTCTATAAGAAGTTTCTTAAGTTAAAAACGAAGTCATTTTGCGAGTTAGTAGCCGTATTACGTTTATATGAGACTTTTAAGTTAGAAACGAAATCGTTTTACGATTTAACAAGCTTATTACGTTTTTAAGAAGCTTTGAAGTTGCAAAGGAAGTCGATTTATGTGTTAATAGACTTATAGCGTTTATGAGAAGCCTTAAGCTTCGAAGTTTGAATTAAGCATTAACTAAACACATTATGTTTCTAACGAGTTTCGATTTACGATTTAGCCGACATATTACATTTAAAGGAAGCTTTTAGCTAAAAAGCGAAGTCGTTTTATGAGTTGGCAATCGTTTTACGTTATTAAGAAGATTTTAAGTTGAAAACGAAATCGTTTTACGATTTAGTAAACTTATTACGTTCATACGAAGCATTCGAGTTAGAAAATAAGTCGTTTTACGATTTGGTAAACGTGTTACCTTTATAAGAAACCTTTAAGTTTAAAGTAAAGTCGTTTTAAGTATTAACCAACTTATTACCCTTATAAGAAGCTTTTAAGTCTGAAAGGAGATCGTTTTACGAGTTAATTAACATATTACGTTTATACGAATCTTCTAAATTAGAAACGAAGTCGTTTTATGAATTCATGAACGTATTTTACAAAGTTAGTTTATACGTTAGCAAATTTAATTCGATTATGAAAAGCTTTTAAACCATTCACGAAATCGATTTATGAGATTAGTAAACTTGGCTTGTATCATGTTCATCGCTTGTGTTTGAAGATTACAATGAGCGTTAAAAGGGCAACTGAAGGTGATTATTTACGAATCCTAGCTTTCAAGTGCACGCTAGTAACTACCAAGTTTTGAATCGTGAGTTAGTACACTCACCATGTTTCTAAGAGGCCTTTCTTGTTATTTGCCTAAAGCTAAAGTCGTAAGGAAATTATGTTTTCATGTTTTAAGTTCATAAAACTTATATATGAATACGTATAAGTATGTTTGTCTATGAAGTATGTATGTATATTATGTTTTTATGTTTTAAGTTCATAAAACCTATATATGAATACGTATAAGCATGTTTATCTACTAAGTATGTATGTATATGAATTTCATAAGTTCCTAAGACCTATATATGAACCAATATGAGTATGTATGTGAACGTATGGTTATGCTTATGTCTATGTGTACGTAGAGGAGTTACTCTAGAAACTTTAAGCTTAAGTCTGAGACCCAGGGATGGTGGCTTAGTCCCCACCTGGTATCACATATGTTACGTATGATAGATTCAGGGATGGTGGTTTGATTCCCGCCTGAAGTCTAAGTATGAAATTACGTCTCAGCATAATATGATGTCTGTCCGGATAGGCGTATGTTGCCGCTCGAGTTTGGCCGACTCGGGATGGCAGTAACAAAGTACCTCTAAGAGTATAGTCTCCTCATTTACGTGATTATGTTACTATGTATGATTTTCGGTAAGTGAAACTTATGCGTAAAACCCCTTTTATGCTATGTTTCCGGGTTTGCGTAACTTTATTATATTAAGTCAACGCATTATGGTTTCTTCTAAAAGTTAAGCCTTTTGGTATGATTATTCCTTCACTCGATTTATGGTTCGAATATGATGTATTATGTGAAAGCTCTTCAACTAAAATGAATTACGAAATGCTTGCGTAAGTTAATATGTATTTTAAGTATATTTTGGGAGAGAGGATTTACTCACTGAGCGGTGGTTGCTCATCCCCATTACTTTTCCTCTTTTTCCCCAGATCTCCAGTTATGTGACTGATGCGTGGAGTACAACAAGGATGGACTTGTTTGGTTTGATTGTGACATAATTATATAATATTGAATATGTTGTAAGGTTATATAATTATTTAACTTTTTGTAAAGTTTATGAAAAATAGAAAGCTCTGTATACTCCGGGCGTGTGGCCGTAGAGTTGTGGACTCCGGCGTGTAACCGTTGAGATGTTGGTGTTATATAATACCATTATGTATTGCAGGGTTATTATGTAAGACTTTAAGCCTGGGAAATGGTCAGTTTTTAGGGGAAACTCTGGCCGTTTTGCCCCAGAAATTAAGAAAATTCTAACATTTCTAGCCCTAGGGTTAAACTCAAGGCCCAATTAGGTTATAGTGGCATAAGTTTTAAACTTTGAGTCTCTCTCTTATGTTATGTTTCAAATAGGTTTAAGCAAGTTGCCTTAACAGTCTTTCCCCAGGGGAAGGCTGTGGCGTGTAACACGACCCGCCTGAGGTCGGGGGTGTTACAACTACTCCAATTGCCCCGATTCCAAAACGGGGTTGTGCAATACACTCTGAGGTATGGACTCTAAAAATTTGGTAATTTTGGCTCATCAACTCACCCTAGGTAAATTTTTAAAGTTGCCTTGACTACAGCCCACAAACCAGCCCAGTAGACTCGACCCTGATTTTCTAGCTCAATTTCCTAGCCCCGTTAATTTTACATCCGACATCCAAAACTCAAGATTTTGCCCAATCCCGAAAGAGGAGCTTGTCCTCTACAACTTTTGTGTTTTTTATTTTAGCTAATTTACTCAATATCTAGGCCAAAAACCCTAAAATGCAAAAACTGTCGTTGACTATACCAGTTTTGACAGCCTCTGGTGAACGGACCATAACTCTCTCGTTATAATTCAAAATTCAACGATTCAAAAACCATAGCATAGAGAACACCTGGATCTATCTTTGATTCAAATTTGGTGGTTTTTGGACCAGAATACCCATAGAAACAAAAAATCACATGAATTTTCTGTCTTGCCCAAT
>JAKOGI010000605.1:15000-47500 GCA_029747015.1 Carnegiea gigantea
TCTAAAGAAATACAATAACAATTAGATTCAATAGTTCGTACTTAGCTCAAAAATAAAAAATTGCCTTCTAGAAATGATTGAAATGAGAGAGTGAGGGACACAACGAATGAGCTAAAATTTTAGGTTTGTGAGTTGTGAGTCATGTGACTTTATGTATCGACATAGTAAATGAGCGACACAAATGGATGCATTGCATAGTTGAGAATGGGTCGCGGTATAGAGTTTTTTTAAAATAAATTACCAACGTTCAAATCTCAAAACTCTACTCAAGAGTTTATTTACCCCTCAAAAAATTTGGGTACGGGGCAGGTATGGGTACAGGGCGGGTGATGCGTATACCATACCCATATCCGTACCCGTTTTCACTATACCCACCCCATATCCATTTTTTTCCAATTTTTCGTACCCATACTCGTTATAAATGGGGCGGGTTCAGGGTAGGTTTTTGGAGTTCGGGTGCAGCTCCCATCCCTAATCCTTATGATATTTGAGAGTCGTCTCATCAAGGATGGGGAAGAAAATAAGGTGACTAACTAAATTACACTATCATTATGACCCAAATTAGCAAGACTATGACACAACAATAATTAAAAAAAAAATTAAATGACTCATGACTAAATTACTACATAGTTATAACACCTAAGATAATGCACTGAAATGACGATAAAGAGTAACTAATCTAAACTGCATACTAGTAACTTGTCTACAGAATAAGATTAAATATTGAGTTGCGTAATCAGTTGTGAACATCTTAAAGATCAAAAGTAAGAGAAGCAAATAATAAAGTTTTCAAAGAATATAAGGAGAGAAAACTCCCTGTATTTCTAGCTATAAAATCCAAAAGGAAAGAAATGAATTGACTCGATTAACGTCAATCGAAACCAAGTTCACAAGTTTAGGACATTATAAAACTCACAATCAATTCACAAAAAGCGACAGAGGAGAAAGAAGAAGAAATAGAGAGGTGAAAGGAGAATAGGGAAACCTACATGTGTCCAACTCTGCCTCATCTTCATTAGTCAAGCTCCTGGCCTCTCCTTCCACTATTTGAGGGTTGTGCCGAAACCTGATACCGAGGAAATGGAGACAGAGGTCCAGATTGAACTCTAAAATGGAAAAGGAAGAATAAGCATAGATTAGGAATTCGACATCAACAACACAACATTCTAGCTCAACCAAGGCGTCAACTCATACATCAAAATGTAGTGTACACAAGTTGAACATTGAAGAAATTGAAATAGGGCGGACACAGCGAAGGAAGAGAAAGTGGGCATCCTAGCAGCGCATGCTCAACCGACAGTCAAACCAACCTCCATCGATGGCGTTCTTTAAAGTTCAGAAGCTCAACCTAGAGCAAAACCAAGCAAAAGCATCCAATTAATACTCTAAAAAAAAAGAGGATCAATTCAAACAGGGGAAGAGGGAAAACAGCAATTTGAACCATTCAAACCAGAAATTGATTCGTTGCTAGATTGAAAATCATAAATTTCAACCCCAAATTAACAAAATCAAACATCGATTACGTGAAATTCAGAGCAATAGAAATAGATATGAAATTTAAGAAACGAAATAGGGGCAGAGTTCGAATGAAATAAAACCAAATCAAATCCTAAATTATCTAAACAATGCTAGAAATTAAAACCAAAAAACTGTAGCTTCCTCCCATTCCCCGCTGCGTACTCCTGATTTATAGTGCTCCCCTCTTCGATCTGCACCGTTCAATTTCGCAATGTGGTCGATGGTGATGATGAAACCCGAGATGGTGTGTGAATATAGACCTGGAAATTAGGTCATTCGGTTCGGGTATGGGTCGGATTAAGTTTGGATCGGGTCATATTTTGGGTTAAGTGACATTTCAGGTTTGTTTGGCCCAGGTCGGTGAATTTCAGTTCGAGTCGACTTTGGGTCAACTAATGTTGGGTGCAATACGCTTGTCATGCAAAAATAAGCAACTTTGTAAAAAACTTCAGGTCGGGTATAGTTTGGTTTAGGTCAATTTGGATTTTGGGTCTACTTTCGGATGAGCCTATTTTGAATGTCGGGTCGAGCATGAGTCAAATCTTTCAATTCAAGTCACAGGTCTCGGGTCAATTTTGTCAGGTTTATGTGGTAAGGATGAGGACAAAGGGAGAGGATTCGATGGTGATACGACGTACAATGATGGTGTGTGGTTGGTGCTAATGGTGAAGATAATGGTGTTGCGGTAGAGTTTGGCGTGGTGGTGCTGATGAAGAACAAAGATGAGGGGGTTTTATCTGGGTTTGAGTTCTGGGAGGAGAGAGAAGAAATAAGAAAGGGGGGCTCATGTGAGACAATGAGAAGCCCATGAGGGAGGAGGTGAGTTTGCGGCTTTTTTTTTTTTCTTTTTTTTTTCCTGCTAGGCTAAAGAAGAGAATCGGTCAAGGGTTTGGGCCCAACTCTTCATTTTGCCTCATTTTTTCAATTTTTCTTGAATGATTGCATTATCTGTAAAATAAAATAAAATCAAATAAAAATATTAATTTCATATTTATTTTCTATCAAAAATTAGATATAAAGGTATAGTAAAATATTGCACTTTTTGATGCAAACAAATACCTCCGCATCTAGATTTTTCTTATCCTCAAATAAAACAAACTAAACTAACTAGAAAGAAACAAAAAATAAGAGAAAAAGAAAATCCTGACTCACTTTCGTAAGAATCACGGTTGCATTTAGCGTATACAACATACCCTTTAAACTCCTGGATTTCTGAAGTGGACGAGTGAGGTTTCGTGAGGTTTTATAAGAGATATACCCACAAAATCTTTTCAAAAATAAAGGAAAATCTTTTTTGCTTTTTTCAAAACATGAACATTATATATAAGTAATGGGGAAATTATGTGTAAAATTTAAGTGATTGTATTAACCTAGTAACCAAGTTATCAAACTATGTACAAGTAGAGTGTACAATCAAAAGATAATCTAAGTCACAAGATGCATCTCGACTTCCTTTTCACCCCACACAAAATATGCAATGATATGTCTACCTTGGTGCATGTGCAAATGTGTATCAATTCATATGAATCAAGTTTTTGACATTGACATGATCCTTATATCCTTGCCCATTTGAATTCTTTACTCCTTGTTTCCCTTTTTTTCAAGAATAATACCCATTCGACTTATAAACACTCATACCTTACTTAAAAAGGGATTTTATTAGACTATATAAAGTACTTATTTCAGTGTCCAAATAGATGTGTAATCAAGTGAAATAGTACACTTTCAAGCCAATTAAAGATATGAAATAACGATGGTGTCTTTGAACATGAGTGCCGAGATTTCATTCATATTTTTAGGCTTTTTTTTTCTTTTTTATTTTTCTTCAACAAACAAAAAGTTCATATGTCAACTTAACTACAAGACCCAAAGAATTGATGGTAAATTTAGCAAGGTACGCATCTCATCATGAGATCGGGTTATTATGAAAATCGAATCTACATCCTTAACTAGCCATGTCATGCAAACTTTATTTACATATAACTCAACAACTTAGCAATATAGGATCACAATCATCTAAGAAAAAATACAAATTCCCAAAGAAAAATAAAAATCTGTTTGAATTTTTTAAAAATTTTTAAAAAATATATACAAGTGGACACCTCACCCCTACACCAAAACTCCACAATATCCTTATTGTGAGAACTAAGGCCCCAAGAAGCAATCACATTAGCAATCCAATTGTAAACCAAGCACGAATCCATAGTATATACAACGTCATGACACCACCAAACAAAACACAAGACAAAACAAAAACAAAACCACTAAAACAAAAACACACATAACTAAAGAAAACACTAACACACATTCACAAAACAAATGCACACCTCCAATAAACAAAACAAGGTAGACAAACAAGGGTATAGCTAACTTGACTCAATAAATTCCAAATTGCACCTCAAAATTGATCACCCACGCAATCTCATTCTTAAATATCCACAACTATGTACGAAAAGAAAAAAAAAAGAAAGAAAAAAGGATAATAGGCAAAGGGTGGAACAATCATGCTACATTAGGTACTGAATGTACCCAAATTGATGCCTCACTCAGATGGTGTCTAGAAGGTCCATAGAGCATCATCCACTCCCATCTCAAATCACAAGCTGCTGCTCATATCAAAACCCACCAAGACTCATAGCAACTTCTCAAATAATTGGGAACAATCCTCACAAAAATGGAAGTAGTAAGAACTAGGAGGTTCACCCCAAATATAGCACGTAAGTGGAATATAACTCAAGGCTCTCTTGAGCTTATTAGAGCTCTTAGCCCAATAAAAAAAGAAATGTGTGTATGCAAAATCAGACACACAAATCAATGGTCTAACAATGATGTAAGTATATGAATGCATAGACCATCTAGAGTAGTCCGTATGCCCTAAATGAAATCCAACGTCTCTAAGAGAGGAGGGGAGAGGACCTAGGCAAAGCTAATCAAATAAAATATAAAAATCAATGCCCATATGATGACCTAAAGTCAAGCCCCTTACCTTAATGTGATCCTCAAGTCTTTCTATATTAATATCATCAAGAGCCTGATTTAAACAATGACTTCCAGACATAAAAATCTCATGCTCTAAAAAAGTAGACTTGGGAGGGTCTAAAGAAGGGTGAATAAATGAGGGAGAAGAAAGGGGTGAAATGCAAGGAGTGGAAGCTAAGCCAACTAAATACTAGGCCTAGCAAACAAGTCATTCAATTCGGGTATGGGTCAGGTTAAGTTTAGGTCGGTTCATATTTTCAGTCAAGCGGTATTTCGGGTCAGTTCGGTTTGGGTTAGGTGAACTTTAGTTTGGGTCGACTTTAGGTTAACCATTATAGCTGACCAATTTTTGTTCCAATAAGATTATCACAGAAAAATAAGAAACTTTGTTGAAAATTTCGAGTCGGGTATGGTTCATTTCAAATTAATTCGGGTTTTAACTCTACTTTTGTGTGAGCCTATTTCAGATGTCAGGTCAGGTATGGATTTGGGTCATTCGATTTAAGTTTCAGGTCTTGGGTCAGTTTTACCAGGTTTACGGAAGACTCAACATGAATACGATGAACAAGCTCTATTTGAGGTGTAGCCTCACTAAACTCCACAACATAAGGCTCCTCAAATGAATGCTCATCAGCAAATGTATCCTTTGACTCAACAAATATGCTACACTGATAGTTAGAGCTAGTGTTAGTCTCAAATCCATCTGACTCCTTAGGTTCTCCTAAGGGAGCCAAAGGAAGAGACGAATCATGAATAATCTGACTACCTTCAGGGGTGTCATTATCTAAGCTAAACTCTAGGGAGGTTGAAGCTGCTAAAGGGAGATAAGAAATCACTTGATTCCTCAGGGTCGTCAAAATGTGTATCATCATAAAAATCATGCTCCGAAGGATAGGTGCCTCACTCCTAACATCAAGATGCTTATAAGACCTGTCCTCAAGTGCAGAGGAGCCTAAATTAGGTGTGATCTTGATTAAATTATCCAAGTAAAGCTCCTTATTAAAAGTAGCTAATACCTCTAATCTATGTGGTATAACATGTCATAGACAAGTATCAACATCACGATCAAATAAATAACATTAATCACATGAAAAAGTAGCATATGGAGTATGAGGATGCTTATAAGATATACCCCCAAACTGACTTTCATTCAAAGGTATAGCATGCCTCATATAAAGGTCAGGAATGAGCTAACTAAAATCCTTCTAATAGTTTCATACTCCCAATTTTTATGAATCAAATATTAAATGAAATCAAATTTCATTTGGACTCTTAGTAAACAAACATCCCAAACACCGAGGACACATAGTCTTAAAATATGAACCCGATATTTATCATTAAAATTCTTAAAAATCACTTGGTAAATTTCCCATTTCTTAAAATATCGATCAACACATTGAGCACAAAAGTTATTCAATCTACTCAAGTATCGCCAAAATACTTCATGATCATATTAGGGAAAATAGAAAAATGTCATATTTTAAAAACTTCTCAATTATTTTTTAAAAAAATTTTAATTTTTCTATTTTTTTGGATTCTTTTTCAAGGGAAAGCTAGATCAACTAAGTCACTACTAATAAGAAATAAACAAAACAAAATCAGAAATATACAGCTAGTAAGAAGGGATCAAATAAAAGAAAAAAATATGACCTAATTTCTTGCTATCGTCCCCAACGATGGCCCCAAAAACTTGTATGAGAATTTTCAATATGAATTATATGCCCAAGCATACAACTTATCGTTATAACACTTGAGGACCACCTCCTTAGAGACGCAGATGAAAATTAGGTCACTAACTTAGCTACACTATCATTATTATAACCTAAATGAGCAAGATTTGGACTCAATAATAACTAAAAAATTAAATGAGAAAGACTAAATTACTACATAACTGTAACATCTAAGATCATGAAACTACATGAAGATCAAGAGTAACTAAACCAAACTACATGCTAGTAACTTGTCCATCAAATAAGATGAAGTATCAAGTTGACTAACAAGCCACTAACATCATGATGATCAAAATACAGAGAAGTAAACAATATAGTTTTAAAAGAATAAAAGGAGAGAAAAACTTCCTGTATTCCTAGCTATGAAATCCAAAACTGAAGAAATCAATTGACTCAATTAACTTCAGTTGAAATAAGGATCCTAAGCTCTAGAAATAGAAACATTCAAGGCATTACAAAAGTCACAGTGAATTTGCGAAAGTGACAGAGAAGAAAAAAAAGAAGAAATAGAGAGTAAAGAGGTGAAAAGGAAAGTCTATATTTGTTCATCTGTGCCTCATCTTCATCAGTCAATATCTAGGCCTCACATCCATTGTTAGAGTGTTGCCCAGAAACCTTAGACCTAGAAAATGAAGACAAAGGCCCAGATTGAACTTGTAACTAGAAAAGGATGGATGAACATGAGAAAGGAATTCGACATCAACAACCTAGCATCCCAACTTAACCAAGGCGTCAACTCATACATTATTGTGTACCCGAGCTGAAAACTGAAGAGATTAAAATAAGAAGGACAAAGGGAAGGCAGAGAAAGTGGGTACCCTTGTAGAACATGCTTAACCCACACTCAAACTAATCTCAGTTGATGACATTCTTTGAAGTTCAAAAGCTCAACCTGTAGTAAAACCACGCTAAAGCATCCAATTAATACTTAGAAAAAAAAGAAGCAATTTGAATAGGGGAAGGGGAAAAATAGCAATTCGAACAAGTCAAACTTGATATTGACGCATTGGTAGATTGAAAATTATAAATTTCAACCCAAAATTAACAAAGCTTAACATCAATTTTATGAAATTAAGAGGAATAGAAATAGATATGAAATTTAAGAAACAAAACAGGGGAGGAATTTGAATGAAATAAACCCAAATTCAATCCTAAATTATCTAAACTATGCTACAAATTATAACCTAAAAACCCTAGCTTCCCCCCTTCACCGTTGCTTTCTCTTGATTTATACTACTCTTCTCTTCGATCAGCACTGTTCAATTTTAAGATTGTGAATGCCGACGATGAAATCTGAGATGGTTTATGGTGAGGATAAGGACCAAGGGAGAGTATCCAATGGTGATGAATGAGGAGTATGGTGATGGTGTGTGGTTAGTGCTGATGGTGAAGAAGATGGTGCTGTGCTGGAGTCTGGCGTGGTGGTGCTGATGAAGAATGAAGACCAGGGGGTTTTATTTGGGGCTGAGTTCTTAGAGTAGAGAATAGAATTAAGCAAGGGGGTTCACATAAGAGCATTCCCAGTGCTTGTGAGCCCTTTTTTTTGGCTCACCAATGGGAACCTATCCCTGCCACATCACCTTGTGATTCAATTTTTTTGTTTATAATCTTCCTTCTCTCCAATGAAAAACTCACCAGTTTGGCTCACCAAGTAAAATAATACCTATGAACTCATTCTATAATAAACAACTTTATTTTTAGAATTAAAAAAAGAAAAACTAATAAAAAATGTTAAAAAAATCAAAAAGGAAGCCACAAAGCCCTGTGAGCCAGCTCCCATCCACGAGTTTCCCCCCAAGGCATATGCTACGAGGCAGCTATTGGAGAACTTTTCCCTACCTCGCCTCTTTCTCTCTCCTCTAATTTTTCTGCCGAGGGAGTCACGGGAAATGCTCTAAGAAGCCGGTAAGGGAGGAGGTGAGTTTAAGGGTTTATTTTACTTTTTTTTTCTTTTTTTTGGCTGGGCGAAAGGATACAATGGGTCAAGGGTTTGGTGCTAATTCTCCATTTTGCAGCATTTCCACATTTTTTTCTTGAATTATTGGATTGCCGACATAACAAAATAAAATCAAACAAAAAATCTAATTTCATATATACTTCGAGCAAAAATAAGTTATAAAAGTATAGTTAAAATATCACACTTTATAGTGCAAACAATGCAACAACTACTCCTAGTATTGGTCCCGCTTTCGTAGGGTTTGGTGAGATATAGATGTAGGTAACCTTGCCTCTATAGACATCTTTACCTATAGAGAGGCCGATTCTAAGAGACTACATAAAGGATATTTTTTTTAGAAAAAGAAAAATAGATGAAACATTTGGTAGATGAAAAGGTAATATAAATATAAAATATAAAAATCTAGTAGCACTAACTGCATACATTAAAAACATAAGAGCAAAACAGGGGAGGTAAATACTATATCTTAACAATCAGAGGTGGGAAAATAGTAACTCTGATAAGATGAGAGTACTACTAGCACATAAATGTACTGTAAATGTGGAATAAGAAAATAGCCAGTATAACACCATAACAAATTCCTACCATTAATCAACCAATAAATTGCTAAGAAGCTAGCTATCTATGATCCATTGTGCTTCACAAACTCCTTTCTTGAGTCATATCCTCACTTAACCCTAAAAATTTAAAATCAAGTTTGGCCACCTCGTTCAAGTTCTTCTTTGGTTGTTCTCTACTGTTCTATATTCTGGATAGTTAATTATCTCATAGGTGCATCCACATTCCTTCTCTTCACATGATTAAACCATCAAAGTCAACTTATCTTCTATGGGTGTCACTTTTACTATATTTCTTATCACCTCATTCTTAATCCTATCCCTACTCATATCATCTTTTGAACTTGGGTCTTTTTTATTGCCAACACTTTAAGCCATAGAACAATGCCAGTCTAACTAGCATACAATAAACTTTGTCTTTTAATCCTACATGAATTCTCTTATTGCACAACACTTCTAAGGTACATAGTTTTCCAATTTTGTCAGCCCACTTTTATACGCTGGTTTATGTCTGCGTCAATTTCCCCTTTCTCTTAAATAATTGAGCCCAATCATTTAAACTTCTCAACCCTTAGCATTGCCACTTGATTAATGGTGACTTCTCCACCACCTTATTCCCCTCTATTGAAACCACATTTTAAGCATTCAGTTTTTGATGTTCTTAATCCAAAACCTCTAGAATTTAGGGTATGTATCCATCACTCTAACTTATTATTAACTCCATCCCTAGTCTCATCGATACGAATAATGTCATCCCCAAACAGCATACACCATTATGCCTTATCTTGGATCCCTTTAGTGAGTTCATCATAACAATAGTGAAATAAATAAGCTTAAAGCTGATCCTTGATGAATACCAATGTTAACAGGAAAGTTCTTTTGTGTCCCCTCCTAAGGTTTTAACACTCGCCATTGTTCCCTCATACGTATACTTAATAACTTGGAGATACGCAAGCAATGCTCTTTTCTTTTCTAAGCATCTCTATAACACTTCACGCGACACTCTCTCATATGTTTTCTCTAAGTTTATGAACACCATGTGGATATCCCTTGTCATATCCCTCTACAATTCTTTGAGCTTTCTAAGGAGGTGAATTGCCTATATAGTTTATCTACCTAGCATAAAATCAAGTTGGTTCTTTGATATTGAAATATCCTTCCACAATCTTTTCTCAGTCACCGTTCCCATAACTTTATGGTGTGGCTAAGTAGCTTTATACCTCTATAGTTATTGCAATTTTAAATATTAACCCTTGCTCTCGTAAAGTGGGATGACTGTACTGATTCTCCATTTGCGGGACATCTTTGCAGTCTTAAAAATAACATTAAATAGCTATGTTAGCTATTGTAGTCCCTCTTCACCCAAACAGTTCCACACTTCCACAGGGATTTCGTGTGTTCCTCGAATCTTTCCATTAGACATCGTAGTTTGGGGCTCATTAATCTCCTCTTCGCTGATAGGATTGCAATATCGATAATTTTATCGCCTCTTGCTACACCCTTACTCCCTTCTTTGGGAATTTCCCTGCATTCCACCATTAAAGAGCTTATAAAAGTACCTTTGTCATCTTTTGTTTTTTTTTCCTTCTTCTATTAGGACCCTACCTTCTTCATCTTTAATGCACACCTTACGTTACCTAAGACTCTTATTCTCCTTTCCCTAACCTTTGCAAGCTTAAAGACGTCCTTCTTACCACCCTTAGTGTCAAGTTTTTTGATATAAGCTATCATAGGTAATGTTCTTAGCCGTACCTTTTTTTGTTAACTTGTACCTAACTTTATTAGCCTTTTTTTCCTTGTTAGTTCTACTATTGATAAAAACAGCGCATGCATATTTTTTTCTTGACTTTCTCTATTACCTTCTCATTCCACCATCAAGCTCATTTCATATTTCTTCCATTCTCTTCTAGATGTACCTAGAATTTCCTTAATGGACATCCGAATTCATTCTGACATTGCTTCCCTCATTGTGTCTACATCCTCTACCTGCTTCCAACTACCTTCTACTTTAATCTTCTCTGATAACTTTGTCATGTTCTCCTTTGTAATATTCCACCATTTAAATCTAATATTCTTAGCATGTATCTTCTTCCATTTTGAACTTTTAATCTCTACATCCATGACCAATAATCTGTGCTAAATCCCCAAATATTCACTTGGTATTACTTTACAAACTCTACATAACCTCCTACTATTCGCTCTAATTAGGAAGTAGTCAATTTGGGCATTTGTGATGCCACTCTTAAAGGTTACCAAGTGGTCCTCCTTCTTAAGATAGGAGTTTACAATCATCAATTCATGAGCAATCGCAAAGTCCAGGAGTGATACCCCTCCATTGTTTCTTTCGTCATAATAGAAGCCTTTGTGTGCCATGTCATACCCATCTAATTTAATTCTAATATGCCCGTTAAAGTGACCTCACATGAAAAGTTTCTCACTATGTAGTCCAACTTGAATAGCCATATCAAAAACCTCTAAAAATTATTTCTTAATATAGTCCACCAAACCTATTTGAGGTGTATAAATACCAACCACATTGAGAATTTCTAACCCCACTACTACTTTAATAGACACAATGCAGTCACTCTTACTTCCTATTGTAGACTTTGCAGTTGCCTATGAATTATTGGTGGTAAACTGCTATTTTAAGAAGAAAGAAGACCACTTGGTGACCTTTAAGAGCAGTTCTATAATGACTAAAATCGATTACTTCCTTATTAGGTTGAATAATAGGAGCTTATATAAGGATTGTAAGGTGATACCAAGTGAGTATTTAGGAACTTAGCATGGCTGCTAGTGTTGTATGTGGAGTTCAAATATGCAAAGAGGCAGAAAAGTAGTGGTGGGGACCCTAGAGTCAAGTGGTGGAATCTTACTAAGGAGAACACTATGAAGTTATAACAGACGATTATTGAGGAACTAACTTCGAGGCAGGTACAGGATGCAAATACAATGTGCGATACAATGGCACGATATATTCAAAGGTCAGCTAAGGAAATCCTTAGGTACATCTAAGAGAGGTGGTAGCAAAATGAAGGGAGCCTACACTACTAGAAATCGACCTATATTTCGACCCTTAAGTCTCGACTCTTTTTAAAACAATCGACCGTAATTTGGTTTTTTCGATGCTTTTTATGGTTCAAAAGTTCACGACTATAAAAAGGGTCGAGATTTTAAACATAGGAAACCACGCCCAAGTTTAGACACCGCGAATAGAAATAATTGGAGGGATTTCTGAAAAGTTTTAAAAAAAAAGAGGAAGTACGGCAAATTGAAAACTCAATACACACGCGGGACGCCTTGCTCCTCATTCGTGCTGCCCAAAATTATCATTGTCTGCCTCATCCAACTCAATTTCTTCCCAAACCCTAAATTTCTTCTGTTCCAAAACCCTAAATCAGTTCTCATCATCCAATGCCTGCGAGCATTTGAATTCGTGTGAGGAAGTTTGCTTCTCTGTTCCATCCATCTGCAGCTCTGCGTCCCGAAGTCATCTCGTTGGTTCAATTTTTGCGGTGTCCCAGAACCCCAAGTCACTTGATTTGCTCCCAATCTGTGCTTGAATTCGCGTGACGAAGTTTTTTCGATCGATTTGGCATCTTCAACGGCAGGTAATTCCCTGAACTCTAACTTGTGTGTTTGAATTTGTTGTGGGTTTGGTTGGTTTTTAGAACTTTTGGGTTTCTAGGAAGGTTGCAATTGGAATGAGATAAGAAGTAAGGTGCTTTCTGTTCCTCCGCATCCCCGTTAAAGACAGAGTTTAGAGTGGGCCAAAACTCTATCATAGCCTTTCTTTCGTCCACTCCTTCAGATGAAAGCTTGCAATAGGGGATGACGCAGGTTCAAAAGCTTAGAAAATTATCGTGTATTGTGTATATAGGTGCACCCATGGAAAGCATCACTCTGCCTATTCATTTCCCCTTATTTTGTAATCTGTTATGCAATTTGGCTAACTGATGATAACAGGCCACAGGGGTTTGCTGGAATTTTGATTGTAGATTGTTTCATGCCCTGCATCATTGGCGAAATTGAAGGCTACTACTAGCAGGAGGCCGAAGAAAGGTGTGTGTTTTCTATCAATCTTTCTTTAAGTTCAGGAAATTGCTGTTCAATTGTACAATTTTTAAAGTCAAAGTTAATATAAAGCCTCTGGTTTTGTATTATAGCTCATGATCAGTTTTGCTATATCTATAAGTTAGGAAATTGGTACATTTATCTATGGTATAGTGCATGTGTGGGTGGTCAGAATGTATATAGATGAAAGAGATGGTTGGAATTTTTGCTATATCTATGGTCAGAATATATAGTGCATCTATGGTATAGTGCATCTCTGGATAAATATATGACATTGCTTGTACTATCTCCCTCCCCCCCCCAGCTTCTGGTTTTGAACTACTGCTCAGATACACTTTGTATCTGCTCTCTTTTGCCTTTTAGTTGATCTATAAGTAGGGGCATTGGTGGCTTTATTTGTGGTGCAGTGTACCTTAGGCCAGTCATGCTATTTATGAATGGAGGAATGTATATGGAGGCTGAAAGTTCATCTCTATTAATTTCTGTTTAAAGTGGTTGATTTTACTTGTGCTCATTCAAACCCTAATTCTTCTCTGGAGCTATTTTTGGTGAGCATCTGATAGGTCATGAATCATGATGCTTACTTTTCCTTATTTTTGTGATTCGTTCTTTGTTAAGGTTTCCATTGTCATTTGTCAACCAAACAGTTTCCTTGTTAGTCTTCCTTCACCATGTTATTGTATGTAACTGTTTCCAATAATATATTGGCGAAAGAAAAATTTAGGGTGTACACTCAGCTAAAAAAATGGCCGACTTATGCGACCAAAATTATATATCAAATTAAGGCTTCAAAGAAGTTCTAATTATGATCTACCTGACATGTCATATGGGTGTTGGCCTAAATTAAATTTGACTATTCAAATTCAAAACATTAAAACGTGAAATAGTTCGGTTGCTATTGGTTGATAGTTTAAGAGTAAACGGTAGATGCAAATGCTTGCATGTTTTATGTGAGGATTAGGATTTAATAGGGTCGAATAATAAGTTAGTGTTTATAGGGGGTAGGATTTTAGTTTTAGTTGTACAATTTTTTGTTAAAACTTTAAGTTTAAAGCACCAAATATGGATGCATTGTGAATTTCTGTACCTGAAAACTCAAAAAAGTTTAAGCAGTAATTATTATTTTACGTAAATTTTACTTATCGATGAATTGTGACAACTGTATATTGTCCAACTAAGGATCAACTAAGGCAATCACAGCATGCAGACCATTAATGGGATTGTTTGTTACTGATGATTATGATGATGATTTGGGTTTTGCCTTTGCTTTCTTTTTAAATAGCACACTTAAATGGGTGTCTCATTCATTTTTAGTGGGGTTTTTGATTAGATTAATAGGCAGGGATGCAACACACAAAAGCGAAGAAAAAGGGAGCAAAGCCCATTTAGTCTTTCAATCAGAAAAGCATAAAATAACCTCAAAATAGGAAACAAAATTGGAGTAGTAGGGTATTTATGATTATTAGTAGTAGTATAGTCTTTGGTATTATTTACATGTAACCTGAAATAGTATTTGTTTTATTATTATCAAGTGAAATGTATAGGATATTATACTAAATTATTTTATGTTTGTAGAAATGGACTCAAGTTGGATTGAATTGCCAAATGATCATCCTGATTATCTTGATGGTGTTGTCAAATTTATTAATCTTGCTAAAGGAAATCTTGTAGAAGGAAGAACTCGATGTCCATGTAGGAGATGCAAAGTGGATAAATGGTTGCCTATAGAAGAAGTAGAGCAACATATTTTATTCAAGGGTTTCCATAAGGAGTATAAGCATTTTATTTTTCATGGTAAAGGGGACATTCTTGATCATGTGAAACATAGAGGAAGCACAAGTCGAGAAACAAATAATGACTCGCCAAATTTTGTTGGGCGAGAAGATATGGAAGGTTTGTTAAGAGCAGCTTTTAGGGTTGATGTGCCTGGGTCTAGGAATGACATTGTACATGATGTGGTTGATAAGCCGTTTGATGAAGGGGTTGAACCTTTTCGCATGTGTGATGACCATATGACATATGAACAATTTTATGAATCAGCAAATCCTCCCTTGGATGATGAAGAGAAAGTGAAGTATCAAAGGCTACTGGAAGTGTCTAATAAGGCACTTTATGATGGTTTACCAGTTTTTCAAAATTATCTTTCCTTTTACATTTGTTTAATATGAAATGTATGTTTCATTGGTCAGCCGAGTCTTTCACAATGTTGATAAAACTTTTAGGAGATGCCTTCCCTCAAATCATGGAGTTTCCCTCCTCTTATTATGAAGCTAAGAAAACGATTAGTGCCTTGGGTCTTGGATATCAAAAGATTGATGCTTGTCCTAATGATTGCATTTTATATTAGGGTGAGTTATCAGAAAAAGATAGTTGCCATGTTTGTGGTGTTTCAAGATGGAAGATAGTAAAAGGCAAGGAGGATCAGACATGTACAGAAAATAAGAATGTTAAGACAGGAGAGCCGGCTAAGGTGATGCGTTACTTCCCTCTAATCCCTAGATTAAGGAGGATTTACATGCCACCTAAGTTAGCTGAACAAATGAGATGGCACGATAGGGATCGTGTGAAGGATGGAAAGTTGAGACATCCAGCTGATGCAACAACATGGAGGGAATTTGATGCCTTATATTCTGAGTTTACTTTTGATCCCCATAATGTTAGACTTGCCCTTGCAAGCGATGGCTTTAATCCATATCGTTTGATGAATACAACCTATAGTACATGGCCTGTAGTATTAATCCTTTATAATCTACCTCCGTGGCCATGCATGAAGCCATCATCATTTATTCTTTCACTGATTATTCCTGAAATATCAAGTCTTGGAATTAATATTGATGTATACTTGCAACCACTAATACATGAGTTGAAATTGTTGTGGGATGGGGTTGTTGTTTTTGATGCTTATAGCAATGAATACTTCAATATGTGAGCTGTTTTGAGATGCACCATCAATGATTTTCCTGCTTACGTTATGTTATCTGGTTGGAGTACCAAGGGCTATAAAACATGTCCTTCATGTGCTGATTCCACACATTCATATATGTTTGGTGGTAAAATATGTTATCTAGGCCATCGAAGATGGCTACCTCACAATCATCCTTATCGTTCCCAGAGCTATTTATTTGATGGGACAGAGGAATTTAGGAATGCTCCAGTTGTAGTAGATCGGATTGAAATTTCAGTACAACAAGATGGAGTTGGTTATGTGTATGGGAAGGCAAAAAAGGCTACGAAAAAGAAGAGAGGAAGACGACAAACAGGTACATCTACTTGTGAAATTGTGGCTGACTATGATAAGAACTATAATGATGATGCTGCTGATGATGTCCTTTGGACTAAAAGAAGCATATTTTTTGAGTTACCCTACTGGAAGGTTAATCGATTGAGACATAATTTAGATGTCATGCACATTAAGAAGAATGTGTGTGATAATTTATTGGGAACTCTTTTGAATGTGGATAAGAAAACTAGAGATGATGTAAATGTAAGAAAAGCTCTTAAAGAGATGGGGATAAAGCCTCACCTTTGGCTTCAACCTCATCCTGGACGAGATCCAATTATGCCTCTAGCTCCATATTCTATGTCTTTGGATGAGAAGGAAAAATTCTTGAAAGTTCTACAAAAGCTTAGAGTTTCAGACGGATTTACGTCTGACATCTCTAGATGTGTTAATATGAAACAACGGAAACTCTTAAATCTTAAGAGTCATGATAATCATATGTTAATGCAAGATATCCTTCCTGTAGCTTTAAGAGCATCACATGCCATGGAAGTCATAGACCTACTTTCTGACCTGTGTGCTTTTTTCAAGTATGTGTGCTCACCTACTCTTGACGTGGATGAACTTGAGCACATTCAATCGAGGCTTATTATTACCATTTGTGAGTTGGAAAAAGAATTTCCTCCAACTTTTTTCACAATCATGGTCCATCTCATAATTCATTTGGTAGATGAAGTTAAATTGGGAGGTCCTGTTCATTACAAAAAGATGTACCCTATTGAAAGGTGACAATTTTGAATAATTTTTTTCATTCTCTCTTGTATTTTAGAGTTTATTTATTAATTTATTAGAACTTATTGAAAAAGGTACTTGGCCCATTTGAAGTCTCACGTCACTAATAAAGCCCAACCTGAAGGATCCATGGCTAAAGGGTATATCCTTGAGGAGACTATCACCTTTTGTTCAACCTTTTTGGAAGGGGTTGAGACCACATTCTGTAGGAGCAAGAGGAATGATGATTATAATATTAATATGAGTGTCTACTTATTTAACTCTGGTGGGCGAGTACTTGGGATGGAAAGGACTTGTCGTCTTGATGACAAGAGCTTAAAGCAGGCACATCGCTACGTATTGCTTCTTTCAGATCATATGAAAGAACTTATTGAGTAAGTATTATATATGCACCATGATGCTCCTCCTATTAACTTATTTAGTTCTAGTGATAAAACTAAATGGGGAAACTACTATTTGTTGATTATGTTAGGGAATTCTTAAATCAAAGGGAAGCCTCTAATCAAGGCTCTTCAGTAACTGTGAATGAAACCCTTCGAAGTGATTGGATAATTAATGAATTAGAGGGATGGCTGCAAAAGTAGGTTATATTTCTATCTTTACTAATGTAGGCCATGAATTTGTGGAGTGTGCTTGTGTAACTACTTTTATATAACAAAACTTTTTGGTTTTATAGGTGGAGAATATTGATGTGAGCACGCCAGAAGTGGAGTTGAGAAAAACTTTAGCTTGTGGTTTAAACCCTGTAGCTAAAAGCATAAAAAGTTTTGTAATTAATGGTTACAAATTCCATACAGTTTATCCTGAGCGTTATCGGAAGACACAAAATTCTAGAGTTACGGTGGAAGCTGATGGACTAGCTTACTATGGAAGACTGATCGACATCTATGAATTGGATTATTATGGGGCATACAAATTTGTGGTCTTCCGTTGTGATTGGGTAGACATAAATAGGGGTTTAAAAACTTTTAGAAATAGCCATGCTTGTGTCAACTTCTTAAAGCTCATTCATATAGGTCGATATGTACATGATGATCCGTTTGTCTTCTCATCTCAAGCAAAACAAGTTTTCTACGTTGAAGATGAGAAACAAAAAGGATGGTTGCATGTTATTAAAACCAAGGCCAAAGACATATTTGATTTAGGGGAAGATGTGTCGTACGCTGTTTAGTATTTAGTATATGATCATTGTGTTTCAGTCATTGTTTTGGTATGGATTGGAACAATGCTATCTCTTTGACACTTTGTTGTTAGATTACATATCTATCTTTTGTTTTTCCCATGTCCAACACAAGTGTAGTTATCAACTTCCTTATTGTATTGCATCTAACCAAGGTAAACATGTCTTTGTAACTCTTATTGTCTGGTATTGAGCACAGATTGAAGTGAAGTGTAAAATATGAGTTATAGGAGTAAGAGAACACTTACAGCATTGGGTACTAAATCATCTGAAACAGCACAACCTGCTCATCCCAACTCCAGTACTGTAACAACACAGTCAGCAATACAATCTGATTTTCAGCCACCTACACAGCCTACTTCCTCAGTGGTTCATCAGCCACCAGCTCATCCCAGCACTAGTACTGTAAGAGCTTAACCAGCAATGCGACTTGATCTGAAGCCAGCTACATAGCCTTTTCCCTCCATGCAATCAACAAAACCAGTAGCACAGAAACCACCTGAGCTGATGCCTGCTGCGCAAGTCTAACAGCCACACCGATCTTGCACATCTGCAGCTTCAGAACAAACATCTAGGCAGCCATCTCTTAATCATGTAGAACCGACTGCAGCATCAGTACCGACCATCAAGCAGTCACATGTCCTACGGCCATGTATACAGCCCCTTCACCCACCAACTGCATCTCCTAGCGCTTTGAATGGATCATCACTTGAAGCCTCTCAACGACTACTTCCCCCACTTGCTACATCTACTGGAGCTTTAACACGAATTGCACAGCAATGACCAATTAGGCTGACTAGATCTACTGCAGCATCAACACCAACAATGCAACAGCATGTTCGGCATACTTCTTTAACTGGAGCATCGCAATTGGTTTTGCAATCATCTGTCTAGACATCTCTTCAGCATGCAACACTAGCGAAAGCATCAACTGAAGCGTCACAACGATCTACGCAGTTACCTTCTCTACCTAGTACATCTACTACAGCTTCAAAACAAATAGTGCAGCAGCTAACTAGATCTACTAAAGCGTCAAAACCGATTGTGCGGCAACTTGTTCAGCCTACTTCTTCAAATGGAGCATCAGGTACGTTTACTCTCCTTGGTTTAGCCTACCCCTTCCCTCTCTGATGCCTTCCATCACCTGTGGTGTTCCAATGAGATGCACCCCTAGACTGGCTTATTTACAAAGACCCCCCTAAAAAAAATCCCTTCACTATTACAAGAAGCATTAGAAACTAGCAATAAATTGGAGCTTCCCCTTGTTGATTCTAAGCGCCAACAAGCAAAATCTCTTGTGCTAGTTTTTCTATCTAACTCCTACAATGGAGCTAAACTCCATCAGACTCCACTTCGCTCTCTCTCTGTCCTTCTCTCCTTCATAATATTCACTCATGCTAGACTCATATTTGGACCATTCGGACTTTTCTCTCTCCTTTTATCAGCCATTAACACCCTTCTTTCATCAGCAGCCCCAACTAACTTTCCTGTAGTTTTTTGCAAGCAAAGGTGGCTCGGAACTTCACTTCTGCTCCTAAGATCAACTGTCTCTTGTTAGTTTAATATTCTGGTCTGTGCTACTGTTAGTTTAATATTCTGGCCTATGTTACTCATGCTAGACTCATATCTGGACCATTCAGACTTTTCTCTCTCCTTTTATCAGTGAGCTGCTGGACTAATTTAGTTTCTTGTTAGTTTAATATTATGGTCTGTGTTAATGTTGTATGTCTATATTTTTTGTTTTTGATTGCAATTTTTTGCTGTTGTTTAATCTAACATTTCTTTTGCACTGGCTTTTAGCATCTCAGACATTTCTCTAGCCACAACATACTACCCCCTTTGGTCCATTACGACCCAAAAAGAAGGCCACTGCCCCTACAGCAGCACTGGCAGTAGCACCCCTAATTCGCCTATCTACTGTGCGGTTTGAACCATTTCAGCCATGCCCTACCACTAATAATAATGAATCACACCCACCTTCTCAGCCTGCTATTGAAGTTCTTAGAGGTGCAACACAACAAGAAGTGCATCAAAAAATTGCTTGTCAAGAAAGTAGAGAACCTCCCTCAAATAGCAATAATGAAGACTTGAGTTCTCAAAGTAAGTTTGTTGATAAAGGAAAGGGTCTTGATGGAGGGAAGAAAAAGAAGTCAACTACATCAAAGAGCACCAGGTCCTCTCGATCATCTTGGAAAGATGACATACAGTTTGATGCAAAAGAACAAGTCCTGACCATTGGTAAAGTTCACTCATATTTTTGGCATGTTATATGTAAACCTATTTTCGTATTTATTGGCCTGCATGTCTTCTAAATGGTATTTTTTTTAATAGATGATCAAGGGAATGAGGGCGTGATAAATGGATCAATTCCACCTCGAGATGTTATGAATTACAAAAAAGGGGTGCGATTTTGTGTGGCATTTAACAACTACAACCAACCCATTAGAAAGGGAGGTTACATTTTCGTGAGGTTTCTTGGCTATATTACGAGGCTAGAGAGATTTTGCCCTATCGAGACAATTAGCTGGCATGAATTGAACAAAACTTACAAAGCCAACATAATTGAAATGGTTCGAGTAAGTATTATTTTTTTTCCCTATTTCAAACTTCTAGTTATCTACAATTTAGATTGGTTAAGTTCTTTTATTCTGAATTTCTGACTTGTAAATGACCTACAGTCTAAGTTCATATATCCAGTGGATAAGTGCTTTGATAAATGTGTGCTTAAACATGTTGCTAAGCATTTTAAGCAATATAAGCATGGTTTGAAGAGAGACTACTTCAAACCTAAAGAGAAAACAAAAGAAGATATGTATGATATTGTCCCTAAAGGGCACTCTCGTGATGGGTGGATGCGATTGGTTGACTATTGGTGTTCAAAAGAACATCAAGTATATGTTTCTAACCGCAATTACACTCATAGAATTGCTTATATTTTGAACCTATTGTTTTAGATCCATTTTATTATCCCTAAAGGGTCATCTCATATAATTGTTAAATTTCTGATCCATGCTTGGAATTTCTGCTGCTAGTTTTCGCTGCACTATGGTTTGGGGACGCTTGTGATTGTGCTCCAATGCGATTTCTGCCAGTCAGTGATATGTTTTCAGAAGATTGTGTTGGCAGCTTTTTATGACTGTTGATACTATTATGGCAGATTAAATTTGTTCTTACTGCCATCATGTGAGTATTTGCCGTTACAGAGACAAAATTTGTGATCCACCTGATTTGTTCTTACTGCTAATTTGTTCTTACTGATGCTACTTTGTTCTTACTGCTATCATGTATGACTGCTGCTTTTTGTGATTGTTGTTAAATTTGTGATCCACCCCATTTGTTAGAGAGACAAAAGCTCTTTTTTTAAAAGGAGTGAGGTGTGGGAGGGGAATGTTTTTTTGCATAAGGAGCACCTCAAATTGGTTAAAATGAGGAGTATTTGGCGTGTAAATGTGCAGGAACAGAGTGTAGGAACAGAGTTATGTTGGGTTCTAGATATGTGGGGTTTGACTATGGATGTCCAATACGATTATGTTCGTCTAAATGGGTCTAACTTCTCTTTTTTTAATAATTTGTGTTCTTTGTCTAGGATAAAATATCGATTGCACACCCAAGCTAAAATTGTAAAATCCGACATGATGGTCTGGGATGACATGGAAAGTGCATCTAACTTGTTACCTAAATTGGGACTTGAGATGCCTAGACTACTCTTATGGATTTTGCAAAATCTAACTCGCATCCATCTTTCGTGTAGGGATTACACTTAACACCTTTTTTTTTAATCTACAGACTTTGGCTGAAATTGGTAGAGATGCATGAGCTTCGCAAATGCTTTGTCATACAACTGGTTCTACTAGTTACGCAGAAAAGCGAGCTGACTTTGTATGTTTTTGTCTTTTTTTCCTTTCACAATTTATATCCTATTGCTAATCCTTATTTGGGCAATTGTAGTCCAATTGTCAACATTTCCTCTCTATTTGGCTATATTAGAATAGATTTGTAATTACATGTTGAAACCCATGGAAGAGAGCCAACACATTTTGAGTTCTTTAAAGAGACACATAGCAAAGAAGGTGGGGGCTTCATAGCTAATACGGCCACTGAAAGTTTTCTGGTATATGTTCTTATTCTGCTACTTGTCATTTTTGGGTTTTCTGTTTTTTTTTTATCTACTAATAATATTTGGCTTATTTCCTCTTCAATCATGGTAGAATGAGGCAAGTGCAAAAGTTCAAGAGCGACTTCTTAGCTCTTCCCCCTCAAAAACTCAAGTGGAACTTGAAAATGAAGTGTTTGATGAGCTTATGTATGAAGAAGAATATCCCAAGCGACCGATCGGTTTTGGCTTTAATGTGGACCGAAGTGATATCTTTGGTGTAAACAGCATCCTTAGGAAAAGAGGTTACATCTTCCCTGGTAACAATGTGGAACTCAAGCCTGTCAAAGAGGAACTAGCATCACAGAAGGCCATGTTCTTACTTATGTTGAAGGTGGTGCGTAATGGAAAAATCACATATGAATTTTTAGATGCTACTGAGGCGGCCTTACGTATGGCTAGTAATCAGGTTAGTCTTTCAAATGCTAATGTTCTAAATTTAATTTTTTCTTTCATTGGGAGGGGGTGCAAGTGTTTTTGGTATTTTTGGATGTTGTTTCCGTATGAACTTCGGTATTTTTGGATGCTGAGTTCTCTACCTCATCCCTCTGTATTTGCATGTTGAGTTCTCTGAACTACCTTTTCCCGCCTTGCAGCCCCTCTTTGCACCCTTTCTCTACCTCACCCTTCTGTATTTGCATTGCTCAAACCCTCTGTCTCACCCCTCTGTATTTGCATGCTGTTTTTGTATGAATAGTGTAAAAGCACGCTGCTAGATGAGTTCATAACATTAGTTATTCTTTTGCATGGAATTCCTTGCACAACCAATATCTGGTTTTGAAAATTCTGCAAGGTTAAGTTGAAAATTCTATAGGTTATTCATTTGTTTATTTTCTCTGGGTTACGAATTTTGGATCTTACTTGCATAAGTAATTGGAATATTTTTTGAAAGTGCAATTAGCAATGGTAGATCTAGCTTGTCAACCTTGTTTGTTGTACGATTTGGTTTGTTCTGCTCATCATGTGGTCTGACTTGATTGGTTACCGGGGATTGAAGTTTATGATTTTTAATAATCTGGGTATCGCGGGTATTTGGAGGATATTGTCTTCAAGTTCAATTCATCATACGTTGATGTTGTACTAGGTTTTTAATAATCTAGGGTTTTCAATTATATTCATCATACTTTGATGTTGTACTGGGTTTGGGTTTTTAATATTATGGGGTTTTCAATTCATCATATTTTTGAAAAGGGGCATGATTGAGTTAATTAAGCCACTTATCTTTGACTTACAATTAGTTTGAAATTGTGTTCCCTTGCCTTTGCTTGCCATGTTCGTTACAAATTTGTTTCGTATTTTGGATGGCTATGATAAGGTTTCGATCTTAATATATGTATTTTTGCTTACATTTCTTCCAGGTTCAACAAGAATCAAGTGGGAATGACCTTAGCAATGAATCGAGGCACACTGGACCTTCAACCTCAACCTCACAAGTTAATTAGGTAGATGAGGTGGTCTTGCTCATCATCAAGACTTTCGATGACTCCCTCAGTAGATTGGCTAATTAATTTACAACTCCTGCATCAATCATGCCAAATTTAGTACTTCAAACTTTTGGTTGTTTTGATTACATTGGATATCACTTCGCTTTTTGAAGGAGCAATGCGTAATTTGAATTTTAGTAATTTAATTATTAGTATTGGCTAATTAATTCTGTCATTTATAGGACTTTAATTTCCTACAACGGTGTTTGTCAAATTTGGTGCTTAATAGTAATTGACCACCTATTGTATCAGCCTATTAGCTGGGTGACTTCTGAAATGAAGAAATTATGTACCTATTTTCCTGTTATGCCAATGCAATTCAAGTATATTGAAGCACCACAATTACTAATAGTTAATCTGTTGTGGTTATCTTACATGCATATATTTATATATATAAATGTATGTAAGATTTGTGTTGTTTTACATATATACACACTACGTTACTTAAACTCTATATATATATATATATATATATATATACATATATATATAATATATATATATATATATATATATATATATATATATATATATATTTATATATATATATAGTATTGAACACAAAGGGCTCATTAATAAAAATAATATATGTATATATATCACGACTCTTTTGTGGGTTACCATAAATTCCGCCAAATGTTTTACCGCTCCAGCTTAAAATAAAAACTGGACGGCGGAAGTGGTCGAAAAGTTGCATCTATCGTTCGCAAAAAGGGTCGAGATTTTTGTAGTTTTCGACCATAAAAAGGGTTGAGAAATCTCGGCCCTGAAATTCTCGACCCTTTCTGGAAGTGTCGACCGAAAATATGTCGACCCTTTATTGCGTCCAGATCAAGGCAAATAATTGTCGAGGTACACCCTTTTTTCTAGTAGTGCTACTGGTGGAATGAGGAGGTACAGGAGAAAGTCAAGAAAAAAAAGACACATATGCTGCTTTCGTAAATAGTGGAACGGATGAAGAGAAAGAGATTAGCAGAGTTAGATATAAGGCAGCAAAAAACTTAGTCAGAAAAGCTATTGCTGTAGCTAAGAGCATAACTTATGATAGGTTATATCAAAAACTTGAGACCAAGGAAGGTGAGAAGGAGGTCTTTAAGCTAGCGAAGGTTAGGGAAAGAAGGACTAGGAATTGGGTGACGTAAGGTGCATCAAAGAAGAAAATGGTAAGGTGCTAGCTAGGGATGCAGAAATCAAGGAGAGATGACAAAGGTACTTTTCCAAACTCCTCAATGGTGAAGTGTTGGAAGATTTTCAGAGTAGGGAACAAGAGAGTAATGAGAGGTAACTTGATTCTCTATTGTGTGAATCTATCAGCAAGGATGAGATTAAAGAGGCCCTAAAGAAGATGTTTAATGGGAAAATAGAGGGACCAGGCCAGATATCAGTGGAAGTATGAAAGTTTTGGGTGAAGAGGGACTGAAATGGTTAACAGAGCTTTTCAATGTTATTTTGGGACTACTAAGATGCCCTGAGAATGAAGGTTTAGTACAGTCATCCTATTGTAAAAGAACAAAGGTTATATTTAGGATTATAACAATTATAGTGGTATAAAGTTTCTCAATCACACTATGAAGTTATGGAGAGAGTCATTGAGAGAATGCTGTGAAAGGATATGTTGATATCGGAGAACTAATTTAGCTTTATGCCTAGCAGGTCAAGCATAGAGGCGATTTACCTTTTTAGAGGCCTCATGGGATTGTACCGAGATAGAAAGGTATATCTTCAGATGGTATTAATAGACCTGGAAAAAGCATGTGATAGAGTTCCTCGTGAAGTGTTATGGAGATGCTCGAAAAAGAAAGGAGTGTCACCTGTGCATATTCGAGTTATTAAAGATATGTACGAAGGAGGTAGGACGAGTGTTAGGATGCTAGGAGGGGTTACCAATGACTTCTACGTTAGCATGGGCCTGCATAAGGGTTCTGCTTTAAGTACTTTTCTTTTCACTCTAGCTATGGATAAACTTACGAACGGTGTTCCAGATGAGCTACCATGGTATATGTTATTTGTAGATGACATTGTTCTTATTGATGAGACCAGAGAGGGAGTTAATGATAAGTTGGAGCGATGGAGACATGCACTGGAGTCTAGAGGTTTTAGAGTAAGTAGATCGAAAATTGAATGCCTATATTGTTGTTTTAGTGGAAGGGAAGATGAGGGGGGAGAAGTCACAATTGATAGAATGACAATACCAAAGATCGAGAAGTTTAAACATCTAAGCTCAATATTCAACAGAAAGAGGATATAGATGAAGACATTAACTAGCGAATAAAAGTGGGTTGACAAAAATAAAAGTATGCTTCAGTATGTGCTGTATGATAAGCAGATGTCTATAGGATTAAAAGGCTAAGTTAGACCTGCTTGTTATATGGATCGGAGTGTTGACCTATAGAAAAGATACATGTTTAAAGGTTGATGGTAGCAGAGATGAAGATGATTAGATGGATATGTGGTTATATGTGGATGGATAGAATTAGGAATGAAGTAATTAGAGACATAGTTAAAGTGACTTTCATCGAAGATAAGATGAGAGAAATAGGACTTAGATGGTTTGGTCATATGAAAACAAGGACTCTGGTCAATGCAGTGAGGAGATGCGAGGGGATTAACGTCACTGAAGGTAAAAGAGGTAGGAGTCGACTAAAGAAGAGCTTAGACGAAGTGATTAGAGAGGACTTGAAAGTTGTAGGCTTAACGGAGGATATGGCTCAGGATAGGAGACTATAAAGGGATGAGATTAAGGTCTTAAATCACAGAGATGGTCTCATAGTTGCCATTTGGTTGCAGTAAGTAGGTTTGGTTGTGGGTTTTTTTTTGTGTATATCATGTTTGTGTACAGGTAGTACATACATCTGGAAGAGATATTTATCTGCCTACCTCTATTTGTTAAGGTATGATACTTTCTTTTATTAGTTGTACTTATGTTTCCATAGTTACTGTCATTTGCTTTATTAATATTCCTTAGTTCATCCCCTATTGTCTATCCTTAGTTTTTTCTATAAAAGGTTTTCACAAAGTCCTTTTATAAAAATGTTTTCACAATATCCTGTTTTATGGTTCTCTTGGAATCAGTCTCTTTATGAGCAGAGATGTTGGTAGAAGTAATGTTGCCTACATCTGGATCTCCCTAGACCTGTGAAAGTGGGATCCACACTGGGAGGTGGTGGTGTTGTTATTGTAATGCAGTCACTCTTATGCCTCAAATCTACAACTTGATCAGCCACCTCCTTATCGACCAAAATACCAACTTTATTCCTAGCTCTATTAACTCCTGAATATCATAGCTTATACCCACCAATTTCTCTGCCTTCAACTCTCACCACTTAGTTTACTGAACATATTAATGTTAATCCTACATCTATGTAAAGCTTTCACTAATTCTATCAACTTCCACATAAGAGTCCCAATATTTCAAGTCGCAAAACACAACCTCTCATTCCCTACACTCCTCCCCCCCCCTCCCCCAAGGATAGGCTTGGGCTAATACATTGCTTGGTTGCCATTATTTTAGGCAATTAACCAAAATAAAAAATAACAACAATCGCAACAGCACCAATACAACAACAAAACAGCAATAACAACAACAACAACAACAACAATAACAACAACAACAACAACAACAAAAAAAATAATAATGATAATAACAACAACAACAACAATAACAATAATGATAGTAGTAGTAGTAGTAGTAGTAGTAGTAGTAGTAGTAGTAGTAGTGGTGGTGGTGGTGGTAGTAGTAGTAACAACAATAATAATAAGATATATAATAATACTAATGATAATAGATAATAATAAAAAATAAAAACAATAATAACAATAACTCCACTAATAATAATAGTAATTATATATAGTAGTTGTAGGAATAGTAGTAGTAGTTTCGATAAAAAAAAGGGAATAGTAGTAGTAGTAATAATAATAATAACTAAAAAATCTGAAATAATTATAACAATAACATAATATTATCGATTAGCGCAAGCATTAAAAAATAAAAGACAAGTACCATGCACTACTAACAAGACCTACCAAATGCACAGAAGGGTGGGCACTGTAATAATAATAATAATAATAATAATAATAATAATAATAATAATAATAATAATAATAATAATAACAACAACAACAACAACAACAACAACAATAACAATAATGAAGCAATAACAATAAAAACAACTACAACCTTAAATAATACTAATGATTAGTGTATTAATAAAAGCAATACTAGTATTACTAATTGCAAACAAGGCACATAGTAGAATAGAGCGGAAAATGTAAAGAATCGACCAAAATACTAGAAAAGAATTTAATTATTAGAGGCAAAAGGATTGTAAGAGTATAATATGCAACAATAATAATAGAGGAGGTATCAACACAAACAAAAGGGAAAGTAATGAGCACCCAATAGGAAAACTAGCAATAAAACTAAATATGTAAATATAACCAACGAGTAAGACAGACTGGACACAGGAAAGAAAGAAGGCTAGGCTTTTTGGGCTCCCTTAACCCAAGACTGATATACATGGGATGTAGCTTGTAACGGTTCAATTGAGCCCGAAAAAGTTATCCAATAACACCATTGTCAGGGACAAAGATTGGTGGAGAAGAGGGTGCAGGGATGGAGTAGGGCAGGGCTAGTGTTGGCTTTTTTTATCGTCGACCGCTTGCCTGATCTATTGGTTGACGAGTGGGAGTTGTTTGGCTAGTAAAATGAGTGTCAGCGGTGGTAAAATTGTTGTAACAGAGAAGGGAGGGGGGATTAGAAACAAGGGACGCGAAGATAAGGGATAACTAAGGGTGTGTTTGGTAGGGGGAAAAATTATTTTCCCAAAAAATCATTTTCCATGAAAAATATTTTTCCAAGAAAAATGATTTTTCACTTTCATTTTCAGCTGTTTGGTAGAATGGAAAATAATTTTCTTTTACATTTTATTTTTTGCTATTTGATAGAATGAATCCCCCCGCCCTCACTTCATTTCTTTTTATCATCAACCCCCTCCCCTGCTCACTGCTCTGACCCGACCCAACCAACGAATTCTATTTCTCACTCTTCTTCAAAATCAAACCCAAAATATCAGTAAGAAATATACCTGATAATAAACTCAGAAAAAGAGAGAGTCAACATTAATAAATCTCAATTTTTTCACTATTCTCAAGGATTACCCAGTTGACTTTGAGTGATATTAAACTCAGATTAAAGAAAATGACGAATGGGGAGATAATGGGTGTATCATATTGCAAAGTTCTTCAAAATGGCAACAATAATAAGTTCAGAGAATTCAAGAAATAATTGCAAAGATTAATGATGGAAATCATCGATGAAGATGATGAGCATGAAGAAGAGAGGAAGAATGAGAGACAGAATGAGAGTAAAAATGGAGTGATTCTGGGCACAATTAAAAGAAAATAGAACGAGAAACAAAATTGGGTAATGAAAATCGGGCATGGAAAATCATTTTCCCTACGTTTTTAGGGGAAAACAATTTCCTTCAAATGGAGTAAAATGATTTTCCCCTGAAAATGATTTTCCCCTCCTTGTTTTACCAAATGGCGTAAAATGGGAAAATCATTTTTCGAAAAAATGATTTTCCCCCCTACCAAACACACCCTAAGTGTAAAAGGGGGGCAGGGAGCTCACCATCAATGCCCAACGGTGTTGCTGTTGGTTTTCTTCTCAGCCAGTAAGGACGTAGCCTCCGTCATAGAGATGCCGTTAACTATCAAAGGCAACAAGATCTGTAGCCGAGACGTGGACACATAAGAAAACCAAGTCAATTGGGAAAGAATATTTTGTGGTGCTCATCCCTCACCATAGCTACGCCTTTTATTAATAAAGAATCCTAGGATAGATACAGTTTATCAGTGACTACAATATTAATATATGTGTATCAAGGACTCTATCAACAAAATAGTTAACTAAAGATAATTACAAAGCTAGGTACAAGATAATCCTCTAATACTCCCCCTCAAGATAAAGCATGAAGATTCGAAATGCCAAACTTTTACAGCAAATATTGGAATTGATGTTGACCCAGAGCCTTTGTGAATATGTGAGCAAGTTGCTCCTTTGTTAGTGTGCAACACGCACGAATGATGCTAGCTACTAATGTCTCATGGATGAAGTGACAGTCAACTTCAATGTGTTTTGAGAGCTCATGAAACACTAGATTATAAGCATCAATATGAAGAGCTACCTAATTGTCATAGTGAAGAATGGCAGTAGAAACAGATAACCGAAGACATCTTAAAAGATTACACAGTCAAATAACCTCACTAGTGGCATTAGCCACAACCCGATATTATGCTTCTGCTGAAGAATGTGATACTATGGCTTGTTTTTTAGTTTTCCAGGAGATATAAGCACCACCCAATAGAACAAAATAGTTAGACATCGAGCGGTGAGACTTGGGACAACTGGCCCAATCGGAATCACAGTAGATATGAAGATCAAGATTGGAAGTTGTAGGGAGCAAAATACCTTGACTATAATGTGATGTAGGATAACACAAGAGACAAACGACAGTATCCCAGTGCCCTTAACGTGGGTCTTGCATAAACTAACTTAACACATGAATGGAGTAAGTAATGTCGAGCCTCATAATGGTTAGATAAATGAGGCAATTAATCAATCGGTGATAACAAGAGGCATCTTCAGTAGGTTCCTCAGAATCAGTAGACAACTTAAGTTTTTGTTCCATAAAAAGGAAGTTGGTCGAGCCCCCATTATACCGCGCTTAGATAGAATATCCAGAGTGTATTTCCGCTATGACAAAAACAAGCCCTGCAGACTTTAAGCTATTTCGATCCTGGGAAAATACTTCAGAGGACCAACTCTTTAAGCTTAAAATGCACGTGTAAATGCTCCTTAAAAACTCTCGCAATGAGAAGAGCTATTGCTGGTGAGGATAATATCATTGACATATACCAATAAGGAAAGTAAAATGTGACCACGATTACATATGCAGAGAGAATGAACGAGAGGGTACTGCCCATAGTCTTGAAGGGTAGAAGCCAATTTTTGAAATACCACTGCCAAGGCGCTTGGCATAAACTATACAAAGATTTTTTAGTTTTGCATATAAGATTGGACTGAGGGGGTGGAATCCTAGAGAAGACTTCATATATATGTCTTCATAAAGATCTCCATAAAGCATCATCAAGTTGATAGAGAGCCCATCCTTTGTAAATAGCAAACTTTAACAGGCAACGAACAGTATCCATTTTTGTGACAGGTGTAAATGTCTCATTATAATCTAATCCTTCAATTTGGTTGTTGCCAAGAACAACCAGATGTGCTTTGTGTCGATTTATGGACCTGTCAGCATGATATATGATTTTATGGACTCATTTACACCTAAGTGCATGCTTAAATGGGGGGATAGTGGCATACTTCCATTTGTGATTTTCTTCTAAGACCTGTATTTCTTTTGCCATAGCTTCACACCACTGAGGATTCTAAGCAGCTTGCGAAAACGTGTGAGGTTCTGTTTCAGTAGCTATGGCTGCCAAGAAAGCTTCATTAGAAGGTCAAAAACGATCATAACTAAGAAAATTAGACAAAGGGTTAGTAGTACCTAAAGAAGCATATGGCAAATGCAACGAGCAGGGTTTTTCACGAGCAATAGCATGACAAACATAGTCACGTAAATAGGCAGGGGGTGCCATTCTCGTTGAGGTCGTCCTATTGTAGGTTGAGATGATGTGATTGGGCCGTCTGAGTATGGATCAGTGGGCTCCGCATACTCCTCATGTACACTGGGCTCCCCTTATTGGTAAGCAAAGGTGAAGGTTCCACGTGGTTAATGAATGCAGGTTGAGAAGCAGGAGGGATGTATACTGTCGGTCCATAAGTTCGACTAGGACTCTATTTGCAAGGCCGAGGATTATGTTAGGCCAATGTGATTTTGGGCTTCTTTGTCATTGCTAGAAGACAAAATGGTTCGTGGCTCATCATTAGAATGGCTCTGCGGATGGAAAAAAAAAAATTAGACTGAATGGAGTTGATGGATGTGGTCGATTGAGCAAAAGGAAAGATATTTTCATAGAATACCACATCTCATGAATTAGAAATTTTTTCGGTTTTAAGATCATAGACATGCCACCCTTTTTGGGCATGTGGATAACCCAAAAAAACAGATTTAATAGATCGCTTATCAAATTTATCCTGAGATCGTGAATGATTGTGAGCATAGCAAAGACATCCAAAAATTTTGAGATCATCAAGACCGGGTTTGACTCCAAAATGAACCTCATGAGGAGTCTTGAAATCATTAACTTGGTGGGAGTGCAATTAATTAGATAAGTTGCGGTTAAAACACGCTCCTCCTAAAAAATGAAGGGGAAGCTAAGATTTAGCCACATTGAGAAGATGTCAACTGTTGCATTCAACACTTCCATTTTATTAGGGTGCATCAACGCAATATGTCTCATGAATAATTGTTTTTTCCAAGAAGAAAGGTTGCAAATATCCCTTGAATTTGATCCCATTGCCACTACAAATTCTTTTAACAAAGTGCTCGAATTAATATTAAGCCAAGGAACCAAAACATTGTAGAAATTTGAAGTTTCAGACTTCTTTTTAAAGGATAAACCCACACAGCACGACTAAAATCATCAACCGCACAAAGAAAATAATGACTACCCAAAAGAGAGGCCATATGATATGGAGCCTGCAAGTCATAATGAATTAAAGCAAAAGGCTTGTCTGCTCTAGATTAACTATTAGGAAACATAGATCTGGTTTGTTTGGCTCTATGAAACACATCAAAACAATCATAGAGATCCTTATTTAATCCACAATTATAAACATTGGATAGGTTAATCAGAGTACATTATGAAGGACGCCCAAGTCTTTGATGCCAC
>JAKOGI010000605.1:52500-90000 GCA_029747015.1 Carnegiea gigantea
GTTGTTGTGTATCCAATTTCGCTTACTAAAAATAATGTATAGCTTACTAAAATATTTTAGTGAGTTGAGGCACAGTTTTGGGGAGCTAATACATGCTTTTGGTTAGCAGGCATATCGAAACTAATGTATCTTATGTACCGAAGATTCACTTAGTAAAAATACTGTATAGCTTATTAAATGTGCTGTTGTGCTAAAAAAATGTTATTGTGAATCTGAAACTCACTAAACTGTATTTTAGTTGTCTATATTTTTTTAGTGAGTTATGATATTTATTTACTGAGTTGTTATATCATACAACCGGTTGTACAGAAGAAGTTGTACAATCGTATTTCAGATCACTAAAAATGTATAGCTCATTGCAATACTTAGTGAGATGAGACACAGTTTTAGTGAGCTAATACATACTTTTAGTGAGCGGATAGATCAAACTAATGCATCTTATATACCTATAGGTTTCACTTAATAAAAGTACTGTATAACTTATCAAAATGTGTTATTGTACTAAAAAAATGTTATTGTTCATCTGAAACTCACTAAACTATATTCTACTTGTATATACTTTTCTTGTGAGCTATGGCATATATTTAGCAAGTTATGATATATATTTAGTGAGTTTGACTATATTTAATTAATTCACTACATTTCTATTATACTCACAAAATATAATACAAACACCCTTATGTCATAGTAAAAAATGATTGAGCTGTAACATAACTCAAGAACTTCACAATATTATTTACTAGCTATCTATATTATTCTTTTTAGTTAGTTATGCCATTTATTTAGTGAGCCATGATAGATACTTGGTAAGCTATAAAATATAGTGCAAGGCAACAGATTTTTTTATAGTGAGCTATACTGATAGTGAGCTATTGTTTTTCCTGTTAGGCACAAGATTAATTATAGTGATTATATTTGGTGAGCAGAAAACTGATTTATGAATGCTGAATACAAGCTCAATACAAGTGAGCTAAATGTATTTCTTTAGTGAGCCAACGACTATATTTAGTGAGCATATAACTCATATTGGCGAGCTGTTGTTTCTCATATGTACATAACAATAATAAAAATATCATATGGAAAAACAACCATAACATTTATGGTAAGCTATAATGCAACATCAGTGAGTACACTGGTCAATCCTAATGAGCCAAACGTTTCTTTTAGTGAGCAAAAAAATTGCTCTGTAGCACAGGGCAACATATTTCTTATAGTGAGCTAAATGTGTACCTCTAATAAGCCAACGACTATACTTAGTGAGCACATAACTCATAATGGTGAGCTATTGTTTCTCGTATGTCACAAACCAAAATTTACATGGAACGAATGCAATCCAATTCGAAAATCTTGAAATTAACTCATCAAAATGCAAAACTAACGAACACAACTTCCAATCACGAAAACAAAAATAGAGATCGAAAAAACACTATCAAACTTGACGAACAATTCCGTTTGATGAAGATTCAACATCAATAGCGATGTTAAGATCAAATCCAGCCATTCAATAGTTGCTGAATACTAAAACAATCGAAGCAGCGAATAGTAATCGAACAATGGGGAGAATGAAAACAACGATTTCAAAAAATTGAGGAGCATGAATTTTTTTTTTTTTAAATAGGTCAGGGCTCAGCAGTTGGAGGACTCAAAACTGCTGTTGGTGCGGCCAGGTGGACAATTGAGTTGTCCACCCGGTTGTACGTAATAATTTGCGAATTCAAAGGAGAATTTAAAAGGTTTACAGAGTTATCAATCTCCTCTTCATCATCCACTAAGGGCCAAATGGGGTCAATTGACCCCCCAGCTTTATGGGGAAAAAAATAAATGTTGGATATTTTGGTGTAAGCAACAAATAGATATATATTAATTAATTCTTAATTATTTCACAAAGGAGTGCATAACAAATTGGCTAGCTGCTTGTTACTTTATGTCGGAGTTATGGGTTCAACTCCTTATGTTGCCTTCTGTGTGATTTTTTTTTGAATTTTTTAAAAAATTTGTCGAACGACGATATCATACTTTATTTTCAAAACATGAGATCTCATCGAGGACAACTTTCTTGAATGTATTAATTGCGCACTTCATTTTTAGAACTATTAAAGATTACAATATGTGTATTATTAATCTCGCCTCCTTACTTTGAATCCTGGCTCCCATCCTGATCCATAGAAAAATCCTTGCAAAAGATATTTCAGCTTTTATGAATTGAATTTTCTAAATTAAATTGGTTTTGACATTTTAGAATACCAATAGGCTGAGAGATCAGTTTGACACTAATACAGCACCCTACACCTCATTTTTCGAGGTCCTTTCGTCTGAATGATAAAAAGCCATCATTTGTATTTTCCGCGTCAAGGTCAGAGCTATCTATGACAAGCTCCATGCTTTCAACCTCCTTTTTTGCAGCTTCGTCATCAACCATTTGTTTATCTTTGTAAGGCTCAGTCCCTACGAATAGGACTTTCCAAAAATGGATGAGAATCTTAAAGCTGAGGTAATTTGTCCAGGCACATCTCGTTTTCAGCCCTTTTCTCAAACGAAAAACACCCTCAGCACAGTACAAAATGTGGAATATAACATAATTACAGGGCAATGGCAAGGTTTCTTCCATATGAACAGTTGGGTCTTTCATAGTACTAACCAATATGGTAAAATTATGCCCACCATTGGCTTCTGAAGCAACTAAAAAGGGAGGGGCGTGGGGGAAGCCGGAGGACTTGCCAGCCAAACTTCAATCACAAAGTAGCCTCTTGTAAACCTTGACACATACTCTGACCTTACATTTACTGCCATTCCTATCTAACGTGAGCTATGAAAAACTAGTAACTCAAGACGTCTAAATTATGAAGATCACCTATTTACCTTCTTACAGAATGAAAGGTCTAGGCATGGGGCTTTTTCAACAAACTCCAATACTCAGATGACAATATTCCTCAGTACACAGAACAGGTAGTTGACTGATACATTGCCTGTCCTCCCGGGTCCTTGGAAGTGACAATTTCCAGCAAACTCACCATTGACCATCTCCATAACCTCCTGATTCAGAAGGCTTAAACTAGAAGCCAGAAAAATCAGGGATACTTTGTCTTCTGGTCATGCATATGCAGCTTCAAAGAGGAAGGCAGCATTTCACATGGCTTTCAACATGAGCCCAAGAAGTCCAACCATGTATATGACTTACACTATGCATACATAAAGGTTCCTGTTCTTCCATTGATGCCAGGTTGTCTTCCTGAAACACTTGACTTCGTATCTGACCAACAGCAATATCTCAAGCAAAGGGAAATTCAAGAAGAACAATGAAAGATGAAGTCTCTTCTCCCCTAAGATATTGGACTGTGCCATCCATGATTTTTACAAGCTTGTGGCTAATGTACAAGCCCAGTCCTTCCCTTGACATGCCAGGGCAGTGGTGGAACATCTCTCGAATTAGATCTTCAGGGACCCCTGGCGATGGATGAATGATCCTGCACCACATGATTTGTCAATATTCGGAGTTCAAATGGAACAATTTGGAAGAATCAATATAAAGAGACTTAAGTGGTCTGTTTCTGGTTTTTTTCCTGCTTCAAGACTCGAGCAACGCAAACACCAGAGAAACAAGCGATGCTTCGAAAGAGAAAAGAAAAGCGAAGGCAAAAAGGGGCAATGCTTGGAGGAATAACCCAGCTGTTGATTTCATTGGAAGGTCAATCTAAAGAAAAACATGAAATTCATATTAATGGCTGCCTAAACTAAACAGTATTAGTATTCATTTGGAAACACAGAATGTACGATGGTTGATACGACGACAACTAGCCTACTGTGGAACCCGCCATAACAGGAATTAAGGTAGTGAAACAGTATGCAACCTTCGCCTTGCCTGATCAAGCAAACAGACTTTTTCCAAAAGATACACAAGAACTTTTGGCATGTATGATAATTGAAAAGTACCTAAATTCAACATGAAGAAATTGCATCTTAGTTCCTAGATGCTCTCTCCGAGGATTTACCATGAGTTTGACCAAGGAACCTTCAAAGACAGGGGTGAAACGGACAGCAATTGACAGGAAATCTGAAAGGACTTGCTGGAGCCTCAAATTGTCTCCATATAAATAAGTAGAGTGCACTTCCGCAGGTGAATCACGTATGACCTGAACCTGGCTAGAGGACATCACTTGACTCATGACCGCATCAAGTGCTTCCCCAAGATTGAACTCTGCAGTGTTCATTTCCATATAGCTGCATGAAACAGCGAAGCCATATGGTCAGCTTCAATGATTCAATTCATTGAATGAAACACCAACAGAAACTGCAAAAATAAAATGATATGTCAAGTTTCAAACAATGTGACAACCAACTGAAAAGCCCCCTATGATTTCCCTTCCTCTTTTTCTCTGTTTTTCGTTTGGCTTTATTTTCTTTTCCCTTTCTCTCTGTGTGTGTGTGTGTGTGTGTGTCTTGGGCGGGGGGGTGTTGGGTGAAGAAATTGTAAATAACCATTGAAACTTCTTACCCTTCCTCAATACTGGGAAAGTCAATATCCCCAACAATCTTTGTTAACTGATCTTCACATAACGATCTTGTCATCAAAGCCTGCTTTTGCTCTCTGCTTAAATCAGATGACTCCATTAACTTCCGAATAAATGCCAACCCCGCTATGGGATTCCTCATCTGTTGGCGAAAATAGGACAATTTATTTTGGGTATTATCTGCGGCCATTTCTGAAAGCCTCTGCATCTGTATGGCATATTGAAGCTCTGGACTAGGAACATGCAGGAAACACAGAACCCCAGTGAGTCTACCCTCAGCATTAGTCCGCCGAGTAGCAGAAAGCAGAGCATCAATAAATCTACGGTGCTCATCAAAGAAGCCAAAGAGCATTTTATCGGCATCCTCGCCTGCAAGAATCTTATTAACCAAAATCCGGAGCTTGGTTAACACATCATGATCTTTAACCCGGCAACCGTTACTTTCTACTGTAAAAATCTCTCCGAGAAGCAACCGACCAATGGCTGCTTCTCTGCTCAAACCAGACAGTTTTTCCATTGCATCATTCCACTCCAAGCAGAGACCCTGCTCATCAATCATGAATATTGGAGGAATAAGGTCAGAAGGGTTCCTCATAATTCCAGCATAATCACCCTGTAATTGAGCATATTTATTCGTGATCAATTTCTGAGAACTAATATCTTGCCCGATAAAGCAAATACCCGTAACAGTCTCATTTGTATCCCGATTGCAACAGGCATTAACTACAATAACAACAGGATCTTTATTTTCCTGAGATCGAAATGTTTTTAACCTTAGTTCAATATCTTTCTCTTCCACACCTGCCCATAAGACATTTCATCAAATAGAAGAAGATAAGAGTGAAAAAAGAGCTTAAAAAAAACAATAGGGATATGATGTTGAAATTGCACAAGATCTAGCAACAGCAACAAATGCTTAGAAAAAACAAAAAATCACCTCAGTCCCCCCAACAGCAGGGTTTTCTTCTCCTCTTTTTTGTATTCCATTTTGGATTTTTTGGTCAGGGTTGGGGTTGAGATAGGAGGGGAGTAAGATTTTGATACATTGAGCCTTTCCTCTATAATTGAATTGTAGAAGGGCTACATTCATTAGCCTCTAGATTCATAAGGTGAACACAACCTACTGCTCCACTATTAAGAAGGGGGCAGACAATACACTGAGATGCTTTGGCTTTCATCCGAAACAACCTAGGGCCAGAAAAATGCTATTACACAAGCAGAAGAAGCAATAAGAAGACAAATTCATCAATCATATATAAAATGTTAAAGAAATAGATAATTTTGGTAAGCCACTATTTGACATTATCAACTGCACAGATACCATTTTCCTGCCTCCCTCTCACTCTATATGTATGTGTGAGAGAGAAAAAAAGTTTAACATCACCACACTAATACTATTTTTCTTTACAAGATCACAGCAAAACAAAGGCATCAGCATCGGCTAACAAAACAAAGTATCTACAGAAAATAGAATTAGGGAGCCATTTGCAAAACTCCTCAGAGTTCAGACAAAAAGAAAGACATAAGGGAGCATCTAGGTATCTATTTCAGCAAACGTTGAATCAGTGGATACTGAAGACTACAGTAAGATCAAGGATATGCAACCTAGAGATCAGAGGTTGCTGCAGCATCAGAAATGCAAAAAACTAACCAGCCAGCACAATGGAATGCTGAAATTACCTTGTAGAGCCAACACGAGCATTTTTTTTGCTATATCAGCAGATTCATCAGCAACCACATCAAGTAAGGATAAGCCAATTGCTCGCTCTATGGGTAAACCAGTTAATTCAGCCACTTTGACATTCCATCCATTTATAATGCCAGATGCATCAACGCTGAAAATGGGGACAACAGCGGTCTCAATGAGACGAACCATTTCATTAGTGAAAGTTTGAAGCTCAACTGCTGATTGTGGGGAGCCATCATCCCGAGGCATGTTCACTATCATTTTCAAATTATCATCTGCTTCAGCAGTGTCTTGTGAGGAACCTCTTAATATTAGCTGTAATGAGTGGATGGCATCCATTTCCATGTCTTCCCAAGGCTGACTCCTCCACTTGACCACCTCTAGGAAAGCCTTAAATGATGATCTTGGATGCATTTTTCTTCCGTCGTCACTGTCTACAGGGTCATGTTTTGCGCCACCCCATTTTAGTTCTTTAGCGGTGTGGGACCTAAACCAGAATAGGACGTCTTTAGAACTTATTCTAACTGCAGCCATGCCACAAACTGCATCTCCAAGTTCAGAAGCACCAGGATAGCCTGCTTCCATGAGGCTGTCAGTACTTAACCCTTTGGTACTACCATGATATTCAAGAAGCCATTGTGTGATATTCTGAATCTGCTCTTCAGTTGGAGTAATACCCAGCAGCCACACTTGGCCCTTGTAGCAGAGAGCCGCTCCATCACACTTAACCAGATCCATCACATTCGGTGATTGGGTAACAATTGCTACTGGGGAATCTCTCAAAAGCATGTCACATAGCACAGTTTGAATCCTTAAAATATGGCTTTCCCTTATTTGAGCAGCCAATTCGACTTCCTTGTTGATCTGTATACCAAACACCTGAACTAATAACTCACATGCATATCGTAGAGGGAATGGAATGAACCTAGAGCTTGTGTGATGACAAACAACCAAACCCCACAATCTTTTTCCTGTTGATGGATCACTCTTAACCTCATCCTCATCCTCGTTGATCGTCACAGCCATCACAAGAGAAGCAATTGAACCCATGTTTGCCATATACAGTGCATGGCATCCATGGGGTGCTCTCAAAATTGATCCTCCAAGACTCAAAGGTTGAGCCCATTTCTTACCTTGAATCACCTTAATTGGAGTAGCCAAACAGTCACATATCATCCTCACCCTGTTCTTCAAGAAAAGAAATCTTGAAGCTTGAGGTATATCAGTTGCCGGATAATGTAAACCAAGGTAAGGCTCCATGTCAGGCCTACGATATTCAGAAATCACTTCACCATGCTCATCTTCATGGAATTTATAAACCATGACCCTATCATAACCTGTCAATTCACTCACTTCTTTAACTAAAACATCACAGAGAAGTGCCATGTTACGACTTGGTAAAGACTGTAATCTTGATATAGCCTTGGCTGCAAGTTTATACGATTTGAAAGCCCCAGCAGCAGCCGCAGGTACATCAGTTTGATTCACTGGCTCCATATCTATGACCAATCCCACATCAATTCTATGTAGTATAGCATAAAAAGACTTACCAGAGTTTCGACAATGAACAAGAACTGGATTGAGGAGATTATACTCTGCAGAATTTATAGCTTTTTCAAGCGCAGATGCGCTTGATGACGTAAAGAGAGTTCTTACATCAGTTCCAAATGTTAGAGCTTCCTGTTGCTCAATGTTTGGAACAGCGAGCGGAGCCAAGTCCAACATTTCAGGGACATTTTCACTAAAAGCAAGGACAGTAAAATTCTGCTCATCAATGGCAATCAAACAACCAAAAGATTGGATTAAGCTTCCCCTTTGGATCTTTTGGAGATAAGATGACACAGTTGAAGAAGGCATATTGCTCACGGAAGCTGACAAGTTCAGATCAACAGAGGAAGCATAATCAAAAAGCTGCTTGGATTCATCAAAATCCGAGGCGAGCTGAGCATCAATGACGGTTTGAGCAATGACCCGAGCATCATGTCTTGATCGAACAGAACTGCTCCTTGAAGTCGTCTTGTTCGTCGACTTTGAAGACATCTTCTCAAGCAAATTCTCTCCCTTCTATCTTCAGCCCTCTTACACTCAAAATTCCTTTCTGCCCTGTTCAGCTAATCCAACCTACACAAGCATACAGCTGGCTCCTTACTGCCAATAAATTGAATCTCAAAAGCACAGAAAAAATACTCTGCTAAAGAACCAAAATGCACCTACAAAGGAAAACCCATATCAGAAAAGCCTTTTCCTTGTCAAGAGAATCAATCATGCATAAACGCTCTTAGCCAATTCAATTCAGCCTCTCTACCCTTTCCTTGAACTACAACGTTCTAGTAAGCATAATTCGAAATCATCCAGAACCCCTTTAAGCACGAACTGAACAGTGGAGAAATAAGTGAAGCCAAGCTTCAGCAGGAAATAAGCGCAAAATGCTGAGTTGTCCGTTAAACCGATAATGAAGCAAGAGAGAGAAGATGGCAGAATCCGTAGAATTGGAATCTGGGCAACGCCAAAAAAGAGAATTTTATCAGAACAAAAGGGTCCAGCGATGACAGTGAGACAAAACACATCTAATATAGGGAATCCGACAACGAAATACGGCAACTGCGTATGACAAGACTGCTGGGCAAAACACTTTCACAATCGGTATCAACATGTAAATGCGCTCACCTGAACAATAAACCCTAAAGAAGGAAGCTTACTGCTTACAGCAAGAACTGCCCATCATCAGCCCATGTTCTCTGTTGTATCGCCAACTGGGAAGAGATGGGAAGGACGTCGTCGATATCAATCGCATTTCATACCGCTCAGACAGCCTTTACGCAGCGCAAGAGACGCGGTAAAAATCACGTGGAGGATTTCCACTCCACCAGTTTTCTTTGCAGCGATGGGTGTAGTAATGAATCGACCTGAAATCTGAATTTAATAAATCAACGTGTACTTGAAAGTAGTAATGAATTGAACCAATGAAACGAGCCTGAAATGCGATTCAATGAATCATCCTGTACAAATCGACCCAATAAAATTAACCTCAAATATGAATTTAATGAAATGATTGCATTTATACCAGAACGATTGGTCGAGCTGAGCCCTATGGATTTTTATACAAATATTTAAGTGTCTGGGGCTTAATTGAACCGAACCCAAACAAACATTGCTCCGTACGAGTCATGTTTAAAATCACCTTGCCCAATTCGAACCAATTTGGGAAGACCCACCTAAAGTGGACCAATTATGAACTACCTAATCTCGAACTGATCTGTATTCAACCAATCAAATTCTCAACTCAAGTCGCTTTTCACACCCGGCAAGTGGGTCATTTGGTTCGAGTACAAATTAGGTTATGTTTGTACGTGGTCACATTTTGAGTTGATTGCATTTCGATGAGGCATGGATTTAGGATGTATGATTTTCGACTTGGTTCGGCTTTGCGTCAACCGATATTTGATCCAGTAAACCTGTCTAGGTAAAAGAAGCAACTATGACAGAAATGTCGGATGAGGATTTGTTCTGTACGCTTTTGTTTGGGTCATTTTAGGTTTCACGTACATTTTAGAGTGAGTCTACTTCTAATGACGGGTTGGCTATGGATGCAATCACACAGATCGTTTCGTTTTGGTTGAGTCTCATATCATTGTTGTTGGTTGTGCTCACGTTCACCCATGCATAATGCGAATACGTGTAGATTCATAGCCTATATATCCAACCTAGACACTAATCTAACTTTTTTAATATAGTGTTGTAATGCCCCATTTGGCATAAACGTGAGGGTTACATACTTACATCCCTAGGCCACCAGGAACAAGCCCCTAGTGGTATCTAAAGGGTATCTTTATCTAATGAACGTTGTATAGTTCAATTATAACCTAACCATCATAATTTAGACCTTTGGCCAATTAGGTATGACAGATTATGCTCACTATGTAGCATACACAATGGATGTACTGCAAAACCGAGCCCACAAGCTAGCAGCCTAGAGATATGGGGTGGACATTGCCACTTTCCAACCCAAGACAGAAAGCATCCTTAATATAATAGGAGGTAAATGCCTAATCAGAGTGCTTACAAGAGTTCATTTGGCATGTTTAGTTACACACCCTGCTTAGTTTAACTACTACAAGTGCAATCCTATCCAGCCCGATTGAACAAGTATTTAAACGTTACATAAGGCTGACTTGATTGCAATTTAGACTAAATCAACATTGAGTTGGCTTGATTTCTACCCAATCATATTTCTAATTGACTTGAGAATTGAGATTGACCTAGTTCTTGAATTGATCTCATTCAATCAAAGTTGATCTACCCCGTAAAGCATGGAACCTAAAGTGTCTAGTTGACTTTTTAGTACCTTGATCAAGGTGACATTAATTTTTTCAGGCATCACTTTTTTTACTTAATTTTTTAGTACCTTGACAACTTACTCTTTGATTTTAGTACTACCTTCCGAACTACTGCTTTGATGTTTTAGTACCTCCCGAATTGTTTTTTTGACCAAAATTTTTTGAAAATTATTGAAAGACCCCAAAATTGGATAAAAGATACAAATAAGCTATTTTAGGGGTTTTCAAGAAATATTCCTTTTGAAAATGATTTAAATTTTTTATAATATCTTTACTGGTACTAGTTATTACATTTTACAATTTATATCATGAATGTGATATTCTCTAGGCACAGCATACTTAGCAACATAATAAAGCTTAATTAGAGAGTTTTGACCGCCACCTAAATTTAGTGGGCGCTAGACCCTAACTTTTCTCTCACTTCTAGTTTACGAAAATTGCTAATTTCAGCCACATCTCCCTTAGATCAAGCACAATATAGACCTATTTCACTTCCTACCTCAGGCCGTAGTTACTAATCAAGTTTTTATAGTTTAAAGAATGGTGAGACTTTAATGAAAAAATTATAATATTTAAGACATAAGACTCGATTGAATAAAGTTCCCTACTGGGAAACTTCTTTTCTTGAAAACTTAAAAGTAGAAATATTATGATGGAAAGATTAAAGAGTGACTTAAACAACTAAGATGATTAGACATGCTTGCTCATATAGATATAGAGGCTTCCCACGTATCTTTTGCTCGGGTATGCTCAAATTACTGTATCCCTTCACAACACTTAACTTCTCCTTTTATAGAGGATATGCATTACACAGGATGCCCGAATAACTATAGTACACATAGTATTAAAAGATACTTTCACTTGGCTACAATAGACTGTATTATTTTACTGACTTGATACTTGATAAGATAACATATAATGGTGCAACAACTTTTCAGAGTATTTAATACTGATAAGAGTAGTAATTCATATTAAGATTCTATATGTTTTCATCTTCAATGGTGTCCTCAACTCCATCATTATCCAGATAATAATAAAATCTTCATCAAGTTCAAGATACTCTGGATCCCATTTCTTAAATAATTCATGTAGATATCTTTTTTCTTTTTCTGATAGAAATTTTCCAACTCCAATTTCAAAAGGATAATCGAAGACATCTTCTAAAGTAGCTTTTTCTACCTTCATATATTTGTTGAACTTATTAAGATAACGAAAGTAGTATTCCCATAATATATCAATATTTTTCCTCATTCAATCAATGCCCACATTTCGTGATAAATGTTGTAAAATTTAATGGCTCTTATTAAAGCAGGATCACTAATTACTTCTTGTCATTCTAAAAAGCCTTCTGGTCGTCGATAATTGAGATCTTCTAGATCAATTAATTGAACAAGATAATAAGCTACTTTGTCCTTTCCATTTTCATACACAATCAGTGCATTATATACCTCGACATGCAAACTTTTATTGTGTGAAAATTGTGTCAGGCCATTGGAGGATGTAAGCATTCAATGGATCCTTTTAAATATACACTTTTGAAACTTAGTTACTCTTGAAAAGAATGGATACTTCAGATCTAGGATTTGTATGAGATAAGCTACCATTTTATATTCCCAAGCTTTCATGATAGGATCATCTAAAGGGATGAAATCTATTGGGGATCTAATACCACCAACTCCAGATCTATCAAGAAAGAAAATCATATTAGTCCATGACTCCTAAATATCATAGGAATAATTATGATAGTAATCGATGCAGGCTACATACTAGTCGTTGAACCATTTTTCTTAAATATAGGAACTTATTTTTTTCTTGAACATCATAAGGGCACCTTAAGTAATTTATTTATAATTCTAAAAGGTTGAATATTTATACAATTAGATAGGTAGAAGACAACAAATCAAAGTATGATCTATTCTTTGCATGAAATTTCGAAATATCCATAAGGACTCTATTACAAGGAGAAGTCTGTTCTAGCTGTACAACAAATCAAGGTGTGATCTATTCTTTCTATACCATTTCAAAATTTCCATAAGGACTCTACTAGGCGGAGAAGTCCATTCTAGCAGTAATAGCATTTCATTTTGGATTTTCTCTTTTTCCGGCAGGAGTTCTACTTTGATGATTACCATTGGTAAGTTCACGAGTTAAACTATCTACCAAAGAATTCCTTGATCCCTGTACATGTTCAATAAAGAAAGAAATTGGTTAAGTCATAATTGCCAATATAGAAGTCACCCTTGCACTTACATATTTGACAAATTCTTTTTTACAAAACCAAGTATTCATTTGTAATAAGTTATAATGAGAAAAGGTTTTGGGGTTAAAAAGATTAAAAACTTTTCAATTCTCCTAATGATTGTAAGAATTTTTTTTTTTTTAATTAGAGGATAGTTGCATTCTACTTTGTTAAAACTTCCACAACAATATTTGTAGAGTTTTTCTTCTTTTTTGATTTTGAGTACTGCACTCCAGTGGCCATTGTTGGTATCTGTATCAAGAATTAAATCATCTCTTTCATTTGGTAAATTAAAAACATGAAGATTTTTACATATCATTTTGAAGTTTTGAATAACCTTTGAATCAGTAGGAGTCCATGTCCAACTTACTTCTTTTTTGAGTTTTTTCTGCTGTAATGGTTTTCTCATTGAGCTAAATCTTTAATGAAATCTGAAGCATAGATAAGATATCTAAGAAACTTTTCTAAATGCTTCTTATCTTCAATCTTCTCAAGAAAATTTTTTCTTTTTCTAGAATATGCTTTTGTAGAATGATTTATCGAGCTTTTATTTTTAGACCTAAAAACGTGATTTTTTTAAGCATAAATGCACTTGTTCTTATCAAGAATAATATCATGACCAATGCATCTTTAGAAGGAAGCTAGAACATCGCCTTTATACTGTTTTATGGTCCTAGAAAAGACAAGAATATCATCACTGTAAACTAGATAATATTAATTAAGATCTTTGAAGATATTATCCATTCTTCTTTGGAATATTTGAGGTAAGACGAAATGGCATTATGATTTACTTATAATGTCCTTAAGGGGAACTAAAAGCTGTCAAAGGAATGCTTCCTTCATCTAATTTTATTTGCCAATATCTGCTTTTGCAATCCATTTTCAAGACCCAAGCTCCTTAAATTCAATGAAAAGAATTATTTTTATAGGAATATGATAACCATCAAAGACAGTATTATAATTAAACTTTTTATAATTGATTACCATTCTGACATTTTCTCTATTTTGATCAGCATAATTTCTTACCATGAAAGTAGGCTTGGTGAGAGGACTCTTACTATTCCTCATTAACCCTTTTTTGCCAAATGCTCTTTAATATGCTTAAAAAATTCTTGGATATCCTAGTGTATATACACTCTTTGTTTAAGTTGAATAACAGTGTTAAGATTTAACAAAGTGATATTTGCAAATATCTTATCTTTGTCCCAAAATTTAAGAGGATAATCAGAGTCGAGTTCTTTCTATAATTCTTCTTATTGTTCATCAATATGTGCTTTAATAGATAATTCAAGCAGTGAAATTGCTAGTGCGATCTCACATTGTGCAGATATTATCTTCTCACCATACTGGATGCCTATAAGCTCAATCTTCTTATGAGTGTATGCTTTATTTCATTTATCAATAGGCACTGAATGACATTTATTGTGAAAATAATTTGGTTTATGGTTTGTGTGCAAGGATAATATAAGCTTTAAAAATCATGTCCAATAATCATATCATGGGAAGGTTGGTTAATTGCCCATAGGGCTAGTATAATACATTGCACTCCTGCCATTTCAATGAATAACCCCTCTTTGACTTCATTTTGGCTCATTAGGCTATTATCAACTATTCTTCTTTGTAAACAATTTTTGGCTTTTTTCCACATAAGTTCTAAAAATAAAGATCTATCTCTAAAACAGACAAAATAGACACTATTGATGTAAGCACATATCCCTCCAAACATATATTTATTGGGGTATAAATACTATTAGAATATAGTATTAGTAGCTTCATAACATATCTCTATAGTCATATTTTTAACTAACTTATCCTCATAAATTGACTCACTAATGGTCCTTGTTTTGTACCTCAATGACTTTTTGTATCCAAACTTATACTTCGATCTGCGTTGTATCTTGCAGGTTCAAAATTCATTCGACTCATTTCACTAGTCAAATTAATTGTATCATCTTCTTTAACCTCATTTGAAGATCCGTCTCCTCATTCTTAATAATTGGGTTTGATGGTGGCAATTTTTTCATTATCATTAATTTTTATTACATTTTTCTTATTGATTATTAGCAAAGCCAGGCATCCCACTCATATCAATTTTTATGCCATGCGGATTGAATTTCATCATTTGAATTTTTTGGCTTTGGAGTAGGACTTCCAAAATTCTTTGTCTTTATCACAGTTACCTCAATCTTTGGATCTATAGTATTATTAAATTTGTAGATTATTTTCCAAAATATCCTCAGTGGGTAACCTCCTCTTTTCATATATATTCCAACTATTTTTATCTTGAGGGATAGGAAGTTTTTCACAAATTCATCTTTTAGACTCACATAATATCTTGATCGCCAATTGAATGACACATTACACAAATTGGCCTTGATTTCTGTGATAGTTGTATTATTAAATTTGATATGACTAATATCACAAAGCAAAGCATAAAGATCAATGTCTTTGCTATAATACTGTAACAAAGTAATTTGAACTTGAGCACTTCCAATATGGATATATCTATACTTTCTATCTTTGTTATCTTTAAGGACGTTTTCCCCATTAATAAGATTAACTTCTCCCACATCATATTCGTCGTCTTTTATTTATAGATCTCATTCAATCATGTCAAATACGTATTTACTATTTAATTGAAACATATATTTTTCGTAGACCATGTCTTTCTGAACTATAGGAAGGAACCAATCTCCTTTGACATCTTTATTATTGTTATCTACAATAGATTCTTCTCCTTGAAGATCACCATGACTAAGTGAGCTATTTTCCATCATATAACTAGTTTCTTCATAATCGCTTTCTTCATGTTCATCCTCTATACTATCTCTACAATTCCTTCATTGTTTTTCAGGGCAAGGTCTAGTGCTTCTTCTCTACTAAGCTCAAAATAGTCTAAACTACTCAATGTTTCAATAAACTTGTTATTCTTCCTATTTGAACATTTGTTTGTATAAGACCGTATTTCTCTGCATGCCCAACACGTATATTTGTTTTTACCTTCTGGAGAAGAAGTAGCTTTTCTAAAAAATCTACACCTTTTGGGACTTGACTTGTTATAATATTCTCATTTGTATTTCTTTTCCGTTTACTTGTTAAAACTCTTTTTCTTATAAAATTTTCTTCTTCTTTTCTTCTCATGTTCATTCCCCATTCTTGAGGAGTATCCTAACAGGTTAGAAATTGTTTCTTCATTTTTTTTTTTTGTTTTGTTTGTGGAGATCAAGACATTGATCACTAATCATTTCATAAATAAGAGATTCTTACACCAAGGTTATCAATGAAATCCACTTTGTAAAGCCATGTAATGTATTTTTTATTGGTCATAGAATTTATTGAATTAGGTAATTTGTCATAAAGCATACCAAAATTGGTGTCATTATACCCAATTTTATAATAATATTGATTAAATTCAGCAATATAATTTTCTAGATATCTTATGCCCCAAAGCTCTATATTATTAATCTTTCATTGCCACTCTCTAGCCTTTTCTTTGGAATCAAGTTTACCTTCAATAAATACAGTTTTAATTTCCTTATGTAATTTTTTTGAATATAATAGCAGGTGTTTCTATCATTTTTAATATATTTTTACCTTCCCCATCTAATGAGCTATACTAGTCAGCTATGGTGTCAGAAAAACTATGCTTGACATAATTTAAGAAATTATTGGCAGTCTATGTGATATTCAAATTCCATACATTATTCATAGCCCTTTTCCAGTGTTCTAACATTTCTTCTCTATTATGAGTCTCATCTACTTTTTGGATAGAACCTGTTTAGCTAATTTGAGTAAGATTAATTTTGTCAAAGGATTTGGTCTTCCGTGGAATGAACCTAATGGAAAAATTGATTGTGTATCTTGCTAGAATATATCTAGATCTCATAAAATGGATATTTTTTCTACACGATTCATCAAATTCTTCAGATTTCAAAATAACATTGTTGAGTTTTTCTCTAATCTCATTGATTTCACTGTCAGATACCAACTTTTCATATTTTTTAATCCAATTTTCTCTTAATTTCTTCTAAAGGAACAACATCAAGATCCTCTAGTTTAACTAAGTTCATCTGTTGAAATATGTACTCTTCTAACTGGATATTATCTTTCTCTTCATTATCAAATGGGACTTCTTACTTATCTACTATTGCGCCCATGATTTTGTTTAACTCTTATGAATTTTGTTCGTTATCAAATATATTTTGTAATTTCTCGAGATTATACTGTTTATATTCCATCCTTTTTTCTTTCTCTGCTTTTTTCAATCATTTTTTAGTTGATTTTTCTTGCGCTTTTTTTCAATTTTAATATCTTACAAAGGAAATAGACTTTTAATTTTAGGTTTTGAAAACAATATTTGTGCATAAATAGAGTACTAATACTTAAATTAAATTTTTTACTATGTCTAATTGCATTGATTAAAGAAAGATGGATTACACATAATTGCTTGTTTATTTTTGCAACTTCAATCTTAATTTTTACTAATTATACCTTTAATTGTAAAACTATATCAATTATATGGTTTTATTTCGGTGGTACTAAGGTTGTTCTCTCTAGTAAGTGCACAATATGTCAATAATTAGGAGCAAGGCAAGTAAATGACGATTCAAGCTTTAAATGCAACTAATTAACTTAATTAACAAGAAATTAACTTAATTATCTTAACTATTTTTCATTTTTGCTCACGTGGCTTTCTACCATTTAAAAGAGGATTTCAAGTCATACTTATGAGAAAAATTTTTGTTGTCTTGTATACTAGGCACTGATGTGATATGAGCGACTGTCAAGATTTTTAGTAATTTTATCGCACTTAGTCTTTCTTGTTGTTTATCTACTTCTTTACTATCTAATGTTCCATGTGATTATTTATTGCCTCCCTTTTTCAAATGCTTTTCTTAAATTTCTTCTCAAAAAATTGTTCTCTAAAATTTTTTGGGAGGGTCCCTTAGATGGGTCTCTTTGCTCGCATGAGTCTTTATAGGATAATGCAGCCTACATTTAGATCTACTCTAAACTTGCAAAAGCGTGGACTCATATTGATAGTTATTATTATTGTTGCTATTATAAAACAAGGCGATCAATTGATTTTGCTTTTCAAGCTAACTCGTGCCTCTAGATGAAAGTATCGTGAGCTCGACGCCATATCCAATGCCATTGCTTTTTTGGTGGTTGCCTAAATCAGACTCGTTCAATGAGTTCACCAATGTATTATTACTTTTTGGAAAGCATAAAAAACTATTTTTTAACTATTTAATGAAAATACATTTTTTAGAAAACATATCCTTGTATCCCAAGTGGGGATCTTCTGGATTCAAATGGTGTGAATCACATATCGAATTCAAGGGACAGTGTACGATTTGGTGGTTAGGATAAATGACCATCAAATTACTCAAATATCCTCTACTAAGGGCAATGGGATTAACCAAAAAAACTTCAAATTCCACATAATTATCATATTCATGCCCATTATTATGTTATTTACAAGACATTCAAAGGATGAATTTTATATGATCACTTAGGCATGCTCATCTTATTCTTCACAAAATATAAAAGTAAATTAAAAAAGGGGAATAAATGCCTGAAGAAGAATTTGTGACCACTTATTGTTTATTATTCAATATTACAAATTAATATTCATAACATAAAACAATTCATGATAGATCCGAACAAGATCATGATTAGTAGACTAAGGGCAAGCAATAGAAACATAAACAAAAATAAAGATATGAAAATGAATCAGTCTGTTTTGTTATTTTATTCTTTAGGAGACACCTTAATCTAATTTGGCCAAATAGAAGTTCGCAGCTCCGTTGGGCTCCAAATCAAGTGCATTTAATGTTGTTGTAAGTTAATCCCAAGTATTTGTAGGGAAAAGGGACATAGGGTGAAATAAGCTAGTCTCAGTTATCAATAACATCCATTTTTATACAATTAGTGGTGAAATCGAAATCTTAGATTATCACTCCTTTAATTGACTCTCCTTTTATCATTACAATTTAGTTTGATTAAGTCTAATTATTCTAGTCATAGTTTTAACTCATTAGACAATCACTCTATATACCAATCAAGATGCTGAATGAATCATGTAGGTTTGATTTCAAGGCATATTTGTTAATTAGATGTTCGACTGATCATACAACCATAACACATTGATTTTATATAAGCCCTGATATGAATAGAGCTTAAGACTCAAGTTTAGTGCCTTGAACATTTTTCTGTTAAACCATTCAATACATTTACAAAATCAATGTAACTAAAAGCAGCATAAAAAATGCACAACTTGGTTGATTCAAATGTGAAAATCATGATTGCATACTTGATCATGTGTATGACATATTTGTTAATTTAACTAATGAAAATATGGTTCATATGCTTATTTATTATCATATTACTAGAACTATGAAATTCAAAAAGATGTTCTCATCCCTTGTTGTTTATTACATTGCATAAATATTTGACATATGTAAATATGGGTTTAATTAAATCAACGAAATTAGTTTTGTTGATTGATACCGTGTTAATGTAATTAGTGCACTTTGTTGAATTAAGCAAGATTATTTTTTATGTAATGGAAAGAATGGGATGTGCTTCATTTGGCTACTTAAAATGCATTTCTTATCAAAAGCTTGATTTAATCCAAAACAAAAAGCTACGACAAGTCAAAGTGCCAAAAGAGGAAATGGCTACTTTCGCAAGAGGAAATAAGTTTGTTTGCCTTTTCCAAAGACAATACCAATGGCTATGGGAATTTTAGACTCATAAATTATTTGATACAGCAAGGAACAAGCCAACTTGATGAGCGTTAACTAGAAGCTACAAACCATATCACAATATCTATACCTCAACTATAACAATCTTCCTAAAGATTAAAACCTAGAAACATAAGACTTAGTTGATGCATGAAGCCACATAACAACAAGGTGTCAAGTCCTAAACACTTAGTTATACTCCTAAAATTATACTGTAAACCAATTGTGACCATTATACCCATTGAATTCCTTGGAACATATGAAAGCTTGAGAATTTTTTTTGTAAGCAAGAGGATCGATAGAGTGTGTTGCCCTTCTGGAGCAGAGTCATAGGGGAAATAACTTTAGGTTAGTCTTAGAGGTTGTTCCTTGTAAGGTAAGTGAGTTAGAAGAACTAAGCTTGCAAGCAAGAGAATAAGTGAGGTGTTATTCTACCTAAGAAGGAGTCTTAGGTGAACTTGCCTCAAGCAGGACTTGAAAGCTATACTGTTAAGGTCCATGGGTGGGTACTTGAAGTTTCTTGAAGAGATTAATACAAATTAGTTCGACCCTAAGAAATGAGTCCTCAGGTTAGGACGTAGCCCTGGTGAGAGGGCTGAAGTTGTTAAGATATACAGTGTCTTTTACGTTCTGTGTTTCATTTTCAGCTCAAGTGCTTAATTTGCTTACGTACTATTATTGATTCTATTATTGTTGATTCTATTTGGTTTAAGTCCTTTAATGTGTGTCATCTTATTCTATTTTGAGATTAAATATTTACTAGTGAAGTTTGTTATGACTTTATTCACTTTCCTATAGGGTGAGTTCAACTTATCTTTTAAGCCAACAGTTGGTATTAGAGGTAAGTCTCCCCTATAGTGACTTAACCATTAGATAAGTAAAGATCAATGTCTCCCTTTGAATGACATACATTGATCAAGGTAGATTTGTCTTTAAACCTCCCTTATACAGCAGCATAAACTTTTCACATAGGAAAAGATTGATGTAGATTATCTTTTGAACCAAGACTGTGAATTTTGAATATTGTGTTAAAGGATCTAACTAACGTCATGGACGCTATTGGAAATAAATAATTAGTGATGACCACCTTGAAGGCAAAAGCAACGTTGGAGAGTCAAAGATAGACATCTATTGTACACCAATATGATCTATTTAAGATGCTATCGAATGAAGGTGCCAAAGATGTATACGTGGGGTTCATTGACATCATCAACAACCTAAAATCTCTTTGCAAAGTCTACTCAAATAAAAAGATGATGAGAAAGCTATTGAGAAGTCTCTAAAGGAAAATATGGGGAGCTAATGTCAATGCTATTGAAAACGCACAAAATTTGAAGACATTGACACTGGATGATCTCCTTTTTAAAAAAAAAAAAAAGTTTCTAACCTGTGGGATTCATCTCCTTAAAGAGCCTGAAGAGCCAGCTAATAAAGTTGTAGCATTGAAGACTTCTGTCAAGGACACTAGCCATTAACATGATGATTGCAAGAAAGAGGACCTTGAAGTGGCCATAGCAATGTGGCCAGAGGCTTCCACAAGATCTTTAAAAAGAAGAAACTTTAATTTCAAGAAGCTTCGAAAAGGGTGAACATAGAAAGGAAATAAGGTGATAAATCTTCTTCTCAGAGCCTTGTTAACTTTGTTATTGACTTTGGTTGTGGCCAACTAGAGAACGTAATAAAAAACTATCCTTTCATAAAAGAGAAAGGTGAAAAGAAAAAAATTCAAGGGCAAATCCACAGAGGCTATGATAGCAACCGAGAATGATAGTGACTGAAGTGACTCTAAAAATTCAGGAAGAGATGGCAAGCCTATGCTTTATTGTGAATGGTAAGGAAGCAAATGAAATGAGAGTTCAAGCAATATTGTAAATCAGTGCTCACATATCCTGAAGGCACGATTTAAAAGCAAGTAAAATTACTTTGCTCTAAAATGTCCAAAGCTGATATGATTGAGAGTACTATACATGTAGTAAGCACTAAACAAGAATTTCTATATGAGATAAAGTCCCTGAATGATGAAATCATTCTTTTAAAATATGAAAAATAAAGTTTGCTAGATGAAAATGCTCACCATTTTGAAAAACACAATGTTATGAAAAGCCAGCTTAAGGACTTTGAAAATAGATTGTATCTCTAAAGGAAGAGTCTTTGAGACAGAAATAAGATGAGTATATTTACAAAACCAATAATGAGTTCACTGATAAGTTTTATAAATCTAAAGACAAGAATAAAAGCCTGGTTACTTAGTGCACTAGTCTTCGAAACTCCCTTTTAAAGTTAATAAAGGGGCACGAAAATTGGGATAGATTGCTCCAATTTCAGCGTGTCTCCTTTGGTAGAGAAGGACTTGGATATGATGCCAACAACAAGAAGAAATCATATCAAGAATTCTTTACTAAAGTGACACCTTTTCTAAATTATCAGAGTAGTTCAAGAAAAACTGAAAAAAAAAAATGTTTTCAAAAGTACTATGACTAGTTGAGGATGAGGAAAGAAAGGCAAAGTAACTCTAACCAAAAATAGTGGTAGAGAAGCCATCCTAAGAATTGCACAGGTGATGATTAATATTGCACCCAGATTTCCAGTCATGGAACATACAAAAGTTTGATATTTGTTTTGTAGGTATGCTTCAAGTGAAACATAGAGCTAAGGCACCTTGATAGTGGATGCTTAAGGCACATGATTGGAGATGCTTATATGTTTAATGAATTGGGGGGAAAAAAAAACAACCAAGGCAAGGTAATATTTGGAGACAAAACAAATGGTAAGATCATAGGAGTTAGAAAAGTTCGTGGGGATTCCTCTCACTTAATTGAGAAGGTTTACCTTGTCGATGGTATCAAGTTCAATCTTCTTAGCATATCTCAATTATGTGATAAAGGGAACAAAGTTACGTCCAACTTTACCCAGTGTGATGTGTCCAACCTTAAAACCAAAAAGACTTCTAATGATGATGCATGTAGATACATTTAAATCATGTAGATTCAATGCATGTTGCATGTTTTAAAGGGTAAGAAATATATGTGCCATTGGTTTAGATCATGTATATTCAAAGTGTCATACATGTTTTATAGATAGCTTTGAAGGATGCTTGCTACCCAGACATAGTATTTCCAGGACTATGGGCCATGTCTAGAGACCTGGCCGAATTGGCACATCTCTTATGGTGAACCACGCCATCCTCCACCACCACCTCTTTTTTGATTGCTTTGTACTACTTCCATTCCCTTTTTTCTATTGTATGCCCACATTGAGGGCAATGTGTGATTCAAGAATGGGGGAGTCAGTCATTATATTTGACTTATGATGCCTATTGTAGTTTGGTGTGATTGTGCTTTATATATGTAGTTAGTGGTACTTTTGGGGGTTTTGATTTAAGTTTTAGTTTTGTTTAGAAGTACATTTAATTTTCTTTTCATTCTAGCTTCCATTTTAGTTTTTCTTTTATTAGTTTTCTTTGCATGTTAGAAAGCATTGTTACTATTATCATGCATAAAAAAAATACAAAAAACAAAAAAAGAATTTTAAAAAATCCTCCGATGATGATCTTTTTAGATTTGGTAGGCTTCTTTGGTTTAGTTTGATTCTTTGATTCGCCCAAATTAGACATAAAAATGTTTATGAATGAGTTTTCACAATGATCTCCATGTTTTGACCACATGTTGGATGCGAATTGATTTACCATAGGAGTCTTTACATGAATTTTGACATATGTTTACTAGTGAGCTAGTTTAGACCATGGTAGATGTCTCATGAGATTTTTAGCTTTTAGAGGATATTTATCAATTAAGTCTCATGTTTATTTCATATGTGACTCTCCCTTGACATCATTTCTCGGCTTTGATTCTCATTGAATATGACATTTCGCATATGCATTTAGGCAATATGATTGAGGCATTTCTTTTTTCTTTGATTTGCTCAACCCATGGCCAAATAGCCACCTTTGTTGTGTGATGTATCCCTTGCTAGCCCCTTTGAGCCTATGTCCGATTTTCTTGAATTGAACTTCCTATTATAGCCCATGGCCAAATACTTATCTTACCCTTAAGCCAAGACTACAGGAGCGTTTCATTCTTATGCATCATAGGGCACTAGTAATGTGGATTGTTATCTTTTAGTAAATTTTGGCTCTTTGGTGAAGGAATGTGGGGATTGATAAATCCCTTATTTCATTGTACAAAGTTTAGAGAAGCATTGAAATTTAAAGTTCATTATGGATTTCCCCTTGGCTTCCCTTTTTGGAAAAAAAAATGAAATTGAAAAAACAAAAAAAAGAAAGAAACAGAAAAAAAGGAAAAAAGAAAGAAAGAAAGTGTTAGCCTTGTTGGGATTGTAAGTTATTTGGGATTTTCAACTCTTTCTCTTTTCAATAGGGATTGTATTTTGTTGATAAATTGTAATGGTCTAAGAAGGATGTAGTATGATGTATTAGAATTGTTTAGCTCTTAGACTCTGGTTTTTAACTCCTCATTTCCAAATCATTTGTTCCCTTCTTACCTTTACCCATGGCCCCATTACAACCCTGTGAAAGTCGTCATGATTGTCTAGTGTGTTTGTAAATTAGTGATGGCGAATTTGAGAGTCTTCTTAAGCTCATAGTAGATTTGAGTCTAGGGAATATAAATTGAGAGCACCTTCATTATTATTAAACGCATGAGTAATGAGAACCACATAACTAAAGTGAGGTTCTACCGGCCTTACTAGCCTTACTGTTTTATACATTGAAATGACTGTATTTGACAATTTGGGAGATTGATTCAAGTTTGACATTGTGGTCTATCAAAAGGTTTTTGAAAATTTCATTGCCTAACCTGTTTGTCAATGATTTTTGTATCTTTTTGGGCTACCTTTGCATCAGCTTTGCCATTTGAATGTTACTTATATTTGTTCTAAGGTGGTTCTATGTATTTTTTTTATTTTTAACATTGCTTGAGGACAAGCAATAGTTTAATCATAGGGGAGTTTGATAAGTGCTAAATGTATACATCATTTTAGGGTTATTTTGCTTCATGTTTAGGAGAATTAGGTGTTTAATGTCATTATTTATACTCCTATTCTTAATTTCTACTTGGGTATGGTTATTTGATGTGATTTGCAGGATTTTAGGCCTTTTTACCTAGTATTTGGCCCTTAATACATGTATTTTGACCTCCCCCATGGACACCGATGTGATGCTACGCCCGTGAAGCAAGAAAAGAGCAGAAAACGGGTTCCAACCCAGACCATGGTCGGACCGTGGTGTTTGCCATGGACCATGGTGAATAGACAAACTATTGCCACTTCGTTTCCCTTCCGTTGTGTAGCTAAAAATGTCCGAGCTGTCCTATAAAAGGGCTTCGTTCAGGCAATAGCAGAGGGGACATGCATAGGAATATTGAGTAGCATAGTTTATTCTCTTTCTCAAATTTTAGTTCTCTTTAGTTTAGATTTTAGTTTGGTGGTTGTATTGGTGAGTAATCTTGAGTGTGAGTGTTTGATCTTAGGGAGGTTTGAAGCCCTTGGTTGAAGGCTATTCTCAGTCAAGCCCTTCCACTCAGATTTCGCAAAACATTAGTTAGTTGTTTAATCCTTAATCATGCGTGTGTAGTTTTATTTTTATCTAGGGATTTAGTGGTTTATGAAAGTGTTGTTGGATCACGTTTTAATCTACAGAATTTTACTTATTTTCAAGATTGGTTTAATATCGTTCTATCAAGCGATTATCATGTTGTGAGTAGAGTTTTGGCCAAAGTTTGCTTGGACACTTGAAACAATCGGGTAAAAAACTGAAAGGTGACATTTAATTATTGGAGTATTTGATAAAACCTGACATATCATCGTCTCCGAAGAGAGATTTGCATGTTAAAAGGACTAGAAAGTAATCAAAGATGTTTAACTTGGATTAAGACAAATTAGTTCGAAAGAACGACTTTTGCTTAGTTCAGGCAAAGTTTGATGGATTTTGAAAGAATATGCCAAATTTTTGGATAGATCGCAATTCCTCGAGATTAACTGATTAGAGAAAAAGCACATATTTGTCGTTTTGATCCAATCATTTTTCATAACTGCATAAATTCCTAGGCATATTGCCTTTATTGATTTAAAAATTAGTGGATTAGAAGTTGTTAAATCGAAGTCATTTGAATTAGAATTAGAATTTTACTTAGCATATTCTTATAGACAAGACTAGATAGATTATATTAGTCCATGAGGAATGATATCTTTTACCTATATCTTTTACCTATACTACGACTATCCGTGCGCTTGCGGCAGTGGTCACGGGTAGAGCACCAAGTAGAACACTTGGCATTTACTCCACTTTAGAGAAGCGCTGCTACCAGCTAGCTCATCCAAACCTTACTCATTCAGCCTACCGAGAACCAACACCTTCCCACCACTGTTTCTGAGAGGAATCAACTAAAGCATCATCAAATGAGACTCCTCTTTGCTGAGAGACCTCAATCCAAGCCTACTAGTGAATCGACACGATGTCGGTGTGCTGGGTGGATGCTTATGGAACACTCTACCCCCGAGGATGGAGAGCCACTATGCCCAGAATGGGGTAGTTAGTAGATGAAGAATACAACATCGAGTATGCCCCCATCGTGAGATTGGAAGAGTTATTAGCCCCTGACGCCGACCAATCTGAAAGTTTAGATTAATCCATGATTGATAACCTTTTTGAAAGTGACACCTCGGATGAGGAGTAGAGTGGAGTAGTATGAACTGAGGTTCACAGATGTTGTGTTGTATATAAATATACTAGATGTTTTTCAAGTTTTTTTCCGTTCAAGACTAAGCACTAGAATGATGAGAATTTCTAGTGACTCCTAAGTCACACAACCAATGTCTAAATGAAATAAATGCAATTAGTGCTTATCTAGTGTCATGCACTCACTAGTTTATTTATGCATATATGTGCACTTCCCTAAAAGTAAAAATGTTGTATGCATATATAACCTTGCATGGGTTAAGCTGAAACTTAACCTATGGCTATGCATAATATCCTTCGCTCACTTGTAAATAATTTCATTAACCAAGAAATCCTACCCCTATAAGTCTTGGTATCATTGCAGTGTTAACCCCTAGTTGAAAGTAGAACTAAGTAATCCCTTGTGTAAATATATGAACAGATGCCTCTACGATGTGAAATTCCATAACCTACTGCCATGGAGATGATATGCTAGTTTAATAAGTTTAAACCTCCTAAGTTCGAGGGTGGAACTGACGCCATGGTATATGAGGAATGGCTTAGAAGAATGAAAAATCTATTTAAAATCATGGAATGCCCTGAGAGGTTTAAGGTGCATCTGACCACCTACTAATACAAGAAAGAGGCTGAATTTTAGTAGGGAATGGTGAAACCTAGGGTAGGTGAACTAGCATTGACCTGGGATCAACCGAAGGCTTTGATGGATGCTCAATACTATCCTCGAGATGTGAGAAAGGCTAAGGAACAAGAGTTCCTATGCCTGAAGTAAGGGGAAATGAGTGTAATGGAATATGCAACGAAGTTCAATGAACTGTGCCGTTTCACACCAAACCAAGTGGCCACTGAAGAAATGAGGATGGACCACTTTGAACAAGGATTGAAAGGGGAAGTGAAGTAAATGATAGCAGGGAATGCCTATGCTACTTTTCAAGAAATGTATCAAAGGGCTATAAAAGTAGCCCGCATTATCAATGAAACCAAGACTGAAAATAGAGAAAATGGACAAGCAAAGAGAAAGTTCGGCCCTGGAGGATCCAGTTCGCAGGGAAACAGGAACTTCAAGAAGTTTAAACCTGGAACAGGAAAAAACAAGGGAAAACACCCCGCACAGTGTCAAAAGAAGAGAACATGTGATCAGTGTGGGCGTCAACACTTTGGCCCATGTAAAGGCATTACGGTTCAGTGCTTTGGATGTGGCGAAATGGGCCACAGGGTCGGCAACTGCCCAAAGGCCACATGGAACATCCGGGGTAATATTTAGAGATCAGGAGCAGGGAATAACCCAGCAGTACAACGAGGTCACCCTCCAGCTGGTGCCCCCTTGGGAAGCAATAAAAGCAACAAAAAGCCACAAGCAAGAGGTCGAGTACTTTGCTTGGAAGGAGAAAAGACTGGAGAACCTGCTAGCATAGTGCTAGGTATTCTTCTTGCTAACCATCTTTATGCTCGCATCTTATTTGACTCTAGTGCTACTTACTGTTTTGTGAACTTTGAATTTGCAAACGAACTCACCAGTAAGCCTAACGAGATGGATATATAACTTTATATGACCACTCCTTTAGGAACTATTTATCATACCGATCTTATCTTTAGAGATTGTGCTGTTAATGTAGAAGGGAAAACCTCCCTGCCGATTTAGTATAATTAGAAATGTAAGGATGGGATATTATTTTGGGGATGGATTGGTTAGCTAAGCATAAGGAGACTATAGATTGTGAAAAGAAGCTAATCACTTTCTCAACCCCTGAAGGAGAGAGGATAGAATTTAAAGGAAATGGTTGTTAGAAAACCATGCCAATCATATCTACCATGCAAGCCTTAAAAATGTTGAGGAAAGATGCCAAGGTCATCTATGCACAATTGAGGCGATAGAACAAAAAGTGGTAGACTTGAGTGAGATTCCCGTGGTGAGAAAGTTCCCAAATGTACTCCAAGAAGTGCCAGGATTATCACCTGATTGAGAAACTGAGTTTACAATAGACGTGGTGCTAGACACTGCCTGAATATCTAAGACTCCTTATTGTATGGCACCTGCTGAACTTGTTGAGTTGAGGACTCAACTTCAAGAACTACTAGACAAAGGGCTGATCCAACTTAGCGTCTCTCTATAGGGAGCCCAAGTAATTTTTGTGAAGAAGAAGGATGAGAGTTTAATATTATGAATTGATTACCGAGAGCTAAACAAGGTGACCATCAAAAACAAATATCCTCTCCCAAGAATTAATGATTTATTTGACTAACTAGCAGGCTCTACAGCATTCTCTAAGATTGATATGAGATTAGAGTATCATCAATTAGAAAATTAAGAATGAAGATGTACCCAAAACTACCTTTCGAACCCGATATGGGCATTATAAATTCTTGGTGCTACCATTTGGGGTAACTAATGCCCCAACAGTCTTCATAGGCTTAATAAACAGGGTGTTCAAACCTTTCCTCGATAAATTCCTGGTGGTGTTTATCGATGATATCTTAGTACATTCTGAAACCAAGGAGGAACATGCAGATCACCTACGAATAGTGTTGGAAACTCTTGAAGAACACAAGCTTTATGCTAAGCTAAAAAAATGCAAGTTTTGGCTTGAGAAGGTACACTTTTTGGGTCTTGTGGTGTCTCAAGAAGGCATTTTAGTGGATCCTGCAAAGGTAGTGGCAATTGTGAACTAGCCAAGACCCACAAATGTTTTTGAAGTGCGAAGCTTCCTAGGAATGTCTGGATCTTACAGAAGATTTGTTGAAGGATTTTCTAAGCTAGACATGCCTACCACCAAGCTACTTTAAAAAATCAATAAGTTTGAATGGACATAAGAGTGTGAAAACAACTTTCCAGAACTAAAGAAACGACAGGTATCTGCACCAGTGCTAGCAATACCTAAAGGCAATGAGGGATTTGTGGTCAATACCTAAAGGCAATGAGGGATTTGTGGTCTATAGTGATGCATCTAAGAAAGGATTGCGGTGCTTTCTAATGAAGAAAGGTAGAGTTATCACCTATGCCTCTTGCCAACCGAAGTCATATGAGGAAAACTACCCAGCAGATGACCTAGAATTGGCTACAGTTATATTTGCATTGAAGTTTGAAGACACTGCCTTTATAGAGTAAGGTGTGAGATATACACTCATCATAAGAGGATGAAATACATCTTTACTCAGAAAGAATTAAACAAGAGGCAGTGAAGATCGTTAGAGCTTCTAAAAGACTATGATTTGGAGATCAAATACTAAAGTAAACATAGTGGTTGATGCTTTGAGCAGAAAATCCATTAGTTCTATAGCCTGCTTACTTACTCAGGAGAAGATACTTCTAAGGGAACTGGACGCCCTCGAACTAGAAGTAGCGCTACCAGGGAATCAAAACTGCCCAGCAGCACTCCAATTTACCTCTTCACTAATAGAACAAATCAAGCAACGTCAAAAAGAAGACCCTGAGATTATGAAAATTAGGAAGGGAGAAGAGGAAGGAAGAATTAATGAATTTCAAATCAAAATTGAGGTGCTCTGGTACGAGAATGGATTGTGCATCACTAATGAACTAGACCTTAAGAAGAAATTGTTGAAAAGAAGCACATAATTCAACTCGTACTACCCATCCGGGGAGCACCAAAATGTACCATGATCTAAAGACCCATTTCTGGTGGATACAAATGAAAAGAGGCATCGTAGACTTTGTAGCTCACTGCCTCACATGTCAAAGAGTAAAGACTGAGCACCAAAAACCTAGGGGATTGCTTTAGCTCTTACCTATTCTAGGATGGAAGTGAGAGCACATTACCATGCATTTTGTCACTGGATTACCTAAACCTCCAAGCACCATGATAGTATCTAGGTGGCTGTTGACAGACTAACCAAGGCTGCACATTTCCTAGCTATGAAAATCACCTTCACCTCCAAGCAACTAGTAGACTTGTATACCAAGGAAATAATCAGATTGCATAGAATACCCCTCAGCATAGTGTCAGATCAATACACTAAGTTTATATCTAGGTTCTGACACGAATTCCAAAAAGCAATGGGAACTAAACTATGCATGAGGATAGCCTTCTACCCTTAGTCAGATGGGCAATCTGAAAGGACTATTCAAACTCTAGAAGATATGTTAAGAGCTTGTGCATTGGAGTACGCAGGGACCTGGGATTACAACATACCTCTGGTTGAGTTCGCGTACAATAATAGCTACCATGCAAGTATTGGCATGGCCCCTTTTGAAGCACTGTATAGTCGACGCTGTAGAACTCCTATTTGTCGGGAGAAAGTAGGAGAAAGAGAACCCTCTAAGGTGGAACTAATCAACCAAATGATCGAGGTGATTAAAACTATGCGTAAAAGGTTACAGGCTACCCAGAGTAGGCAAAAGAGTTACGTAGATATCAAGAGAGAGCCTTTAGAGTTTAATGTTGGGGGCCATGTATTCCTGAAGATCTCCTAACTCAAGCGAAGCATAAGGTTTGGCTAAAAAGTGAAACTGAACCCAAGATTGATTGGATCTTTTGAGACTCTACAAAGAGTAGGCCTGGTCGCATACCGATTAGCCCTACCACCTTCACTGCAAGGCATACATGACGTATTCCATTTATCCAGTCTTTGAAAGTATGTTTCGGATCCAGATCATGTCATCAAGTATGGTCCTTTTAGATTAAGGAGAACCTCACATATGTGTAAGGACCTATTCGAGTACTGGAAAGAATGGAGAAGAAGCTTAGGAATAGGAGTATCCCTTATGTTAAGGTGCTTTGGAAGCGTCACCAGATAGCTGAAGTGGCTTGGGAGTCGGAGAAAGAAATGCGAGAAAAATATCTAACATTATTTCATACCAGGTAAGCAATTTCGAGGATGAATTTTTTTAAGGGGGAAGCGTAATACTTGCATTCTTTCTTTTACCATTAAGCTTACTGTCTTACCTTATGAAGTTGTAAAATCGTATTTTATTAACTATAAAAGTAAAATTATTATTGATGTGTTTGTGTGAGCGATAATTTTTTGAAAAAGAATACTATTGTTGCTATTATTATTGTTATTATTAGTTTTAAAAATTCTTCGATGATTTTTAATAAGTTTTCATAAGAATATTATTGGGTACTAAATCGAGTAGAATCCTGAATACAATTAGATTGTCAACCTTAGAATTGGTTTTGTTAATTACTAAATCAAACCTCAAAATAATCAGGAACGATTGATCGATAAGAGATCGTATTATTGATATAGGTTTAGAATATGAGGTGCGAGATTAAACTAGCAGTGTTGATTGTTGGGCAAGCTTGAAACCCAAAAAAAAAAAAAGAAAAAAGGGGGAAGAGGGAAGAGGGGCAATTTTATCAAAACATCACTAGACTTAAATCTAGCTTCCCTTTTTCTTCCTCTGGCATGCGAAGCCCCAAGCCCCCACCTCTCTCTCTCTCTCTCTCTCTCTCTCTCTCTCTCTTCTTCTTCTTCTTCTTCTTCTTCTTCTTCTTCTTCTTCTTCTTCTTCTCTCCAAGCGGCCAAAGTGCCAAATCCCTCAATTTCTCCATAACCCAGCTTGCATTTCCCCTCATTCATCCTCCCCTAGAACCTAACAAACCGCTTATGTAAATTTTGGGCAAAATCAGAGAGAAACCACCACATTTGTTGTCAATTTAGGTTGTGATTCGAGGCACCGAATGCAGGCCGAAGCTTGGTTATGCATCTTTAGCTACTCAATTACCTCTATAAATTGGGAGTGAATTCGCAGCACCAAACGTCCACCTCAATCTTAAGTTAGTGACCTAAGTTTAGACAGTGTTGGGGTCTGATTCTTGAAGTCTGGGGCATGACTACAGCAAGAAGTCCAAATCCGGGTTTTCAAGCATCTAAAGTCGAACACAAAAGCCCTTGGTTGGGTCCTCTAGCTTGGAATCGAGGTGAGTTTTCTCTTCCTCCTAATTATTAGTAACTTCAAACGAATTTTAATGATTTTGAGTATTTTATGTTAAAATCTGAAGCTGTTATCCGTAATGGGAGAATTTGAAGTTGAAATCTAGTAAGAATGGAGTTGATACTAATTTAAGGTTCATGCATGTTGAAGTAATGCATAGTTCTTGCTAACCGGTCAATTTGGGGAATTATGGAACAAGCAAATTATGTTCTAAAGTTGTTGCTAAGTTAGTTTTAATATGTCTAAATTATGTTTTGATGGTTGCATATGAATGTTATGCCGATGGATATTGATATGGATTTAAGGTTCATGCATGTGAAGAAATGAGCAGGTTGCTAACCGGGCAGTTTGAGGAATTGTAGAGCAAACTGAATCATGCTTTAATGTTATTGCTACATCAGTTTGGATATGCTTAAATTCTATTTTTTGTGATTGATATGAATGCTACGCTTGTGGATATTGGTTTCGTGAATTAATTGATTGAATTGTTGTGATATTGAATCGAGGTTGGTAGTTGGATGTCCCGAGGTGAAACTAATGAGTGATTGGAGGTTTTTGTGGTCGGTGTTGTGTGAGGAGGGACCCCGTTTGATATTAATCGCAGTCGTGTAGATTACGAAGCATTTGCGATATTAGGTGGATTCTACTGAAACTGATCCTGTGAAGTGATATGAATGTACTATTTATGAACCTTTCTCCTCTTGAATTGTTTAAGTGAAGCTATGTGAATGGTTTGTGAACTTTAGAAATCTTTAAAAGGGGCATTAAAAGCATGTTTTCATAATTTCAAATGTTTTTAAATGTTCACCAGTTGCCTGTTCGATTGTCAAGGTATTTGTAGCCTAAAATGACCCTAAATTGTCGAATTACTCAATGAATGACTCAACTGCATAGTTGATAGGTCTAGGAAGTTAAAAAACAAACAATTAACAAGCTTGAAAATGTTTTAAGGCTTTAGTTTGTTTATATCCCTTTCTTTGTGTTTAAAAGGATTTAAGCGAACTATAAGGGGCAAGTGAAGGTGTTAATTACAAAACTTAGTTTGTATTATATGTTGGCTAATTACTTTAAGTTTCAAATTGTGAGTTAGTAGACTCACTATGATTTTAAGAGGTTTCTCATGTTGAAAATGAAAGAATCATAAACCATTAATAGGGTTATGGATTATTTTGCTAGATAAGCATGGTTTTAATTATGTAAGCAACTACTAAAGAGAAATGATTCATGACTCACTTGAAGGTGAAACTTACTGTGTATGACAGTCACCCCTTTTTAATAATCTATAATGGTTTAATATGATTTTAATGGCTAAGATAAGTGCTTGAGTAGACGAATGATTTGGGAATAGACCCGATTTATAGGAACCCTAATGCTTAGGGAGATAGACACAAAAAGGGGAACCCTAGAAGACTCTGATGAGAGCAATGGTCCAAAATATGTTATGCCCCGGGGATAATTTGATGAGTGACTGATGGCCTCACATAGGGTGAGTGACGGTCTTCCCTAACTAGAACATTATGAGGTCTTATGTCTGAATAAGAAGATATTTTCCTGACATACGATAAAACGATTTGAATTATTACCATTGTGGGTATTTCAGGAACTTTTAAAAAGTATATGAGCGTCGAAGAGGCTAATTTGGATTGTAAATGATTCTTTAAATACAAAATGTGTCACTATGTTTCCAAAATAAGTGTCTGAAAGCTTTTTACCCTGTCTTTGTGGTTTTTGCTTACTTGTGTGCCTAAATGCTTGGTTATTAAGGAAGTTTGGTTATTAAGGGTCCAGATACGAGCTTGGGTAGTTTAGTATGAAGTTTAGAGGTGATCATTTTTCTTGGAGACAATAATTGCCTAGTATGATAGTAATATATAAATGTTGTATGACTGCTACTTATCATTATAGCCTGTAAAGGGTTTTGGTTTTTAAGGAGTTAAGAAACACTCACTGAGCGTATAGTAGCTCATCCTTTTCCTTATTCTCTTTCCAAGTTCAAACTAAGGAGGTATAAAGGTTATTTTGAAGTTATTTTGATACCATCCTGGCAGCAGCTTTTTAGCTAGTTTTGTTGGATGGTTGCTGTGAAGTGTTTGATGCCTTACCATATATTGTTTAAACTCCTCATTGAATGTGTAAGCATGTGGTCAGCTCTGAACCTATGTATATAATGTTATAACTCTTGTTTTGATTAGTTTGACCATTAATGACCCGGGTGGGTGACCTGTGGCAGTGATTTAAGTCACCTTGCATTTTATTTTAACTTATTATCAGCTTATGGGTGCCCTTAGCTTAAGCTAAGACTATAAAATGTTGCAAAAATAGGGAAACTCTTGTGGTTTTATTCCAGAATGCCTAACTAAATGGTAATGCCCATACTCAACCTTAATAGTCTTAGGGATTCCTTCCAAGAAATCCTAGCAGTATGACACCTCCTCGGTATGGGGTTGTTACGTGGTCTAAGGATCCCTCCATGTACTTTTGCCTCTTTAGCCTAAAGCCTACGTAGTACATTAGTGGGTTTGCCCTGAAAGGAATCCTAGTCAACATATAGAAGTCTGTGTTGGTAATCAGCATATACCCTAGGGGAAAGTGAAAGATGTTAGTAGTATCACAAAACCTCTCAATCAAGCCCCTAAGGAGCTAATGATTAGTTGCTTTCTAGGCCCCGCAATCTTTGATCAAGGGGTTGAAGCTAACATGTGCCACCATCGTCTTAATATTGCTAAAGAGCCTCCTATGAAGATAGTCAATGTCTTGAAGGTTAACATACCCCTTCATAGACTCTTGGTTTTGCAAAATAAATTTAAAATCAAAATCGTCAGGCCAACTTCATATAAAATTCAGAAATTATCAAAAAAGCAGATACATTAACAAAAGAAACTTATCACATCCTACTACGGGATGGTAGAGATGTAGCGATGCTTGTCTTTTGAATACAACAGGTTCAACATCCTAGACCAACCATCAGGGGCCCAACCCTAACCTTGTAATCGTCCTTGAGTAGCTTTTTATCACCTCAACGACTGGAAAAGGGAGCCTGTATGCCAGCCTTGATCTACAAGCAACACATAAATTTCAGTTTAAAAGTCAAAAGGTGGAGATTAAACCTCCACAACAACCAAAAAACAGATGGCAAAATTTCGAGGCATTTTTGATAGAATTCGGCGGAAACAAAAACTAAAACCTATAAAAATGGCCAAGTAGCAAGAATTAGACCGAAGCTTCATTCTTAATAGTTATCTACATCCTAGACATAGTAAGCACACAAATCTGCCCATCAAACCCTCAAAAATGGAGGTTTGTAAAGCTTGTCATAGAACCATAAATTAAACCACTACATAATTTGTAAATAAGATTTATATATAGGAAAGTAGAAATCGATCCTACGAGAAAAGATTATGATAGTGAGCCAGTTTAAATCCAATTAAATTTACTGCTCTAGTATTTTACTTTTTCTTTAAATTGCTAAAACAACCCTAATTAAACAAGTAAAAATCTAGAAAATTACTTACTAATATCCCCTAAATATTCTAAGCCTAATTTTGGAAATAAGAATAGTAAATACCGAATCTAAATATTCTAGAAAAATAAAAACATAAATAATCATACGTTATTAAACTAAAAATTAAAACAGAAAATAGCAAGCAGAAAATTAATATCAAAAACCACAGAAAATAGTATCAATTAATCTTCTAGAAATTTATAAATTTATATCCCCATAATTATACATAATTAATTTTAGAACAATAAAGTAGAAAATAACTGTGGAAAATTAAAATAGAAAATAAAATTTAAGATTAGAAAAATAGTAACCTACACTTAAATCTGAAATTAGAAAACAATAAACTTACCCAAATTGTGAAATATAATTTTCTTGACTTAGTGAAACCCTAAAAACATAAAATCAAAACTAAAAATGTAATTTTTAGATTTATTAAAATAAAAACCTACACGTATTCAATTCATGAAATAATTCTGAAAAATTATAAAATAAATTCCAAAAATTCCAAAATTACATAGCAATAGATTTGGAACTATCTAAACCCTAAAATGGATTAAAACATGAAAAATAGAAAAGAAACTATTTTTAACCTAATTTCTAACAAACCGGTAAATAATGGCAAAATAGAATAGAAAATTAACCTGAAAATTAAGACACACTAAAAATCAAAATATAACCGATCTAAAACTATTAAGATACACCTAAAAGACTACCATTTTGAGGGGGGGTAAATGAAATTAATATTAAATTCCATAAATATAAGAACTAAAATTGACAAACAAAAGAAATTAACTAAAAAGCAAACAACTAATTATCAAAGATACCAAATTTATGAAAAACACTTACCATAACCTATATCCATCATGCAAATTAATATTTATCATCAACACACAAATTGATTTTTCCATGACTTAGAATGTAGAAGACATCCACCCACGGATCTTCCCGTTTTTCCTTATATAATAGTTTATTTAGGTCTGACCCTAATATAAACCCTACTAATTTTGATAACCCTAACACCAGCGTAAGAATTTAATCAAACTATAGCATTGTGCATTTGAAAAATATCACCTAACACCATGTAACAAATTTACCGACAAATTGATTTAATGAGGATCTATAACGATTTCCTAATTAAAAGAGATAGATTTGAGACATCCATGATCAATTAGGGTGATACTTATGCCTAAAAGACTATAGCTTTTGTGTACTTAAGTCTTTTAAACTATTATATAAATTCATACTAAACTAACTAATATGCATTCTAATTAATCTAACAAAAATATCATGAACAATAAGCTCAAATCATTATAGAACCATGGCATAAAAATCAATTAGACAATAAACCACAAAACTTGTTTCAAAATAATTAATTTAACATGGTTTCAAATAGATTATACTAAGTATATAAAAATTACTCACACATATTATAAACTAAAATACATGAATTACCCAAATAATTCATGTTAAATAACAACAACTAACCTTTTTAAAAAAACAATATTACTTTATATGCTAAGAAAATTGATGATGCTGGAATTGATGCTGATGGTGATGCGTGGCCTTGAAGTGCTGGTGATGGCAATGATCAAGGAGGTGGTGATGAGAGACGATGATGATGATGCGTGACTAGGAAGTTGGTAGGGGTTGACGTGAAGGAGGAGGAGGTTTATAAGGTCATTGTGTGGTGAACAGGTGGTGGGTAGAGATTAGATGAGGAGGCCATGAGGTTAGGAGTATTTATAGCATAAGTTTGCTGGGGTTATGATTTCTTCACCTTCAAGTCTCCTAATTCCTCATTAATTAAGAGTAATAATTTTATAACCCTAACCCAAATAAATCATTATAAAAATAGTATCTTTCCATAAATCATTACTTTTGGGCCGACTTGATA